>JBAMCE010000112.1:0-69270 GCA_037075305.1 Drosophila kanekoi | reverse complement strand
TTATCGTGACAGGCGCCAGCTCTGGCATAGGTGCAGCGACTGCCGTGCACCTGGCCAGTCTGAGCGGACTGCTGGTAATTGTGGGTCGCAATGACGCGAAATTAAAGGAAACAGCGGATAATATTCTGGCTGCAGGCGGCGCCCCAGCGCTGCAGCTGCAAGCCGACATGGACAAGGAGGCGGATGTGGAGCAAATCTTGGCTGCCACACTCAAGCAATACAACAGACTGGATGTGCTGGTCAACAATGCGGGTATCATTGAGATGGGCAGCATCGAGAACACCAGTCTGGAGCAGTACGATCGCGTGATGAACACCAATGTGCGTGCGCTCTACCAACTGACAATGCTGGCCACCCCGGAGCTGGTCAAGACCAAGGGCAGCATTGTCAACGTGTCCAGCGTGAACGGCATACGTTCCTTTGCCGGCGTGCTGGCCTATAATGTGTCCAAGGCAGCCGTGGATCAGTTTACGCGCTGCGTCGCCCTGGAGCTGGCTTCGAAGGGTGTGCGAGTGAACTCCGTGAACCCGGGCGTGATTATTACGGAACTGCAAAAGCGTGGCGGCCTCGATGAGGCAACCTATGCCAAGTTCCTGGAGCGCGCCAAGGAAACGCATGCACTGGGCCGACCCGGCGATGTGCATGAGGTGGCGGCAGCAATTGCATTCCTCGCCAGCAACAATGCAAGCTTCACAACGGGCGTCAGCTTGGCTGTGGATGGCGGCCGGCATGCCATGTGCCCGCGTTGAAAAAATAAAAAACGAACGTAAATCTGTGTATGGACAGTTGTGGCATTTAATGGAAAATAAACAAAATTCGTGACAAACAGCTCAATTAGCGACTTGAATCGCAATTCAAATTTCTCAAATCCGAGCTTCAAGAGAGCGCCAGCGACAACAAAAGTTTTTTCTTATCAATTTGATTTGCTATCGAAATAGTCCCAATTGGAATTTCACAACGTTGAGTGTTGCTAAGTTAGCTATTTTCTGAACAACCTAAATCTAGCTTATTCTAACAAATATATTGATCAGAAGTTCATCAATATAAAACTTTTGGCGGAAAAAAATTCTCGAAAGCTCAAGACATTCTTTTCAATGATTTTTCTTAATTTTCTTCGAACAAGAATGCCGAATCATGTAAAGTTGCATATAAAAATCGTAAAATTTAAAGGATAACAACAAAATAAATTTCGGGTGCCATATTGGATATATTGTAATATGCTATATATATATATATATATATATATATAATATATCTGCTATATACTTGGTCATAGGTACTTAAAAAACAAAGAGAGAATCAAAGAAGCGTTAGCTAGTTGTCATTAATCTGCTATTTTTAGTTTTTTTCTCGTCAATGGTAGGGCATCACTGTCTGTCATAGGGTCAAAGTGTCGGGGGAAGCCGGGCACACAACGGCGCTCGAATTATGGAGGAGTGGCAACGCCGAGCTTGCGATCCACGGCGCCAGAAGGGCGATCGCTATTGGCCGCCCGATTCGCTCTCAAAGAGACTATAGGGAGAGTGGATCGCATGCCCTTGATGATGCCCTTGGCCTTAATTTAGGCCGTTAACCCAAAAAAATGCAGCTGTGCAGATGAGCAGCAACGGTGCCCGCCCCTCAAATGTATGCGTGTGCCGAAATTCGGCGCCTTTGATGTTGCTGCCCAAAAGTACAGCCAGGAGTTTGATTTTGTCAGTGGTCAACGGCAAGCGTGCGGTGCTCGAAAGCACATTAAAGTTTTTTTTTTCAATTTTTCAAGCCGGCCCGCGGATAAAATATTCTAAAAAAGTTTCTAACAGGTAAACTAAGCCGATATGTACAATTGAAATATAAAGGGCTTTTGTTTCGGTTTAATAATACAATTTTTATTAAAACAATGTGCCGACAAAAGATCAAGGAAGCCGTCTACATCTAAGGCCACAAAGCAAACACAGTGACATTTCCGGGCAAACACCCAACGTGAAAGCGGCCATCTAAGTGCCACACTTGACAGACCCATAAAATAACAATCAGAGAGCCATCTAAGGAGGCACATAGAAGACGACTAGCTGTTTCTCCCGGCGCACTAGCCCGTCATCTGTGGCCCGGCCAATCTCATCGACATGAGAAGGATTCAAACCAGAGCGCTTTTCGACGATTACCAGCGTTCTTTCACCCCATCGCGTACATCGAGGATCGACAAGGAGACGCGTTGAAGACCGGCGAGACCACGCCCACAATACCGAGTGAGTCCGTTCCGAGACCGTTATTCCGCCCCTGGCTAGAAACAGAAGCCAAAGTGCCCGGATAGTTGCCCGATGCAAGGGTCCCCTGCAACGCATTTTTATTTTGCTACTATCTAAGTACTTGAGGCTATTTTAAAAGATTCATATCATTTAAACCCTGATGGGGAACAGGCCAAGATCTATTGCCACGGACCGAACCAAGAAACTTCGATTATTAATTGCGCGCACGATATAACCTACCTTACCCTGCCTAAAGAGCTCTCTGTATATATATATGTATATAGATCCAAAATATAAATACATTATTTTACTATCGCCCTTTACCAAACCCTTTTGGCAGGGCAAGGTAGGTTAAGCGATTTAGCATCTTTGCACGCCACGTATATAAGGATTCAGGCAAATATATTTATACGTATATATTTATTTATTTGGGTATTTTGCTCCCCATTGGTGCAACGAGAAAATATAAACCCACTTTTGGCCACGGCTTCCGGCACTGTTCTTTCGCCCAGAACCGGAGTTGTCATAAGCCTTGTACATTTAACTCCTATACAATTGAAGTTTTAGCAATTAATGTCCATGTCAACAATAAAAATTTTAAGATGAAACTAAGCAGAATACGCACCTGTCAGAGTGACAGAAAAATCAACTTGCATGCAACTATAAACAAAAGAATGGAGATATCCTGCAGGGGAATAAGAAATAAGATTAAATGTTAATAATTATAAAAAACGCAACCATTTATATATCGCATCTGAAGAGAGAAATGTCCGGCTAAATTTTCATTGTTGGGGAGAGTTGGCATAACAGCCGGCACGGGCTAATGCAGGTCATCTAGTGGCCAAAACAAGGGAGACGAGTGAAGGTGATCGTCTCGTGGTAGGGCGAGTACGCTGTGTCCGGAACCGGGACCCGATCTGGAAAACTAAAGCGGATTAATAGTGTTTTTTTGTCAAATTATATTAGCGTCTCACATTTGTTGTTTACATTTATTTGTCGTCATAGAGGTTTATGTTGTTCATTTGTTAGAAGTTCCGACTGTTTGATGTTATCGGAGTTTGTGGTTCGTTTTGCACTGTGTTGTGTAGGTGTGTATTGCTACAGACGTGTAGCTATGTTGTTATCGATTGTGCGGACAGCGGGACAGGGATGGGACTACACCCAAAGAAACCGCTGAGCCAGCCGGCGCTGCCCGCCGATATACAAGCAGTTCTGTAAAATATTTACGTTTTTAAGCACAAAACCATATAAATTTAAATGCAAAATTGCAAAAAATTAAATTATATACAGTCTCTACATTCATTTGTTTTTGAATTTGAATTTATAATATTGGTAAACGAAGGTGTTGAAAAATAAGGTTTCCACAATTCTTTAAATATCTCACTTTAGGGATAAGGACCCCGAAAAACGCATACACACGATTAAACTGTATATTTTCACCTAAACAACCTTGAAAAAGTTATAAAAATCGATCACCAGGTTCTTAAGATATTTGTACAACAGCGCAGCAACCTCGTTGTTAGCCCCATGAAAAATGACCGTATAAAATTACCCTTGCACTTTAACCCTAATATCTTTTCTCAGGGAAATGGAGCTAAGGGAGCTTTATGCATTAATTTTAAACAAATCGATCAGCCAGTTTTTTAGACAAGTAATAAAATGTAAACACACCTCATGTTGTTCATTCAAAAGGACTATCGAGCTACTAGTTCCAACGGGAACCGAGCCACTGCCGAGCAGTGCTGAACAATTTTATACAGTATTGAGCGGGAACAAATTAATTCAAAATATTTTATTTATGAAAAAGAAATGAAGTAATATATGAAAAAATTGTCATTTTACAATAAAACATTGTCATTGCATTTAAGTATTTATACACAGTATGATAACAAAAAGGTGGCAATATTTCAACATATTTCTACCTATATTTTTAACTTCTCCGATAATGTCCCGAAATGCACGGAAGTTTAACATACAGTTATAGTTATAGTTAGCGAATTATCAATCGTTTTGCTTTTTTACATCAAGAAAATCGTCCTGCCAGTATTTAAGAAATTCTCATTTTTCTATTTTTCTTATACCACATGTTAATTGAAAAAAAAACTATCTGACAATGTTTACTTAACATTTTTTATACCCTGAACCCATTGAAAATGGATACAAAGGGTATATTGTATTTGTGGAAATGTATGTAACAGGCAGAAGGAAGCATCGCCGACCCCATAAAGTATATATATTCTTGATCAGCATCAACAGCCGAGTCGATCTAGCCATGTCCATCTGCCTGTCCGTCCGTCCGTATGTATGAACGCAAGCATCTCAGAAACTAAAAGAGGTGGAGTAATTGGTTGCAATACAAGTTGGGTTATTAACTTGATTTATGGCTGTGCGGTGCTAACAGGAAGGTGGCGATAGGTATAAAATAAAAGATACTTGATATATATATACTATTCTAGAGTAAACGTTTCACATTTGGTGACTCTAGCTCTTATTATTTACCAAAATTGCTCAAAAAACAGGATTTCGATATCTATATTTATCGATTGATTGGAAACGGAGTAAGTTATCGATTATCGGAAACAAACAACAAACAGACAGACGGACATGGCTAGATGGACTCGACTGTTGATGCTGATCAAGAATATACTTTATGGGGTCTGAGAGGCTTCCTTCTGGCTGTTACATACATTTGCACAAATACATTTTAACCTTTTTCAATGGGTTCAGGGTATAAAAAATGTTAAGTAAACATTGTCAGTGGGCGTGGTAGGCGGTTCACTTTGAGAACATATTAAGCCTTTTCTTGCTAAGCACTTAGAAAATTGTAAATTATATATTATTTGCGCCGGGAAAAAGGGGGCGAAAGTGAGCTCTCTTTTACCTCTTTTGTTTTGCGCTGGACTGCCCTAGTGGCCTACATCCTGAGCAGGAGACACCCAGGAAGTGACGTGTGCGTAGCTTTACATTCAGGGTTATCAGGTCAAAGTCAGTCAGCCAGGTCAACAAACACAAACGCACACACACACACAGACACACACAAACTGAGAGCTGGCCTAGTTCAAGTGCAAAGAGAGCACAGATTCGGTGAGACAGCGCTATAAGCGCGCTCTCTTAAATTTTAATTTTCTGGCTAACAGCAGCCGCATTCTGGTCCTATACTGTATGAATTACATATGAGCTGTGCCTGTTAAGCGCTCACATATGCAACAGGTGGGCGAAAAGTGGAGCGCACTCCAATACAAATGCAGCAAATTGGGCAGGCTAAAATCAATTTGAGTGGGATTTTTTAGTAAATGTGTATGATACGTGTGAAATATTTAAGCATTCTTTTTACTGGCTCAAATTAAGGGTTTTTTATATACAGTTTTATATACTATTATTATACTATATATATATACTATTTTTAATAGAAAATCAATCTACAAGTGTAAAAAATTGGAGGGTTATGTAAAACTCTTGCTTAATATACAATTAGTATAAAACACACTTTTATTTTTGGTGGAAGCTGGAAAGTTATGCAGGCAAGACTGATTTAAAAAGCCGCCAGCCAAAAACCAGAATTCTCGCATTTCATATAGTTCAGATATGCACAACGATTTGGCCTTAAGTCAGCCAAGGACAGTGCAAAAAATTGGGTGCCAGGCAACGCAATTAGTCGCACTTGGTCAAGCAAAAGGATGCTAACGCGTCAGCTGGGGGTAGACTAAACAGGGAACGAATACAAAAAAAAAAAAAAAATAAATATGTATATGGCAGGATGATCTTAGTTATGCTTCCCACGTTTGTTTCACACATGGGACGTACTGTTCCTGGACACACCCACGTTCCCTTTATTGCATCGTGTGCTTTATTCGGCAAAACGCCCAAACGCACCTGTGCACAAGGATACTGCTGACACATTTGTGGACAAGTGCAGCGAACCGCGTGTGCAATATTTTTAGTGCAACAAAGCAAAGCTAATTGAAATTAAGTGCACGGGACAGGACAGCAATCTCGTCTGCTCGAGTAAATAAATGTATTATCACTGATGATGACGATGTCGACGTCGGATCGAATGAATCCGACAGATGGTTGGTTCTAAAATTACATCGGTTTCACAATCAATTAGGCGAGACAGTCTAAACTGATATGATAAGAAGGATGGGCTATTCTATACCCAACGAAATATGACAGAAATTGAGATTATCATCTGTTGAGCTTCATCAACTCCTCCAGGTCGAGATATCTTCGATAAATGTTATCGACTACAGATTTGAACCAAGTGAGAGTGCTGCTGATAGATTGTAAAGTAGCTACTTCTGTGCCTCTTCACTTTTCTCCACAAAATCGATTTATATCGATATGTAAATGGGGAAAAAAATGTGAAAAACTCATTTGTTTTCGTTTTTTATTTAATACATTCATATTATATATTCAAATAGTATATATATAAACCACAAACTACCAAAAATTTAAGAATACTTGGTCAATTTTCCTAAAGGTTATTTTTCGGTTTTAGCTTGGATTGCCAGGACTACACTCCTTGAGTAGACAACTAGGACAACATTGTCAGGCCCGGGAGAGTAAGAACATTTTAAAGCAGAAAGAAGACAGGACTGGGTAATAAAAGGAGCATGTATAGTACCGATTGAAGTAATATTGTAATGGTAAGAATAATTATTAAGACAGACGGAAGAATAAGTTGATTAGAAAAAATTAGCAAAAAAGTTAGCAGAATCGGAATCGTTGCTAGCTTTATCTATCCCGAGAGAAAAAGAAGATGGCAAACTTGAAGATTTATGCTTCAAGCTTACAAAATTATAAAACTGTCTCGGGTTTTGGGATAACTACCTTTTGCAACGAGAAAGATAATTCACATAGCACTGAGAGTTAAGAAGATAGAAGTTCGACTTGGCTATGGTATATTTGGCCATGCGGGGGGGCTTTAGGTAGCTGATGAATGTAAAACGAGAGGATTGCAATTGAACATTGCATCCTCTAAAGTAGGATGATATACATCCCCAGGAAGGGATAAGGGAGGGGACCTGGACAAATTAGCAATAAGGAAGTCATTAACAAATACCAGATCAAGAGCTCTAATCAAATGATTGGAAATTGAATTTATTTGAAACAAGGAAAGGTCTAGCATGCAATCTATAAAGTCAAGCTGGGCTGAGGGTACTAGATGATTTTCGGCAGTTAATAATGACCAAGAGAAATTCGGCAAATTAAAATCACCCAACACCATAAATAGGTCATTATCACGCACATGTAAAAAAACTTCTTTAATACAAGTAATATGTTTCATATAAACTTGAAAATCAGAAGAAGAAAGAACATAAGAGCATGTAATATAGATATTCCGTGTACGAAAAGACATCTTAACTGAGACAATCGCAGCGTCAATAGACGTACTACAACAGAAAAGTTCTGACTGGAGAGTGGCTTTAACGGCAATTAACACCCCAACACCTCGAGTCGTCCGATCATTTCTATGCAAAATAAAATAGTTCGAAAAAACCTCAAAATCAGATATGGATATGGACTGGTACGCTTTTTAGGCTTTAACTCGCGAACAATCATGTGTGGAGGCCAAAATATGGGATCGCAAATTATTGGGAACAAATCATGTGAAAAATTTATTTTGAATGATTATATTTAACGAGGAGTGGAGAAATTAAAATTTGTAATTGACCCGCTAGCAGAAGATTTGCTAGCAATATAGGCTGCCAATGACTCAGAAGTGGTGTCAGACGAAAGTCGAGACACAAAAACTTGCCTACGAGGGGCAACAACAGTTAAGGTAGGAGCTGATGGGGCTGCAGGTAATACAGGATTTGGTGCGGCTAAAGAGGCACCATGATTGTTCTTCACAATCTGGGCTAGATTACACGCAGGTATACCTTTGCGTCATGGAGCTGACGGGATTGAAACTGCTTGGCTAACTGGGGCAAGTTCGAGTACGGGGTCTAATGAGATTACTACAGGAGATTAAACTGGGGTAATTATTGTGCAGTCGTTCGGAGAAGGCGATAAAGAGAACATTGGAGATAAATCCAATTGAGGCTCTAACCGGCGATTGGGTGGAGACTCAAATTTGTATTTTCTAAGCAACTCAAAACTCGAGTCAAAATTATTTGAGAGCTGCTTAGCCCCGATATTCAGCTTTAAGAATTGATTTATCACAGAATTATACATTCTGGAGAAATCAATTTGCTTGTCGATGCATTCTGGGCACGACCAACGCCAACAAAGCCACAATTGCAGCGATCTTGTCGCAACCACGCCCAGTGAGACCTCCACATTTAGCATGCAACATATTCTGACATAGCCTGCAATTAACAAATTGGAGCTGTGCAGGATCATCAGCCTGCTTGGACGTGCAAGGTTGCTTACAGCACGACATAATTTCTATCTGCGTTAAAAGATAAGCGAGAGCGCAGAGCAAAACAAAAAACTGAGCACAAAAGTAGAGCAAGTAAACTCTCAAAAAATAACTATTCGTACACAAACAAATTGTTTGGAGCGAAAAGCAACAGCAAAATCTTGCGAGAGCGCGATGCACAGGCTGAAATATGCAGCAGCGAACACACGCACACACAAATGTATGCACAGGGGAGACAATAACAACAACACGGAACTGACGCCGCGTTCAATAAATGGAATAATTAACAAACTTACTCTGCAACAACAGAATAACACTTTGCACAATTATATAGCTATTTATATAAAGCACAAAAAATGCAAAATTTAGAAGTAAAAAGCAGGATTAAAGCGCAAAAATATATAAAAATCTTGGAGCACAAGTAAAACACGTCAATCAATCTCAACTGAGAAATCATTCTGATGATATCATGCATGAGATATCTAATCAAAAATGTTGAAAGTCTGACGAAATACTTATAGCTATGTATATTAACCAAAGGACACACAGTCGCCCACACAATTCCCAGTTACCAAAGCATTTTTCTTAAATGGGGGCAACAGTCGTTGCAGGTAATAAAGCAAATATCTACAAAGCTAACAAACAGGCAACACACACAGACACACACGGACACAAACACAGCCCGACAGACGAGATTTGCCGAATTAACTGTCAATACGGGTTAATTTGGCCAGAGAAATACAGAATAGGTGGCAAAGCAAGCGTCGGAGAGGGTAGAAGAAGAGAGGTGCAGATGGCAAGCAAAATGCAACGCAACTTGACATTGACATTGAGAGGATAAGCAACCAAAAATCTCTTATAGCAAAAACTAAGAGAGCGAAAGATGGCTCTGGCTCTCTTCGCTTAGCCTGTTGCGTGCGGGCTATAAAAGCGCGACCGTCCCTTGGTTCGCAATGTACTTGCAAACGAACTCTGAACGCTACGCACGCACAGCCGCTCTTCAACGCTCTCTAAGTGAAGCGACAGCACGCAACGCTGCAGCAACTAAAACAGCAGTAAGAAGAAGAATAACAACAGCAGACTAGAAATTCGTATAAGTTTATTTCTGTGTGAAATTCGCCGGTTATCATGCACAGTCAGAGGGAAAGAGGTCAAATAACACACTTCACTTAGCTCAACAGTCACAACACCAATAACGATAATAATGAATTGGGCGGCAATTGCCTCCTCGACGGTTTCATCAACTGGCACGGAACGGAGGGCTGGTATGGCCGGCGCAGCGCCAACCTATGTTCGGCGCCATACTAGGCCGCCGCGCGTCTCTGCCAGCAGCTGGCAAATTAGCAATGCAGCATTCAGGGCGCGACAATACGAGCAGCAGCAGCAGCAGCTACAAACACAAGAGATACACCAACAAGAACAAAACTCGGAAATTGAAAGTGCAGAGCAAAAACCGAAAAAAGTGAACAATGAACTAAAGAAAATTTGTCCAAAACGTGGTAATAAAATATTTAAAGCTTTTACGTCCTGTAAATGCACTCAGAACGACGAAAACTAGAAGGAAAAGACAAAAACAAAATCAAAATACAGTTACAAATAATACTACGTACAAGTGTTTTGCGTAAAAGAAACAACAAGCAAGTGCACTGTGAAAAACTTTTGGATGACTTCTCGAACAACAAATAATTGGCAAATACAAAAATACAAATCAATTTCTACATACACAAATCAAAATCAAATCAAATATATGTATATAAATGAAAAAAGAAAGGCATAAAATGTTTATATGTGTAGCCTATTAAGAGCTAAGAAAACTTTGAAAATCAATTTAAATGCTAGAACTAATTGTTTTTGAATATTAACAGTGTAACAGCAAAAGGTAAGCTTCCCATTTTGAAAACATGCTACCCAAATGTGCAACAATGTGGCACGCAACCAACGGCCGACTAACATCTCATTTTAGAATTTTACAGAATTCGGCAAACTTTTAAAGTCCTCTTAATCGCGAGCCCATGCTTTGTCTTGCTTTGGAAAATTACGCTCCAGATATACTCACATTTAAATTTTCTTAAAGAGGCTTGAGAAGTTATGTCATACCCTGATTTGAACGTGCCAAGTGTTATTTTACTCATTTAACTTTTTGCAATTGACTGCCATTTTCACCCTAAGGGGTGGATTTGTCGCAATAGGTGAAATGCATGCCAAATGTAAGGATTGTGAAATATTTCCACATAGATATTTAAAAATGAATTTAAAGTCGATTGAATTATAATCATATTAGTTTTTAAAACGGTTTTTTATTCGAGCAAATCCCCTACCTATCGCTCACTTACGTTCTGAGAGCTGACTATTTCAGCCACTTAATTCATACGAGCCATGATGAGTGCTGTAAGCCAATTAGTTAATCTGGTCGTTATTCTGAACTCAGCTCTATTTTATCCCTTTATGGTTGTTAGCAATGGCATTAGTTTATTATGCTCAGAATTCAATAAATTATTCGCTTGACTCGTTAATTGAATCCCATTGAGTTCTGTGTGTGGGGCGTTTAGAGTGTTTATCAATCGCACTTCCTTTGGTTCCCTAGTTTGTCCCATTGTTTACAAGAGTCAATGAATGCTCACGTTGGGTCTAATGGAAATGCAGCATGATGCCTGATACTCATGGCAACGCATGCAAAACAGTTCGAATCCGTTTATGTAAGCACAATGTGCACAAACACAGTTCAAGGTTGTTAATGGATAGCAGACTGACAAATTCCTGGAACTAACGTTTGTGCAAATAGTAAACGTTATTGAAAACTACAAATCAACAGTCGGAGCGACCAAACAAATCAATCATGTTAATTGTTAAAGCATTTTTTGTGTTTTTTTTTATGCTTTCCCCCAAATTACCATTTTTAATGGAGAATTTCCAAATCGCTACAGCACGCTTTTATTTAACTTTTAAATAGAACTTTGAAAATAATAAAAGTGTGAAACAGGTCTGAAATGATTTTTCATACAGAATATTGGAAACGAATTTGAGTGCGAAACCTCACTCACCAAGTATTTGAAACCCATTTCCACCAAGGAGGAATAGATTTTCCAAAAAGTGAGAAAGACTCATCAGACGCATTTTGACAAAGATCTTTGAAAATGCGTTTGAGGCCGATCGGATAGTAAACAAAAAGTTTCAAACAAACGTTTTTCGCGATTTTTCCACACTTGCTGGTGAAATTTCCCGAAACACCGTCTTAACGTGCTCATTCATCACATAAGGTAACTACAGTGAAAATTTTAACACTTTAAAGCACTTTTCCTTAGTTCCATAGTATGGCAAATGTTTTCGCATTTAATTGGGTGTTTACCGTCCGATATTTTTGAAATTTGAAGAGTATTAATATGGCATAAAAATGTTTGTAAATACCAAACCCCAAAACTATATTCGAGGTACAATGTTCTTTTATTTAACTTTTGGTAACCGAAGGGAGTTATTCGAAAAGTGGAATATTCTGGATGTACGCATACTATAGGAGAGTCTATATATCAAATTTTGTATCACTATCTCTCAAAATCTTAGTTTTAATCGAAATCATGTTAGCGTTGATTTGAGGGGGACCAACGATCAAAATTTAATGTCACTAGCAATTGTGGTTTTTGAGATCAACGCGTTCAGACAGACTGCCAGACAAACAGGCGGTTATTTCAATATGAACTCGACTATGATACTGAGTAAAAATATACATACTTTATGGGTTCGTAAATTCATCCTTTTGCCTGTTACATACATTCACACAAATCTTGGTATCCTTTCTGAACATTTTCAACGCTCAGGGTGCACGGAATTATAATGTTTTGACATGAAAATATTCTTTATTAAACTTAAATTTTAATTTGAAGTATATTCTAATGTAAATATTGTCGGAAACAATAGTATCCCAAGTGATGATAGTTTTACTAAAAAATTTAAGCTTTAATATATATCGAAATCCTGTTTTTTGAGCAATTTTGGTAAATAATAAGAGCTAGAGTCACCAAAAGTGATATGTTTACTCTAGAATAGTACGTATAGTACAAGTATCTTTCATTTTATACCTATCGCAACCTCCCCGCTACTACCTCGTAGCTATAAATCAAGTTAATAACCCAACTTGCACTGCCCATCAATTTAAGCTACAATTCAAGATCGGTTAAGAAACACGTGTTTGCAGCTAGCGCAGTTCCAAGAATTTCTGTATACATGTACATACACACATTCATGCGCGTCTGTATCGAATTCGATTGTATTGTTTTCTGTGCTGCTATTTAAATTGTTTTTTTTCTCAATAAGACTCAATCATAGGGTTGGATTTCGAGTAGAGGCAGTGGCGAGAGGTGCGGACTGTCGCAAGCTCGATCCCTACCGAAGAAACTTTATTTTAAGGCTCAATTTTTAGTGTGGCGTTTGAGTAGAGAACCCTGCAAAGGGACCTTTTTTTAAATTTATCTTTATTACAACCAACGAGCGAGTAGCGCGTGCTGCATTTGGTTTTGGAATAAGAAGGTTCAGGGTATTCCCTAGTCGGGAGCTCCCGACTAGGACCTATTAGTTGTTTCATGCTCTAATGCCCACACAGATATTTTACTTTCACTTATCTTCATCGTTTCTCTATCGGCATGATTTTTCTGGCTTTCCTTTTTCAGTTTCTTCTTCTTTTTCGTCTCTGCTATTTCTTTGTAATTAGGGCACCAAGATTTCTTATATTCAATATTTAAAGCGTACAAATTCTTTGATAATAGCCATAGCTAAACGTGCTTTGCTTTCCTTTAAAAGAAGAGGAGCTTATTAAAGGCGCTGAGGCATTTTTTTGGAAGGGGTGAACACTAAGCGGGGCAAAGTGTCCGCTTTTTGCGTAACATTTTTCAACCTTTTAAGGATCATGTCTGTGTATGTATATGTATATGTGGAATGGGTTAAGGTGTTTTCATTATTACGCAGAAATACTTGGAAAAGTGTTCAATGGTAAACGTACAGTTTAGTCTTTTTTTTTTTGTTTGTTGATGTTTATATTTAATTTACATTTTTTTAAATAAAGCTTAATAATTAAGTAGAACCTAAATGGCATTAAAACTACGAGTAACAAAAAGTTTATATTTTATTGTTAGCTTTCCAATAAACTGAGACCATTTTGTGGAAAATCCTTCATTGACAGACACAGACACGGAGACGGCCAGGCCTTAAAAGTTTCCATTTGGCAACAAAATGCTGATCAATCTGTGGACTGCCGCAGCCATCCCAGGAGAAGTTGCAGCCATCCAAGGAGAAGTTGGAGCCATCCCAGGAGTAGGTCTAACCCGTCGTCTCAGACCAGGGACGAGGAGAGCATTATCACTAGCGACTTTCAGGTACACAACGGGCGTGGCGGCTATGCCGGCCTTGATGGTGGTTTCTTTATACCGCATAACACTGGCTTGTCCACGAAGCGCAGCGCAGTGGGCATGCGACGTTGATCATAATGGCTTAGTGGGCAGCCAGTTTCAAATAGTGCTCTATGAGAGTCTCCCCTTTGCGGCCATATTTGGCTTCGTTGTGGATGGGATCGATGTGGTGGCCAAAAAGCCGGCACGGGCAATCCAACAATCCGCGATGTGCACCTATATCAAGGATTGTGGCGAGTATCGCCGCAACGGGATCTAAATGTTTGGTGGTGACAACCCCTCCCTTATGGAAAAATTGTTGACAACCCTACGAGATCTATCAGCTCAGCTCTCAAAGAGATAATACAACACCATATATATATATATAAATATATATATGTATGTGTAGACGTATAATCCATGCAACCAATTTTTTTGTATGTTTCAAATGAATAAGGGAAATCTTTTGATAAGCATTTTGCAACAAAATTTATGAAATTGCGTCAAAGATATAAAATACTACACACAAATTTTGGAAACTATTTTTTTTTTTCAACGTAGTTTTACCAACCATTTGTAAACAACATAAGCATACAGGTCGGTCCAAGTCGACAGATACCCTGTAATCAATTTAAAAAATTAAATGTGAAGATGAACTTCAGCCCGAGACTAAACATAGAATACACTGAAACCAACTTGAGTGAACATTTTGAGAAACACTTTTGAACGGAAACATTTTTATTGACATCTCAAAGGGAAAAATTTAAAAAAATATTTATATATATATAATGTTGTTCAAGTATTACACACTTTAGATATATCTGATAGTATAGCGTATGTCTATATGCCAGTACTTATATATATTTTTATAGATAAATATATATATAGGCATACGCTATACTATCAGCTATATTTAAAGTGTGCAGCACTTGAACAATGTGCATTTGCCGATTACAGGGTATAAAAAACTTTAAAAACTTTTTGAAATGCAGAAGAAGACAAAGACATACATACAACAGCAAGAAGATTAAGTACATGCAAAAGTTACCACAAAGAAAACTAATTCGAATAGATGTTGGGCCCTACGGAGTTACCTGGACAAAGAAATTGGAGTAAAACTAAATTTAAGATATATTAATTAAGCCTACTACAAAAATGTATTTCTTTAAGCTAAAACATTCATCGATAAATCTGACTCAATGCTGATGATATTCAATGCAGACAGATCTAACGAATATCTATGAATTTCTATAATTTAGAACGGAAAAACCAATCTATTTTAAGCACATCTAAATTGTTTTAATTTCATTTCAATACTATAATATATCGAAAAGGATTTAACATTTAGATGGTCAACAACATTACATATAGTAATATCAAAATATCAAAGTAATCAAAGTGCAAGAGTACGTAAGATCATGAAACAAAGGTATTCAAAATATTTATGAGAAAACTCTCTTAAACAAAGTCCAAACAACTTAAAGCCATCCAAGTTTGAAAGTAATCAAGAGTTTAACTAAAACAGAAGGAAATAATTATATAAGATTGACAACTACAATGTTCCTAATATACACTATACTACACATTCTATTCCTCAGTGCATCAGTTATCTAGCTCGAAAATTATTTTTATAAAGTTAAATATTTTTATTCAACCGTAGGATAGTTAGAAAGAGCCATAAATAGAAGAAAATTGTTACGAAAAGAAGAAACGAAGAAACCCAAACATATTGCTTAAAGTATGTTTAAAATTTGTAAGCTAAAAAGGAATTTACATTTGGCAAATGCTGAATGCAAATGAAGAAAAAGTTAAGGCTGTGTCGGATATTTGGAATGTGATATAAAATTGAGAAACGCAACAGACTGAATTATTCTGTAATTATGTTGCAAGGATTTCATATTTAATTGATTGAAGCTCAATTAATTTCACTTCAAGTGACTTTTCTATAGTTTTTCTTGTATTTTCTTTTGCAATTATATTTACATAAAAAATATTTGAAACTAATCAAAATAGCTAAATGTATTAATGTCTGAATGTATGTGCTTAAGTGTCTATTCATATTTGCAAATGGAGCGTACGACTCCCCCCACTTACCGGTGAATTACAGAGAGAGAGGTTCTCAGAGTATTGATGCTCGCTAATTGGAGAACAAAATTGGCCATTTCAATTTGACATTTATATGTTTAAAACACATTTACAAGTAAACAATATATAAATGTGCCAAAAATACAAATATAATAAATTAAATATGAAAGTTATTTACGTCTATATATACACACATACATACTTATATGCTCAAAGCAAAGCGAAAAAAGTTATTTGAATTATTTGTGTAACAATTGAAATTGTAAAAGCTGAAGATTTCAATAAATGTTGGCCCAGCAAATGTGTTTTACCATTATTAAGAGATAGTGAAGGTGCGAAACCCATTAAACTCGTTTCAAATGCCCAACAATTGATTTAAAGGAAGCATCGTTTTTATCTACATCATTGTCAACAGATTATATTTTAAATATTGTAGAACAATGGATTTTCGTTTAAAATATTTTCAGTGATTTGTGTTTAATGCATTCTTTATGAATATGCTATCTAAGGGGAATATACCCTAATGCACTTCTTCCTGAATTCACTGCGTCTCGTGGCTACTTATCTCAAAACAGAAGTTCGATTTGAGCCAAACATTTAATTTGTAGAGAACAAAATATAGCCAGATTCGTGTGTATTAAAGTAGGAAACTGATCTGTTTATGAATAACGAATCACTTTTACAATCACTTATCTGATAATTAGAGTATCTTTTATATAAATATGACACATACTGTTTAGAAAACATCCGCCACATATTTCAATTCAGTCGATTCGCGCACATAACCCAATCCGGATGCCTCCTTGGTGGGTATCAGACAATTATCAACTATCACCAGGACCATGCACTGAGCGGACACAGCAAAGCCTTCCATGTGCACCTGTTTGGTTTGATCACATTTTAAAGAGATTAAGGAAAAATTTAGTATATGTAAAAGCTAGATATATTTGGAGCCAAAAGTGACATTTGTGGCATATTTACATGGATTGGGATAAGCATTATGCAGTTCACCCGCTGATATGCACTCGTTTTTGTTCCGTAATCAGAACCGTAAAGATCCAGCCAATCTGTCACATGAATTTAAAGCGTCAATAAATCCAAACATAATATTGTTCAGGCACTCACCTTTTTAAGTCCTAATGCTTTTGGTACGGCATCAACTTCATCGGCGCCGTCATCTCCATAGATGTAAATCAAATCGCGCGATGATTCCTGCGAATGGTCATAGATGGCCACCACGTTGGCGCGTATGCCCAAAGGGAGATCTGCATGCTGCTCGTAGGTGCCGTATCAGAAGCCCATGCGCTTATAAGCTGTGATCCGCCAATAGTTCAAGAAGCGCTCCACTATTTTGGTATTCTCAAACATAACGTTGTCT
This sequence comes from Drosophila kanekoi, assembly GCA_037075305.1. Classification (NCBI taxonomy): domain Eukaryota; kingdom Metazoa; phylum Arthropoda; class Insecta; order Diptera; family Drosophilidae; genus Drosophila; species Drosophila kanekoi. The sequence continues at coordinate 51,840 of JBAMCE010000112.1, read as the reverse complement.
ACGTGACAATAGGTGTGACGTTTGAGCGATATGGCCGTCGGCTGACACTTGGAGCAGATGCCCTTGGGCCACGGTGGATGGTCATCGAATACAAAGTAATTGTCATGATCCATGCCTGTAGTTTGCTTGCGTATGCATGAGTGGAAGGAAAAGTGCTCGATATTGCGATCCTTAAGTTAGCTCTTGTAATAGGGTTCCATTGGGATTGTGATGGCAACTAGGGGAAGTAAATGAGAATGAAAATCGAATAAGTAAATAATTAAAAAAAAGAAAAGAAGAAGAAAGAAAAGAAAAGAAATTTAATTTGATATGATTCGCCTTAGAGCCTTTGAATATTTATACTATAACATATATTTCCGTGCGAATAGTGCATTCTTCATTCTTCAGCTAATATCTGAACTAACAGTAAATTTTGAATACCATGTCAAGTGGAGCCCTACTTATCGCTATCAGCTTTTTCCGAGCCTCCTCTCTTGCACTTACAGCTGACTATCGCGTGGACATTACTATCTCTGTGGACAATTTGGCAGCGCTAGTTCTCAATGGCTGTGGTGCTCGTTCGCTGCAAGTTGGCAAAGTTGATTGTTTATCAAATACTTGCAGAGGTTATTATAATTTTGAATAGAGACATCTCCGACCCCATAAAGTATATATATTCTTGATCAGTATCAACAGCCGAGTCGATGTAGCAATGTGCGTCTGTCCGTCTGTCTCTTTGTATGCGAACAAGTCTCTCAGTATTAAAGCTATCTTTATGTAACTTTGCAGAAGTGCCTCTATCTGTTGAACGTAGTACATATGTCGGAGCCAGCTATATCGGACCACTATATCATATAGCTACCATAGGAACGATCGGTCGAAAAGCAGGTTTTTGTATGAAAAACATGTTGCTTATTTAGATATCTTGACCACACTCGGCATTTATTAGTTATACTCTGCTCCCCATATATATGCAAAATCCTATTAAGATCAGACCATTTTATGAAATAGCTGCCATGGGAACGATCGGTCAAAAATTAAGTTGTTGTATGGAAAACTTATTTGTTATTCAAGATATCTTAACCATACTCCGTATTAACTATTTTCCCTGTGCTTCTAAGATACGGGCAAGCACTATGAGCATTATGAAAAGGTTGGGTCTGCAAGGGTTTTAAATCTTCGGCGTGCCGAAGATAGCCTATCTTTCTCGTTTAAGATTTGAATTTGGCGAGATCTCGATGCGTTTGATACCCTTCGCAAACGGCACGAGAATTAGCTGTGAACCGATTAGAATTTATTTAGATAAATTAGTTAATATAATTAATTAAAATCGAATAATGTTCTCACAGATTGTTTACATAACGGGAACGATGGCGCACAGAGGCATAGACAAAATTGCGCTTATTATAGATGAACTCCAGCGCCGGTGGGGTGTCCATGTTCTTCTTCTTGGTGTTGTTAAGACCAAATGTCTGCGCTTGTTGTTGACATAGTGAAAAACTCTGCCAAGCACCGCAATAAACACTTTCCAACAATCCAATAAGGAATTAACTTAAAATTTTGTCAGATATTGCTATAAAATAAATTGTACTTGGAAGCAAAGCAGCACTTGTAGAGATATGTAGTGTGAATTAGGTGTGACCATGTTCACACAATGCACAAGTGCCTAAAAATCAACGTAACAAAATAACAGATGCTGTTAAATGTTATAGCACCACTACCAAAGACAATACAAACACTTTTATTTCTTTGCCAGCCAGAGACTTTGCCAGAGCGGTGAATAACAACACATTCAAATATGCTGAAATGTATGTACATATATTCACACGCATACAAACATAATTGCTTCCACGGCCTTCATAGAGCCGAAGCTGAAAGTGCATTCTATTTTTAGCTTTTTCGCTCTCTCGGCTGTGAGAGGGCAATGATACAGATTTCGTATGCGTTCTTGTCGCACGCATTTTCCACAAAGCCGATCAAAAAGTTATCAATGGTCGTCTCTATGTCGCCCCTTGGTCTTATAGTCCTTCCGTTATATTCGATCTCACAGACGTACGGGTAGGCTATGGGACAAGCTGGTACACATAGCTGATCGACTCGGCTGCAGATGCTGATCAAGCGTATATATTATGTCCTTTATGGGCCCGATGCCTTCTCCTGCCTGCTGCATACATTAGCAACACTGCAATATACCCTTCCTTCGTGCCCAATGGCAACTGGGTATACTAATAATATACGTCAAGACGTTGTTGGCGGCAGCTGTTCGCAATTTGAACTGTGCCCGGAATATCCCGTCGTTGACTTTGAGTCCTGCGAGCAGCAGGACGTGTGTGCGTGTGTATCGGTGTGATGGGCTTAATTTTAAGTTACCCTTGGCTCAAGGTTATGGCATTATTATACTCAACTTGATTATAAATTCATAATCCGGGACCTCGCCCCTACGTGATCTTCATTGCTGGTGGACAAAAGTATTTTGATAACTCAATGTAACAAAATGAGAGAAATAAAACCTCCTTTGACATCAATGAACTTTTGTAAGCGTCCACGTATTGATTTAACCAATTTTTTCAAATTATCCCATGAAATGTCATGTCAATGTCCTTGATCTTCAGAAATCGTCTCCTTAGGCGTTCTTGAGAGTTCTGAGATTTGTTTTCTTTTTATATAAGCTTTTATGTAAGCCCACATTCGCTATTATATTGAGATCGGGGCTTTAAGGTGGCCAATCTAATATATTGACTACTTAGTAATTCAGTGTAAATGATTGTCCAATGGGCCGGTCACCGGAAGTGAATGCGTGGTCATTCAGGACACGTAAATATTTGTCCTAATTCATTCATTCATCGATTGGTATCAAATCGCCCGAGCCATTGAAGCACATGCACCACAGAACATTACCGATCCTTCACCATGTGGAACCCGTTTGCGAGTATTCTTTGGCAACCTGCAATAAATCTTTTTCTTTTATCTGTCCATAATACTTGTTCACAAAACGATTGCGGCTTGTTTATGTAGGATTTGGCGATCTTGAATCTTTTTAGCTTATTTTTGGGTTGAAATTGAAAGAATAGGACAAGCTATATAAATAAAAAATTCGGCCTCCCTTAGCCCATACATTTGCATGCGACGCAAATTTCTAGCCTGGCTTCCTACTGCTATTACGATTTTGCACGAAATGGGATCCGACTGCTGTTCGTTTAGAAGAACGAATGCCGGAGTCGCGGCTTGCTGATGCTGACACGAGCAGCCTTCGGCAAAGCAAGTCGATGGTGTTTTGCATCGGTTCGTTTTCGAAGTACATTGACCGAAAAAGTTTTGAACTTACGATCGACGCAAAACACTTTTGCCTTATCCATGAAATGCATGCTATATTAAAATGATACATTACCCTCGATGCTAACTATAAATTTTACAGGAAAATTAAAGAATTAAATAATTTTTACACAAGGCGCATCTTGTGCAATAACTATGTTGAGAAAATTGCACGTATAGATTGATTTTACTTTTGTGTTTGGACAGTGTATGTTTGAGAGATGTTCTTCTCTCAGCCAATGGCGTGCAAGCACCTTTGTTTGTAAGCGTGATATATGTACATACATACTTACATTTGTGTTCTTATTCACTGCTCTAGCTTTCGCTGGCAAGAAATTGATTTTGTTAGTTTTCTAGCGCTGATCATGGCATGACCTTGCCCAAATTCGATTTCACATATGAATGCATTTTGTGTACTGAGGTTGGCTCTGTAGAAAATGTATTTAAGCCGATGCAAATATTTATAAAAATAGGTTAGAAAAATTGAATGCCAGCAGGCCATGGCATTCAAATCAAAGGGTTAAGCGCATGGCGCGTTAACATAAGAAATTATGATGCCACATTTTATAGAATTCTATTTTTAGTCTTAAGTAGTATATAATCCAAACCTTATTATGTACATTTTAATAATTTACGAAAAGGGTCCTTTATAGTAAATAATTCATTAACATATGTAATCATTTTAAATACGAAATGATCGCGCCATGGGCTGTGACGTCACATGCGCATCAGAACGATGCATTCTTCTTCTTTAATTCATAGACATCCCTTGGCTTGGCAGACACATAAATATATGCAGATTTGTACCAATATGTGTAAAATGAGACACACATACAACAACTATTTGGCGGGTCGTGGCATTAATACCCTTATTTATAGAAATGGTATATAATGTTTTAAGAAAACAATAATTAATAATTGTACCAATAGCTGCACACTAAATACGAAATTATATCTATCTATAAATCAATAAGAGATCTATAAATCAAGTTAATAACCCAACTTATATTGCTAACGTTGACGTTTTGAGAATACACAGATATTCTATGGTACAATAAGATATACTGTTTATCGGTATTTTGAATTTCGGTATACATGTACACACACACATTCATGCGCGGCTGTTTCGAGTTCTGTCAACAGCATTGCAACTGCGATTGTTTTCTGTGCTGCCGATAACTTGCCCCGTTTCCAAGTAATCGATAAAACCGATATCGAAATCCTGTTTTTTGAGCAAACTGGGTAAATATTAAGCACTACTATCACCAAACTGGATATGTTGCTTCTAGAATATTATATATATATGTATATATCAAGTATCTTTCATAATATACCTATCGCCACCTACCCGGGCTCACGGTATCGACTAGAACCTCTTACTTGTTTCTGAATATAGTTATTGCTTGGGGTGCGCTTTGTGATAAAAAAGTATTATTTCCAAATTTGTCTTTACAATTTAGCAATATGTTCTACTTATATTACCTCGGCTTTTGATGCTGACCTAGAATATAAATGCTTTTTGGGGTCGGAGACATCACCTTCTATGCATTACCCATTCCATGACATAAATATAATTCCCTCTACAATATGTATCCTCTATTTTTTTTCGAGTGTTTGAATGCTTTGAAGATCATAATTTTTTGCACAAATTTCCACTGGTCATAAAATCATTTAAGACCTGCATATACAAGCGTTTACCCTTTCGGTCCATTCGGCAATCCAAGCCCGAAATCATAAAAAAGGATGGGAATATTATAATAATAATTATTAATATCAGATTATTATAATTATCAGATTATTCTTTGAGGGAGATTTATTGGAACTTTCTTTCCACTGAGGCTTAAGTATTTTTTTTATTTAAGCTCAAAGGATCTGTTTGTTATTATTGGGTATTTGTATGTATATATTAAGAGCAGTTGGAAGCAGAAGGCTGCGATGGCTGCGACAAACTTTAAGGCTTACTGTTTGGTCTATTAAAAACAAACTTCAACAGAGCTGCAATAGTAACTAGCGCTCAATGTCCGTGTCAAGTTATGTTGCATTTTGTTTCCTGTCTGACCCTTTCTCACGCAGCTTCTTTCCTTTGCCTTGCTTACCGGTTTGCCACGTATTAGCAGTTAATTATACAAATTTCGTCTGTCTGACTGTATGTGAGTGTGTGCGGTCGTTGTGTTGCCTTTTTGCTGTGCTTGTCATAGATATTTGCAAATATTCTGCTCGATTTGTGTGCTCCTTTTTAAGAAACATGCTTTCATAATCAAATATTGCAGCCGTTGCAGTTCACGTAAAAGTAGAATGCGTGTATGTGTGTCTCTGTGTCCTTTGGTTCATCAAGCTGTAGATTCCCGGTCGCATTTTTAAACATTTTTGATTCTATGTGAGCAGAATGAGATGCACAAAGCAATAAGTGACAGCGAGGCAAACTCTGCACATGCATACACACATATATATGTTGCAGCGACGTTGTGCACTGAGCGAGATACGGCTGATTCTGACCGTTGGCTCTCTTGGGGGTTCGGCGTTCGCAAAGTCACACCGCAACCAAAGTCACACTCCCACTTCCAGAATGTGTGGGCGGCAACGTGAGCGGTGCCGAAAAAGTGGCAGACGCATGGTTACCGTTGCTGCCAATATAAACAGCTGCATATATGTACATATCGGTGAACGGTTTAGTTAACAGACTAAGTGCATCGCAAAGGGCACCCGTTTCTCTCCCCTTCAACGCCTTACCCACCGATAACTCGACTACACAACAAACAAATATCGACGCTGCCAATAATACCAAATGCCACAATCCTTTTGTACCAGCGGTAGCAATGCTCCACCATGAGAATCTGATTTATTTTTGTTAAATAAAAACTTAAATGACGTAAATGAAATAATTATATATTTGTTGTTTGCTGTGGGAACCTATTTCGGTCAAATTAAAAATTCCAATTCGTATTTCTGCAAGGCTAATTAATCGTCGACTTCTCCATGCAGGTTGTCGGTATGAGTACCTGGACAATGGCAGGCTTGCATGAAAAGTATTTTGGGCGAGCATTAAAGCACACTCAGGTTTGTATTTATGTGTCACTACTTTAATGATTGTGTAAAATTATTTAGGATAGACTGCCAATTCGAACTAAGATTTTAAATATTTTCTGCGCTAGCTGAATGCCGTAAATTGAGGTTTATATTGATGGGGAGCATAACTTGGTTTATTTACTTGATTTATAGCTATGACGTATTAGCGGGGAGGTGGTGATAACTATAAAGTGAAAGATACTTAATAGACTGTCTTATTGATTGACTGATTGATCAACGCACAGCCCAAGCTCTAAGAGCTATAAAGCTGAAATTTTCACTGTAGTTACCTTATGTGATGAAGGTGCACGTTAAGACAGGGTTTCGGGAATTTCCATCCGCAAGTATGGAAAAATCGCGAAAAACCTTTGTATAAAACTTTTTTGTTTACCATCCGATCGAAGTCAAACTTAATTTCAAGGTTCTTTGTTCAAATTCAATACAAATACAAATGCGAGCCACCTTTTTTCATAGACTGTTCACACATTTGTGCGCAGGCATGCCAAAGAAAAGAAATACCGTGCCCGTCGCGCAAATTTATGCACCCATTGATGAAAATATCTCTGTCTCACGACAAATACTTGGTCGGCTCATTCGCACACATTTGTGTGTGTGTGTAGAGCTCAAAAACTTCAAATCTTGTCAAATTTTCATCGGGCAGGCAGGCAGGCAACCAACACGCACACAAACTCATAAATGCTTTCATGAATATACAAAAGTTTATAAGTGTGCGTGCTTGGCATACATGCACACATACCAGCGTACCCTTACCAACAACAGGCATGCAAAACAACAATTTTGCACAAGAACAGGCCAAGCCCCCTAATAATTTCATACAACAGCTTACTCGAAAGAGTGTGCGTGTGCACAAGCAGCAAGTCGCAAAATTGAACAGTCAACTTTTGGTCTTCTCTTAGATTCCCTGACATGCCGACGATGAATTACCCTTGCTGAAATACGCCTTAGATATTGTTTTATTTTAAGCAAAATAGATCCCCACAGTAAACAAAGGCTAAGTATAAACATTTAATTTAGGTCATTTAATTGTTTATTAAATAAATATAGATAAAATTCCTCTCATTTTGTCTAACTGGACGAAGAAATACATGATAGAGCATTTGAATGTGAGTGCCTTTTGCTACCACAGGCAAAAAGTGCACACAATTGAAAAAAACTTCTGGCTCGCGACAAACGCCCTGATATACTAATGTGCACATCAACACAACACAAACATGTGTATGTATGTGAGAAGCAATGCAGGGAGAAAGATATGCACACAAGTGCGCAAAGCAATGAGTGAGAGCGAGGCACATGCGTATACACACATGTGTATTTGGGCTGTAGGACTTAAAACTGACATACATATATTGAGAAAAAGCATCAGCCGCAGCAACGTCGTGCGATGAGCGATATGTGGCTACATAATGTACGTTCGGCTTTCGAGGCGTTCGGCTGCACCTCTCGGCAGTCTTACTCTATCTAGCCACACTTAAATGGTCTCAGGCACCCTTGGGGTTTCCTCATTGCGATTTATCGTGTTTCGATCAAAAGGCTGTTTGGTGTATCTAGCATTGTATGGTTAGTGATATAAGTCGAAATTTTGTAATATGTTTATTTGAGACCTGAGCTGATAGAACTCGGAGGGTTGTCAACAATTTTCTATAGGATTAGGCAGAGTTCCCCTAGCAACTCTAGGGAGAGGGGAGAGGTTGTCACCACCAAACATTTAGAATCTTCTGCGGCGATACTCGCCACAATCCTTGATATAGGTGCACATCGCGGACCGTTTAGATGCGTTGCCCTTGCTGGCTATCTTGTCCAGCACATCGATCCCATCCACAATGAAGCCAAATATGGCCGTAAAAGGAAACCTATCATGAAGCACCATGCGCAACTGGCTGTTCACAAATCCACAATTCTGGCCACGTCGCATGCCCACTGACCCGCGCTTCGAGGGCAACCCAGTGTTATCCGGTATAAAGAAACCACCATCGAAGGCGGCATAGCCGCCACGCCCATTGTGTAGCTCAAAGGCGCCAGTAATAATGCTCTCCTCGCCCCTGGCCTGGAATACGGAGCAGCCCCTATAGCCAAAGCCACGCTCGTGCAGGATTAGGGCGCGAAAATTCTCCGCCATGCGCGGTGCCACATCGTTGCGCACCTCGATAAGCACACGACCTGCTGGCTTTCCCTCCATTTCCATGTCCAGATAGTAGATGGGATAGCCCAGGGATCTAGATCGAGGGATTAGCCCTACTGCTGCGGCTGCAACTGCACCTGGAACGGCTGGAACTGCTCCTGTGATGGCTGCGGCTGCGGCGGCTGCTGCAGCAGCGGCTGCGGATGTGCTGGGCATATCGAAGTCAAAATTGACGTTTTGTGGATGTTATTCTGCTGTCAGTTGCAAGCGTTGAGTGCGGTGCGTCATGAAGCTAATCGAAGCGGCAAGCTGTGCCACATCTTTGCGCTGCTTTACTGTGGGCAGCTGCTGTTCCGGCTCCAACCGATTAAAGCCGTTGTCCTCAAATAGTTGGACCGCAGGATTGCAGCACTTGTTGCTGCTGCTGCTGCAGCTGCAGGAGGAGCCACTGATGTCCTTCCGCAATGTATAAATGCGATGATAATTCGGCTGCACCTCCTCCTCCTCCTCCTCCTCCTCCAGATGGATGTACATCATCTGCTTTCCGAATTTATTGCACTGCGCCTGTAGCTCGTTCAGCAGGCGCAGTAGCTGACAGCGCGTGAAATTGCCCATGACGATGCCATGCAGCGGTGTCTGGTCTGTGACGCGCAGCCATGTTGGCGCATGCCGAAGAATTGGCCGCTGCACATGCTGCTGCACCGGGTCGCAGGCATCAAAGTGTTGGCGGAACAGCGACATATCGTCCGCGGCCAGTACTTCGGGATACGGAATGCTCTCATCAAATTTGCTCAGCTCCTGGCACAGCAGACAACGCAGCATGTCGCACATGTGCAGCTTACGCGTCATCTGATGTCTATGATACTCGCCATTCACGATGCAGGCGCGGCACAGCAGCCGCCGACAGGTGTGGCCCCAAGTCGTATTGGGAATGTCATGGGCATGGCAATGCTCGTTGGCGCTGTTTAGTTGCCAATTCAAGCCCCCCTCATTCAGCCAGTTATGCCAGGCTGAGTTGGTCGGATTGCTGCTGGTTGGCTGCAATTGTTGCTCGCTCTGCAGCTGCAAAGCCGGCAGCTGCTGCGGCATTAACAGCAAACCCTCATTGGTGGGCAACGATCCAAAAGCCGGCAGCGGCGTCTCCTTTCCACATTGGAGACACGACACCAGCGGGTAGCCGGGGAGCTGGTCCAGACAGCCGGCGCAGTAGCTATGTCGGCAGTTAAGCTCCTTGGGCGGCCGTGTGGCATCGCTTGGGTCATAAATGCGTCGACACAGGCTGCAGCTGAGCAGCGTTTCCAGTGGCCTGGGTACTTCCATGTCTTGGCTAGAGAGGGAGAGAGAAAGACGGGAGAACAAGAGAAAACAACACTTTAATAGTTTCAAGTGCCCAGCTAATGCTGATTGATTGGACTGAGAACTGCCTCCCACATCTTAATTTTAAATTAAATGCATTTCATGGAATATAACAATACCTCCTTTAGCCAAATATATCAATAATCCGTAATAAGCCTGGCCCCTGGCATCAACGAAGGTCGAAGTTCAGCTGTATGTGAACTTTCTAAACTTTCTGTGTAAATATCATTTACTCATTCGCTCACAACTCTGTTGCATCGAGTGTGGTTTACTTAAAGTTAACTAAATACATAATGGCACTTTGGTTTACCATTCTACTAAATTACTTGACCTTTAGGTAGCTTTATTTAATTAAACTTTCATTTGTACTTAATATAATCAACCGTATGCAAAAGACTAAAGTATTGGTCTACCATTGAAAGGGGTATCACGTAAAAACAGAAGCGTGTGCAGACGCACACACAGGTACACACAGACACACACGCACACACATATTTGTCTCATTGATGTCAACATTCTGATGCTTCATTCTTGAACAAGAGAGACCAAAAGATACTGAGGATATTTTTCATCGAGTGTAGTTCATAAGAATTGCTTATATTATTGCAATGAGTTGCTAGATTTGTAATTTGTAATATGAGTGCATGCTCAATCAAAAACCTATTAATAAGTACAAGATTATTCACGTTTGTATTCGATTTCAGCGAGCACGAGGCAACGCAAATAATGAATCTAGATTAAACACTTTTTAGTTTATTTGACTTCTGACCAACAAATACACAGACACACACGCACGCACTTAAGCCTTTAAAGGTCCGCTTTGTGTTAACGTGTTCAAACAAAATGCATCAATACCTTTATTAAGGTGCTCTTTTCCTCAAAAGAAAGGAAAGCATGTTTAGCTATGCTTATAAGAATATAACAAATCTTGGTGCCTTATTTACAAAGAATTATCAAGGTCGACTTCTCTATATGCCAATACTCTGAGATAATATCCGCTAGAGACAATAGATGATAACAAATTCTATTTACTGCCACTGAACGTTTCTGTTTTGCTTATTTTTGCTTTACTTAACAGAAGGACAGCTTTTTTTCAGAAATAAGACAGAAAAGATTATAATTTAGCAAGAATAGTTATGCAGTGCAATAGCAATAGAATTCCAAAATATAAATAATTAACAAAATATTTCCATTCCCAGCAAAATAGTGCACAGTACCTTTTAATCGCTTTGCATTTAATTTGGTTTTACATCGATTTTGTTCTTCTCCTGCTTGCGTTTTTATTTTTTGCGCTTTTGGTATCTTTTCAGATATTTTCTTCTTTGTGTACGACTTTGTGGTATCAACATGTTGCTGCAATTTGCATTCTCTTATTTTCTTCTTTTCTCTATCGGCATGATAGAGAATTGTTTGGGGGACAGACTGATTTGTTTTTAATACAACAGTTTAAATATCAGCACACCTTATGCGAAGAAATCCCCTAATAGGAAACTAAAAGCCTCTTAAAGGTATTATTTATGGGGACTACTTTTGGGCGGCACTTAATTAAAGTCAAGCAAAGTCTTGCAGAGCTCACAATTTCAGGAATTAACTGCACAGGATCTTACACGTGGACACAGCTTATTGGGTACAGCTAATTGGCAAGTACAGGTCAGTGAAATAGAAAGAGACAGGGATATATATATAGAATACGATGGGATGGTAACAAAGGACGAAGTCTTCTTTAGAAAGTGTCACCCATTCAGTTAATCTATGTGGGTCTGGCCGTTTGTTCAGAGATACCAATAAATTTGTTGCCTGTCGCCTGCCATCTGATTATATTGCTTAAACACGCACATGTACACACACACATACTCACAACGCACACATGAACAATAATTTGTGGATTGTGTTGTGCTTCAGCTGAGCTGATGAAAGAGTTGTCTGCCCCTCTCGTTCTCTTGTTCTTTCCTGCTCTCTCTCTCTCTCCCTGCTGCATCCCTTTGCATATCACTCATACGACACGGACACGTTGCAATGAGCCTGAGTACGAATTAACTTTAATTTCATTAAATTAGTTGTAAAGCTTAATGGATGCCCGGCTTATTGAAAGGCTTCTTCTGGCTTAACTGAAATTGGCAAGACATTTTATTTTTGAGAAATAGGTCAGGTTATTGGATAAAAACAAAATTAACTAAATTTGGAATAATGCAATTTGCAAGTATTTTGTAATGCTGCTTAAAAAAAATGTTTTTACGGAAAACAAAACCAACATAGAGATGAAATTCATGTCTTATGCAATGCCAGTCCCCACAAACACGCACAGTCCTTAGTACATACCCGCAACACATACACAATATGACTACACACACACGCACACATCAAAACGCACCTAATTGAGCTGCTTTAAAGTAAATTTAATATTTGTGGCTAGCGGCTATTTGTGGGGCAATATATTTTTCCAGATTTGTGTTGTACAAATAAATATAGCCAATTTGACGGTAACTTCAATTAATTGCATTGATTAATTTGAAATGAAATTCAATTAATTGTGTTATCGAGACAATGCAAATGCACGCATTTATTTGACATTTAGCCAATATTATGGGCCCAAGCAAAGACAATATAAACACAGTGCTTATATTGACTTTGGTCCAACAAACAAACCAAAAAACAAATATAAAAATATATATACATATAACATATAAGAAAGTTGCAGTCGGGTGCAATCGACTGCGTTATACTTGTTCAATGGCTACTCACAATATTAATTTAAATACCTTACTTAGTCTAACTCTATACTTGTGAAAATATTGTTCCAAATGTCGTTCATATTAACAGACGAGCGGACATTGCGCAAAACTAATGTATGTACTCTTTTCCGCTATTGAACGGGTATCAAAACAATAGTAATAAAATGATTGACCCACCGGAAAACCCTTCAATTAAATTTGAAACTGGAAAAGTATAAGTAGTTTTTAGTAAAATTTTCATCACCTGCGACACTATTGTTGCCGATAATATTAACATTAGTACGAATACGTTGAAAATGTGGAAAAGGGCTACAAAGTTTTGTGCAAATGTGTGTGACAGGCAAAAGGAAGAATTTTCAAATCGAGAAAGTATGTATCAGTATCAATAATCGAGTTCGTATTGAAATATCCGTCTGATCGTCTGGCCGATCTTACGTGGTCGGACGAACGACTGTTGTATCTCGAAACACCAATATAAGTAGCTGCAGACCATAACATTGATTGATTGTTGAACTAACCTCCTAAGTTTCACAACGTGCTAACATAAACGGATCGCAGCTGTTTAGCATGCGTTAGCCATGGAACTATCAGGAAACATGCTGATTCCATAGACGCAGCCGGGTGTGTAGAAGGAAGTCTAGCATGAATCTTGTATGGGCAGATCGGCGCGGTGTTGAGGGTACTCCTAGTCGTGCACTCCCGTCTACAGCAGTCTTACATGTGTTTGTTTGTTTGTTATACTTAACTGTACTAAGAGGAAGTCCATGCGCATGAGCTTAGTGCGTGTCATCGAATAATATTTTGAATATATTAGTATATAAACCAATTTAATTATTAAAGTTATAAAAAAATATGTGCCACTCACTTAAAGTATTTACATTTTATACCACAAGTCTTATTTGAAGAAGAAAATAACCAACAACATGACCGATTTATTTGGTCAAAGAACTGATTAGTAGATTGATAGATATGCAGTTTTCAATAACGTTTACCATCTGCAAAAATATGTTTATCATGCTGTCCATTAACAACCTTGAATTGTGTATTTGTTGAACTAAGCTCATAAGATGCACATCGTGCTCACATAAACGGATTCGAACTGTTTGGCATGCGTTGCCATGAGTATCATGCATCATGCTGCACTTCCATTAGACCCAACGTGGGCATTCAGGGTCGTCTACGCTTGACTATTGACTCTTGTATAGACAATGGCAAAGGCCATGGGCAGCGCCGAGGGAAGTGCCATTGATAAACACTCTATATACGCCCCACCCACAGAACTCAATGGGATTCAATTAACTTACTAAGTGGACGTCCATGCTATATAACTAAACATAGTCAAGCGAATAATTTATTGAATTTTGAGCATAATAAACTAATGCCATTGCTAACAACCATAAAGGAATAAAAGTAAAGCTGTGTCCTGAATAACGACCAGATTAACTAATTGGCTTACAGCACACATCATGGCTCGTATGAGGTAAGTGGCTGAAATAGTCAGCTCTTCAGAACGTAAGTGAGCGATAGGTAGGGGATTTGCTCGAAAAAAAAAACGGTTTTAAAAACTTATATGATTGTAATTCAATCGACTTTAAATTCATTTTTAAATATCTATGTGAAAATATTTCACAACGATCCTTACTATTTGGCATGCATTTCACCTATTGCGACAAATCCACCCCTTAGGGTGAAAATGGCAGTCAATGGCAAAAAGTTGAATGAGTAAAATAACACTAGGCACGTTCAAATCGTATGACATAACTTTTACAAGCCTCTTTAGCAAAATTTAAATGTCAGCAATAATACTGTAGCGTAATTTTCCAAAGCAACACAAAACATGGGCTCGCTTAAAGATTTAAGTTTGCCGAATCCTGTAAAATTCTAAAATGAGATTTTAAAAGGCCGTTGGTTGCATGTCACATTGTTGCACATTTGGGCAGCATGTTTTCAAAATGGAAAGCTTACCTTTTGCTGTTACACTGTTAATATTTAAAATCAATTTGTTGCCACCAACTTTCAATTATTTCTTGCGTTTCAATTAGGTTTTAAAGTTTGCTAAAAGAAGCTTTGCTCTTGTTCGTCTGCTCACATAAATATGTTATGCCTTGGTTTTATATACATATGTATATTCTTTGATTTGAAGAGGTTGAAATTTATTTTGTTTTTGTATCAGTTCATTATTTGTAGTTCGAAAAGTCATCCAAAAGTTTTTCACAGTGTACTTGCTTGTTGGTCTTTTTTTACGTGAAACACTTGCCCGTTATATTGATTGTAACTGTAATTTGATTTTGTTATTGTCTTTTCCTTTAAGTTTTTGTCGTTCGTGAAGTAACAGGCGCATTTCACACATGAAATCAACTTAAACAAATTTCTAGTCTGTTGGTTTTCTTCTTCTTACTCCTGATGTAGTTGCTGCAGCGTTGCGTGCCGTCGCATTGCTTCGCGTGCGCTCAAGAGCTTAAGCGCTGCGTGTGCGTACTGTTCAGAGTTTCATTTGAAAGTGCAGGGCGAATACAGCGCAAGGCACGCAACAGGCTGAGCGAAGAGAGGCAGAGCCAGCTTTCGCTCTCTTAGTTTTTGCTATATGAGATTTGTGGTTGCTTTCCCAGTTACGCGCTCAATGTAAATGTCAAGTTGCGTTGCATTTTGCTTTCCGTCTGCTCCTCTCCTACCCTCGTTCGCTCTGCAGCTTTTGAATTTGACTATTTTGTGCTCTGGTTAATTTGGAACGTTTCAACAGTTAATTCAACAAATGTCTGGCTGTGGGTGTGTGGATGTGTAGATGTGTTCGAGTGCGTGTGAGGTGCTTCTTTGTTAGCCTGGTAGATATTTGCTTTACTACGTGCAGCAACTGTTGCTCCTATTTAAGAAGTATGTTTTGGTAACTGGAAATTGTGTGTGTGTGTGTGTGTGTGTGTGTGTGTGTGTGTGTGTGTGTGTGTGTGTGTGTGTGTGTGTGTGTGTGTGTGTGTGTGTGTGTGTGTGTGTGTGTGTGTGTGTGTGTGTGTGTGTGTGTGTGTGTGTGTGTGTGTGTGTGTGTGTGTGTGTGTGTGTACGTACTTTGTTGGATGTTTTTTTATTTTTGATTAGATGTCTCGTGTATTTGTGAGTTTGTGGTCAGTGAAAAATTAGTAATTCGAAATGGTTGACGTATTTGCATACATGCATAGTATATGTTAAGAAGAAAACGAGTTGTCTTCTAATAATATTTCCACAAAAAAATTAGTTTTTATTCAACAAATTTTTCCCATTAAAAAATAAAAATGTAATCTTAGAATCTGAGATAATATGGAAATGCATTAAAGGCTTTTCAGTGGGAATTTCCAATGTATTTCAAGTTTAGAGACTTTAAATATGAAATATATTTTCTTCTATATCTCTCTATAAACTGTTTATCCTGACTGACTGACTGACTGACTGATTGGTGATCAACGCACAGCCCAACCTCTAAGAGCTATAAATCTGAAATTTTCACTGTAGTTACCCTATGTGATGAAGGTGCACGTTAAGACAGGGTTTCGGGAATTTCCATCCGCAAGTATGGAAAAATCGCGAAAAACCTTTGTATAAAACTTTTTTGTTTACCTTCCGATCGAAGTCAAACTTAATTTCAAGGTTCTTTGTTCAAATTCATTTGAGGGGTGTTTCCCACTTTTTGAAAACACTTGAAGGATATGGATTCAGACGCATGCTAGACATTCTGCAAACGAGCGACAAGTGCGATCCACCATTTTTCATTGACTGCTCACACTTGTGTGCGCAGGCATGCCAAAGAAAAGAAATACCGTGCCCGTCGGGCAAATTTACGCACCCATTGATGAAATATCTCTGTCTGACGATAAATACTTGATAGGCTCATTCGCCCACATTTGTGTGTGTGTGTAGAGCTCGAAATTTAGAAATGCCAAAAACTTAAAATCTTGTCAAATTCGCATCGCGTAGGCAGGCAGGCAGAAAAGTGTGTAAGTGTGCGTGCTTGTCCGGCCCAAAAGCTTATCATGTTCACATGCCAACATTCAGGTACCCTTACCCTTACAACGAGCATGGAAAAGAGCAATTTTGCACATGAGCAGGCCAAGTCCTCTAATAATTTCATACGACTGCTTACTAGAAAGAGTGTGCGTGTACACAGCACACGGTCTTCTCTTAATTCTAAGAGAAGCCGACGACAAGCCGACGATGAATTACCCTTGCAGAAATACGACTTAGATATTGTTTTCTTTTAAGCAAAACAGGTCCCCACAGTAAACAAAGAATAAGTATAAACATTTAATATAGGTCAATTAATTGTTTAGTAAATAAATATAGATAAAATTCTTCTTATTTTGCCTAACTGGACGAAAAAATACATGATAGAGCATTTGATGTGTGTTTCCCTTTTGCTACCACAGGCAAAAAGTGCACACAATTGAAGAAAACCTCTGGCTCGCGACAAACGCCCTGATTTACTTATGTGCACATCAACACAACACAAACATGTGTATGTATGCATGTGTGTAGATCTCGGATTTTGTGAGAAGCAATGCAGGGAGAAAGATATGCACACAAGTGCGCAAAGCAATGAGTGAGAGCGAGGCACATGTGAATACACACATACATATGCATTTGGGCTGTAGAATTTAAAACTGGCATACATATGTATATTAAAAAAAAGCATCACCCGCAGCAAAGTCGTGCGCTGAGCGAAATGCAGAAATACGACTTGGAAGATTTTAATTTGACCGAAATAGGTTCCCACAGCAAACACCAAAAATATAATTATTTCATTTATGTCATTTAAGTTTTTTATTAAGAAAATAAATCCGATTCTCATGGTAGAGCATTGCTACCGCTGGTACAAAAGGATTGTGGCATTTGGTATTATTGGCAGCGTCGATATTTGTTTGTTGTGTAGTCGAGTTATCTTTAGGTAAAGGGTTGACGGGGAGAGAAACGGGTGCCCTTTGCGATGCACTTAGTCTTCAACTAAACCGTTCACCGATATGTATATGCAGCTGTTTATATTGGCAGCAACGGTAACCATGCGTCTGCCACTTTTTCGGCACCGCTCACGTTGCCGCCCACACATTCTGGAGGTGGGAGTGTGACTTTGGTTGCGGTGTGACTTTGCGAACGCCGAACCCCCAAGAGAGCCAACGGTGAGAATCAGCCGTATCTCGCTCAGTGCACAACGTCGCTGCAGCATATGTATGTGTGTATGCATGTGCAGAGATTGCCTCGATGTCACTAATTGCATTGTGCATCTCATTCTGCTCACATAGAAAAAAATGTTTAAAAATGCGACCGGGAATCTACAGCTTGATGAACCAGAAGGACACATAATCACTCACATCCGGTCAGACAGACGAAATTTGTATAATTAACTGCTAATACGTGGCAAATCGGTAAGCAAGGCAAAGGAAAGAAGCTGCGTGAGAAAGGGTCAGACAGGAAACAAAATGCAACATAACTTGACACGGACATTGAGCGCCAGCTACTATTGCAGCTCTGTTGAAGATTGTTTTTGATAGACCAAACTGTATGCCTTAAAGTTTGTCGCAGCCATCGCAGCCTTCTGCTTCCAACTGCTCTTAATATATACATACAAATACCCAATAAGAACAAACAGACCCTTTGAGCTTGAATAAAAAAATACTTAAGCCTCAGTGGAAAAAAAGTTCCAATAAATGCTTAACCCTCAAAGAATAATCTGATAATTATAAAAATCTGATATTACTATTTATTATTATAATATTCCCACAAAAACAATTCATATAAAAGTTCAGTTTTGCATAATAAAATACAAAGCAAACCTTTTTATTGTGTCTATAAACTCAAGTCTACAACAAATAAGTGAAATGCAGCAATCCATTCAAATACTCACTTCTATATTATTTGTGTGTCGTAGGTATTTCTTCCCTTTTGAAGAGACGAGTAATAATGGAAGGGTTTGCCACGTCGTAAGCGTTGGCATGTCTGCATTTCAAGGTTTTTGGACTTGCCCTGCACGCACACTTACACAATTTTGTATATGGGCAAGATTTAAAGTTTTTCGGATTTTTGAATTTCGAGCTCTACACACACACACACACACACACACAAATGTGTGTGAATGGGCAGAACATGGGAGCAAAAGATAATTGTACTATTGGCACGCGTCGGACGCGCGCCATCATTTTTTTTGGATTTCGGGCTTGGATTGCCGAATGGACCGAAAGGGTTAACGCTTGTATATGCAGGTCTTAAATGATTTTATGACCAGTGGAAATTGTGCAAAAAAATTTAATCTTCAAAGCATTCAAACACTCGTAAAAAAATAAAGGATACATATTGTAGAGGGTATTATATTTATGTCATGGAATGGGTAATGCATAGAAGGTGATGTCTCCGACCCCAAAAGAATTTATATTCTAGGTCAGCATCAAAAGCCGAGGTTATATAGGTAGAACATATTGCTAAATTGTAAAGACAAATTTGGAAATAATACTTTATTATCACAAAGCGCACCTCAAGCAATAACTATATTCAGAAACAAGTAAGAGGTTCTAGTCGATACCCTGAGCCCGGGTAGGTGGCGATAGGTATAATATGAAAGATACTTGATATATACATATATATATAATATTCTAGAAGCAACATATCCAGTTTGGTGATAGTAGCTCTTAATATTTACCCATTTTGCTCAAAAAACAGTATGTCGATATCGATTTTAATCGATTGCTTGGAAACGGAAAAAGTTCTCGATTTTCGGAAACAAACTCGATTAGCGTAGACACTAGGAGGATCTACAGCTAAAATGTCAATTCTCTAGCTCTTATAGGTTCTGATATCCTTGCGTTCAAACAAACGGGCGGTCGGACAGACTGTCATGGCTAGATCGACTCCGCTATTGATGCTGATTAAGAATATACATATATACTTCATGTGGTCGGAGATGCTTCCTTCTGGCTGTTACACACATTTATACTTTACAGAAAACATAATTCCCCTTTTACCCATATTTAACGGGTTCAGGGTATAATAATAAAAATCTGCCGGGCTGCTTGCAAGTTGAAAGCGAGTGGAGAAGAAGAAGACATGACTTTGTGACTTAGCGAATTATAGGCATAGTGCTTTGTGCTTTGAAGCCACAACAATAAGTTAGAAGAGTGCAGAAGCTAATATCATAGGTTGTAAGATGGACGCAACCAATCATGGGGCTCGGTCGCAACAAAAAATATGTCAACCACTTTAAGGTCGATTTCAAGTCTCTAAAACACGCTCACAGCTGCAATGCCTCAATGAAACTAAAGTTTTGCCAATCACAATGAAAAAATGTTTAGAAACAAAACAAGAAGATTAAATTGATTATTCATTTTGTATGCAATGAAGGACGACAAGACATGATATGGGTTAAGGCACAAACACGTACATTCATAAGTACACACCCACAACGTACTCATTCTTAAAAGCAGCTTAGTTAGGTGCGTGTTGACGCACATGAGTATGTGTGACTACATATGTTATGATATGGTAGGTGCTCGTATGCATCGACACGCACCTAACTAAGCAGCTTCTGAAGAATTTCTTGTTGCAATTTTTGCTCAGAATAGTTCAGCGTTTTTTGTCATGTGGTGCAACTCCATTAACAGACATCTGTGTCAGTTGTGTTTTAGTACCCTAGATGGGTATAAGCAGACGAGTTGAGTCGGCTAGATTCGACCACCTTACCATACTTAAGCCATATTGCCGGAAAATTTAAATGTAATCATATCAATCATGGGACTTTGATACATCATAAATATTGGTCGAACATTGGATTACTATACAAAACAAATAAGAGGTTCTAGTCGAGAGTTCCCGACTAAGGGATACCCTGAACCCTCTTATTCCAACACCAAAGGTAGCTCGTAATAAAAGTTCCTTTAGCAGGGTTCGAACTCGCAACTAAACACACTAAGTGCCATACATACATGCATACATGCATACAGAAATTCTTAGAACTGCGCTAGCTGCAAACACGTGTTTCTTAACCGATCCTAATGAAATTTTCTACAGTATATCTTATTGTACCATAGAATATTTGTATATTAATTGCATTCAAATTGTAGCTAAAATTGATGGGCAAGGCAAGTTGGGTTATTAACTTGAAGGGAGGTGGTGATAGGTATAAAATGAAAGATACTTGATATATATGTACGTACTATTCTAGAGTAAACATATCACTTTTGGTGACTTTAGCCCTTATTATATACTTAATTTGCTAAAAAAAAAGAACAGGATTTCGATATCGATTTGTATCGATTATCGGAAACAAACTCGATCTGCACATGGACTAGGAGGATCTACAGCTAAAATTTCAAGTCTCTAGCTCTTATAGTTTCTAAGATCCTTGCTTTCATACCTACGGACAGACGGACAGGCAGACGGACATGGCTAGATCGACTCCGCTATTGATGCTGATTAAGAATATACATATATACTTCATGTGGTCGGAGATGCTTCCTCCTGCCTGTTACATACATTTGCAAAAATACATTGTACTCTACTTACCCATTTTCAATGGGTTCAGGGAATAAACAGGTTACGTAAGTTGATTTTAATTTGATTTGGAGATAAAATAATATATTAATAATAATAAAATAATATATTAAAATATATTAAGACAGTCTGTTTGTTTTGTTGTTCACTGAAGAGGGTTTTGAAGCCGAAGAAGTTAATTTCGTTAGCTTCCTAGCGCTGACCTATGATAATTTTGTATTCACATATGTATGTATGTTGCGGCTCCTCTTTTCATTAATTTGGCACACATTCGACTTAGGATAGTAGAACCATGGAAAATTGGTGCTGGGCAACGCAAATAATCATTCATGGATGCCAACGAGCCAGCTGAAGGTATACAAAACAAAAGCATGAGCCAGGACGAGCTTTGACATCCTTCCCACTTTTGTTTTACGTGTTGGACGTACACTTCCTGGAATCGTCTACGTTCCCTTTATTGCATTTTCTAGTCAATTATGTGTGCTTCATTCGCTATTTGCTCCCACACCCGATACACAAGGATACCGCAGCACAAATTTTTAGACGCGTGCAGTAGACCGCATGTGCAAAAAAGCAAAGTTAATTGAAATTAAGTGGGGGGGGCAGAGCAGCTCCCTCATCTGTTCGAGTACATCAACTTATTATCGATGACGCTGAAGGTGAATTTGGCGGATGGTTCCATATTAAATGGCAGCAGTTTGACAATGAACTGGACGAGCCTGTCTAAACTGATTCTTCCTAGCCTTCTCTTTAACGACCGAAATATGCCCCACCCAACCAGCAGACAACAAACTTTGGGCAGGCAAAGTTTCATGAGGATAGAAAAAAGGGAGACGGACAGACGGACAGAAGGACAGAAGGACATGGTTATATCGACACGGCTGTTGATACTGATCGAAAAAATAAATACTTTATAGGGTCGGAGATGCTTTACACTATGTGCGTTACCCATTTCACGATAAAATTATAATACCCTCTGCAAGGGTATAACAATTTAAACGAATTAACATAGCTGAAAAATGAAACACGGTAATTTTGAAGACAAATATTAATAATTGTGTAAAAAGAGTTCTTGAAAATTCAGAGAGAAGTAGTTAACGTCTTTAATAATGTTAACAGAAAGTGAACCGAAATTTTCATGAAAATATTGACATCTTACATAATTTGCTTAAAGAAAGCCGCAATAGTTGTCGACTGCCCGTAAGAACCAAATCTATAAACAACAATAACATTGTGGGCAGCAGCAGCAGCGGAGCTTCTCAGTTGAAGACTGCTTTTAATGAACTAAATTGTAAACCTTAAGGATTGCCGCAGCCAACGCAACCTTCTGCTGACTACTGCTCCTAGTATAAAATACCCAATAAGAACAAACCAAACATTTGAGCTCAAATAGAATAGACTGGGGCCTCAGTGGAAAAACAGTTGTCGCGATAGTCGATAAAATGTTTCTCCATTAATTCCCGTTACAGGTCAAGCTCTTGCACACCAAAAACTAAGAGAGCGAGAGCAGAGCTGGCTCTCTTCGTTCTGCCTGCAGCTGCTGGCTCTCTTCGTTCTGCCTGCAGCTGCTGGCTGGCCACAAAAGCGCGCCTTCAATTATGCACGCACTCCACTTGCAAACGAAGCTCTGAACACTACGCACATACGGTCGCAAAGCTTTTCAACTACTACAGAAATACTACAAAAATAAGATAGAAAAGACAATAATAAAATCAAATAAACTTATAGTTATTTACTTTAACGGCCAAGTCTAAAATATAGCGAACGAACTTGTTCACCTGTTGCACTGTGAAAAACTTTCGGTTGTTTCTTTAAACTTCAAATAATAAACTTATACAAAAACAAACAAATTTATACTTATACAGATAAAAAAAAGTATATATATATAAATATATAAGAAGAGCAAAGCTGTTTAAAAAGAAATAAATTAACAAGCAAGGAATAATTACAAGTTGTTGGCATAATATTGATTTTAAATATTATTAGTGTGTCAGCAAAAGGTAAGAGAACACGCGACAAGAAACATAATACCTAAATATGCAACTATGTCGTATTTCCACAGACAATATCAACAATAACAAAATGCTACTAAGCAGCTTGATTTAAACAAAAGTGAGAGCCAAAGAGAAATCATTATCCTCGTGCTCTCACAGCCTAAAGAAAACGATCAAAATATAATGTACTCTATGGTTCAGCTATGGGCAGAGGCTTATGCTGCCGAAATAACTGATTTTGTTGGTTTACTGCGTTTACCAAAATTAATTATTATAATTTAATATTTGATTTTATATTACATTGGAAATGTAAAATTAATAGTAAAATTTAATAATGAATCTAAATGTTATCATTGACTTAAAAAACTGGTGTACAACCGAGCCATAACATACACATGTGAATAGAAATTCGGGATAGATCATGGCCAGAGATAGAAAACTATCAAAATTCATTTCTTTGGCTCCAAAAGCCTCTGCAGCGTAATCTTAAACATATTTACATATTATGATTCAATGATTCACACATACAAACATTGGGGCTTGCACGCCATTGGCTGATACAAGAGAAGTTCTCCTGCAGCATATACTGTGCAGATAAATATAATAAAAGTGAAGTCAATTGATGCGGGCTATTGTATGGAGATAGTTATGGCACAAGGTGCGCTATGTGATTAAGATGTATTTATTTTAAATATCTGTTATCTGTTTCTAAACATCAAAAGAACATCTTGTCGCTTACCATGGAGCGGCCCAGTGAGTATACAGAAATGGGGTCAGATACCCTTTAGCTATAATTTTCGATATACAAGACAATATCAATTCAGCTAAGTATTTGGCGGTGTTGGAATCGGCAAGAAGATGTCCCCAAACTGAAATGAACTTGAAAGACTCTGCTGCAGATATGTGATAATGGTGCAGTGTTCAGAAGCGTTCAGTTTGTTGAAAATATCTTTAAAATCTGAAAATCTCTTTGCCATAAAGGATCCTTCTATTTCACTAATCCGCCTATCGTATCTATATGATATTGATCAAGACATCTTGATCAAAAACAATGGTACAAAAAGGTTTTTCGATCTTAATTTTAGTACGACATTTCCTATGGCAGCTATAGGATAGAAGTCCAATTCGGCCGGTTACTACCTGGAACGGAAAGACGGACCTAATCAAAGTTTCAAGACGAACGTTTAAATACTTATAGACTAGTTCACATAGAAAGAGACAGATGGACATGGCTATATTAACTCGGCAATTGGTGCTAATCTTGAATATACATACATACTACATTTTATTCTTATTCTGCCTTATTCTTCCTTCTGGCTGTTACATACCTTTGCAGAAACACTTTATACCCTTATTGCCCATTTTCAATGGGCTCTGAGTATAAATAGACCACAGTTCAGGGAAAACTATCCATGACAGGACGAAATAAATGTTTCTTTATTCAGGAACATGAAGAATATGGCCCGAATACACTCAGCCTCAGCAACTGCCAACCTAGCTAATCTCTAGTCTCTTTCTTTTGAAGCCGGATGAACAGTTTGAACGACGACGGCCTTTATCTGTGTGAGGTAGGAGCTAACACATCCGTCCAGCTATAAGTCAACGCTCGTCCCATCGTTCATAATAAACACAATATTCTGCATGATCAACAACTTCCATTTACGACTCATGTGCGGCTACAATAACATGGCGGCAACAATGTTATTTCCAGCGTTCCCAAGCACTGGCTGTGCGAAATATGATCCGCTTGGACTATCAGGGGTCACAGGACTTGCTTTGCTTTAAGAACATTCTTGAATTCGGGTTCATTTTGATATTTCATATAATATTGATAATAAGGTGCGACTTAATTCGCATATTTTATTTATCAGCAAAAAGGTCTTAATGGAGAAATATTTCTCGAAAGAGACTCTCCTGAGAGTCGTTTTCGGGGACCGAGAGCTGATCCAGTCCCGTTCCGCCCGTTCACGACTAAGATATGATTTATCGATTATAGATATTTTATTAAGGTGATGAGACTGCCACAGAATAATTAAAATGGAACTTACATGAACCAATATTGGCAAACTTCATGAACATATTTTCACACTGCAGGAAGCAGCAGACTGACGAAGCAAATAGAAGAGAATATATGAACTAAATGAGTTTAATTATGTTTTAGCCTAATACACTGTGCTATAGCATAAAATAGCTATAAATATTACCAGTCCTATGTAGATGCCATGTCTACTATCTGTGAGCCAGTCATCCAAGCAACCGAACAAAGTGGAGCTGTGTTTGTCTTAGCCGAAGGCGCTTTAGTAGCCAATGATATAGAAATGTTTTTAGATTGATAGTTTATTATTATAGCCCAACGATACAAAATAAATACATAAATAATAATGATTGGAAATAATGTTATAATAATCTACTCCTGTTTACATCTGCTGTTGCTTGGAATAATATTTTATACAAACATATGTACTAATATATGCTTGCATGTGTATGTCTGCCTCTATTAAAATGGTTAAATCTCCCAATAAAACCTTTAATGCTGATTAATTAAATCAGTACGAAAATTGAACCCTACAGTCTTTATCTCTCCCAAAAGAGACAGCTCATCAACTTGTCCAGTTTGAGATAATAGTGCGAAAACTCAATAAACAGAAAGGATTTATATCAAATAGTAACAAAATACATACTTAAAATCTAAGATTCTAAAGAATCTAAGGGATAAGTCTATTTCTGGGACTATTCGCCTAGTACAGATACATTACAATAGCTTCGAATTGACTAATTCATCCACGTACATTTAAGTCTATCACCTATTTTGGATGCACCTGCATACAATTTGTCCGATTCATATTTATGTCTGTGTGCAAATAATGCGCATATGCATTAGTGTATTAATACACCCCTGCTCCAATTGGAAACTCCTCGATGCCAGCTAATGCATATGAGTCCCCCAAAGGAATCCCTAATCTACAAAATGTGCATCCCTATGCATACTAATCTACCCTAAACTGCCTGACGCCTTACACCCAGTAAGCGAATCCATCTCAAATTGTCTCTGTACCATTTAAACCATTTAAACTGTACTAAATGCTCTCTGATTGCCTCCTGGCAAGCTCGAATGTATTTATATTTACCTTAAGTAGCTAGAATAAGCCTTAGTTTATACAAACTTATGAACTAACAAGTGCTTGCATATGTAAGTATGTGTATGTCTCTCTGAATTAAATGGGAAAAACCCCCAATTAAATCTGCTCTGCTGCAAAATTATCAAATTAATTCTAAACATCTATGTGGGAGGCAGTTCTTAGTCCAACTAATCAGCATAAGCTGTTTACTTGTAAATTCAATTGAAAGAAAAACTCAAAATATTCACGTCTTGTTCTCCCTTTTCTCTCTCCCTCTCTAGCCGCAGCATGGATATACCCAAGCAACTGGAAACGCTGCTAAGCTGCAGCTTGTGTGGACGCATTTATGACTCAAGCGATGCCACACGGCTGCCCATGGAGCTTAACTGCCGGCATACCTACTGCGCCGGCTGTCTGGACCAGCTACCCGGCTACCAGATGGTGTCGTGTCCCCAATGTAAGGAGGAGACGCCCCTGCCAATTTTAGGTGCGCTACCCACGAATGAGAGTTTGATGTTTCTGCTGCAGCATATGCCGGTACTGAACCTGGGTATGTTCATGTCGCGGCTGCAGAGGGAGCAACAATTGCAGCCGACTAGCTGCAATCCGACCAACTCAGCCTGGCCCAACTGGCTAAAAGAGGTGGGCTCGGATAGGCAACTGCGCGGCGCCAACGAGCGTTGCAATTTCCATGCCATGCCCAATACAACATGGTGTCACACCTGTCAGCGGCTGCTGTGCCGCGGCTGCGTCGTGGATATCGAGCATCGTAATCATAAATTGACGCGTCAACTGAACATGTGCCACAAGTTGCGTCAGCTGCTCGACCTTGAGCTGAAAAAGATTGAGGAGCACATATCTTATGCCGAGGAGCTGGCCTCGGACGATATTGCTATGTTTCGCCAGCTCTGCGGTGCCAGCGACACTGTGAAGCAAAATTTGCAGCGGCAAATACTGCAGCATACGCCAACCATGCGCATACGCCACATGCGCGACTGGTGGCTGCGCGCCAAAATGCAGTTACAGCTGCATGGAACCGTCCCGGGTAACCTCACGAGCAGCGAGGTGCTGCGTCTGATGAACGAGTTGCAGGAGCAGCGCCACAAAATCCGAAAGCATGTGCTGCACATCTATCGTGAATGTCGCTTACGTGCGGGCATCCGCGAGGGGGCCGTCCAGTTGCTGGACTTTGGTCAATTGCATCGTAGACTCATGTCGCTGCGCCAACCACCATTGGAATTGGTGCCGGCTACAGTGGAGCCGCAGACGGAGCCGCCGCCGGAGCTGTTGCTGACTAATTACTGCGTCTATGAGCGGTGGTGGGATATACAACGGAAGCTGTTGCCAGCAGAGCTGGGGGAGGACGATGAGGAGGAGGATGAGGATGAGGAGGAAGCTGCTGTGATGCAACCGCCGCTCTCCAGCGGCAGCAGCAGCGACAACACTCTGAGCAACAGAGGCAGAAATCCGGCGGGTCAGCTATTTAAGGAAAATGACTCCAATCGACTGAAGCTGGAGCAGCAGCAGCCCACAGTCAAGCAACGCATAGATGTGGCACAGCTTGCCACTTCGTATTGCATGAGGCACCGCGGCCAAAGCTTGCAAGTGACGACAGAATCACGACCACAAAGCGTCAATTTTGACTTCGATATGTCCAGCACATCTGCAGCTGCAGCTGCTGCCGCCTCAGCCGCAAGAGCCCCAGCTGCTCCAGTGGGGCTTCTCCGTCGTCCCTCAGCTCTGTGCTATCCGATTTACTATCTGGACATGATAATGGAGAGCGTGTGCTCATCGAGGTGCGCAACGATGTGGCACCGCGCATGGCGGAGAATTTTCGCGCTCTGATCCTGCACGAGCGGGGCTTTGGCTATAAGGGCTGCTCCGTATTCCACGTCTGTGGCGATGAGAACATTATAGCTGGCGACTTTGAGTATCAGAATGGCAATGGGGGCTATGCCGCGCTCGAGGGTGGTTTCTTTATACCGGATGACACTAGCTTGCCCGCAAGGCGTGGCGCTGTGGGTATGAGACGTGGCCAGAACCTAGAACATAGTGGGCTTGTGGGCAGCCAGTTTCACATGGTGCTCGATGAGATACCCTCTTTGTCGGCCGTTTTTGGATTCATTGTGGATGGCATCGATGTGCTGGACAAGATAGCCAACACGGGCAATGCAACTGGATGGTCCGCGATGTGCACCTATATCAAGGGTTGCGGCGAGTATAACCGCAGCAACTTCTAAATGGGGTGACAACCCAGGCATCTCTGTTTCATCCTATAGAAAGTCAGCTCTTAAGAAAATTTAAATGAACATTATCGAATACATTGTTTGCAATATCAGTTCTGATGATTATCTATGCATTTTACATCCAGAGTGTTCCAATTTCATTGTATTACCATAATATAACAGAACAAATTTACTATTAAGTTGGACAACAATATCGCATACAATAATATCAAAATATTAATGTAAAAGATAACAATATAATACTGAATTGAGCAACTCTATAAGACCTTGAATCGCAGGTGCTCAAATTATTTGCTAAAAATCCCGAAAAATATTGCTTAAAATATGTTTGGATAGAAAAGCAAAGGGAAGCTTCACAGTTGGAAAATATTGAACGTAAATAATGGGATATAAAATTGAGAAACGCATCAGACAGACAGGAGTATTCTGTGATTATGATTAATTAACTTATATTATTCAAGCTTAATTGATCTCGTTTCAAGTGACTTTTCAGAGGTTTTTGTGCAACTTCAATATTTACAATTAAAGTTTTATGAAAATTATCCAAGTATCTGTATGTATCAATGGCTAAATGTCTAATTGCAAATGCAGCGTACGATTCCGTACGTAGTGTGGAATTTCAAAGGCGAACCTAGAGCAATAATGACCCATAGAAATTAAAAATCAAATCCAATAACTCACTTCTTGGAAAAACATGGGTATGTCAATTTGGCATTAACAAAAGTTAATTAAAAATAATGTTCTGATTGCTTGAAACACATTTATAAGCACACAATATAAATGTGTAAAAAATAAAGTGATCAAATTGTGTTTTTGATGTCTATATATATACACACATATATGCTAAGACAAAGCAAAAATGTTAATAATAAGTAAATTTGAAGAGTTCATTACATGTTCAAAAAATATCATCAATCTTTTGAAAGAAATTAAGAGAAATTAAACTCGTTTCTAAAGCCTTCCATTGGCGTTAAAGGTAGCTTCCATTTAACCTTTCTCTACATAAACAGCCTAAATATAGAAAATAATATGATCATATTATCAATGTGAAAAAAACCTTTTGTTATATTTTTCCTGATTTCCCTGCGCCACTTCCCTTCTTGTCAAAAAACAAGAGCTAGACTTGAGCCGAATATGAAATTCTTAGAGCACAAATAGATATCTTTTATTGAAATCTGACAACTACATTATAGAAAACATCCGGCACATATCCTTGGGTATCAGACAATCTTCATGCACCAGGGTAATGCACTGAGCGGATACAGCATAGCTTTCCATGTGCACCTCTTAAGTTTGATCACCTTTTGAGAGAAGAAAGAATATAGTATTTGTAAAAGATGCACATAATTCGAGCCGAAAGTGCCATTTGTGGCATATTTACATGGATTGGGACAAGGATCCTGCAGCTCACCCACTGATATGCACTCGTATTTGTTTAACAGTGTTCGCACTGGCATTTTCCGTAATCAGATTTGTAAAGATCCAGCCAATCTGTCACATGTATTTAATTCGTCAATAAAGTTAAACAGAATATTGTGCAGTGACTCACCTTTTTAAGTCCTAATGCTTTGGCTACGGCATCCACTTCATCGAAACCGTCATCTGCGCAGATGTTCATCAAATCGCAGATATCTATGTGCTGATGGCCGTCAAACATGACGTTGTCTACGTGACAATAGGTGTGACGTTTGAGCGTGATAGACGATGGCTGCACTTGGAGCACATGCCCTTGGGCCACGGTAGATGCTCCCGACAATCGGGTCCTTGAGATAGCTCTCGTCATAGGGTTCCAGCGGGGAGCAGTGTACGCCACGACCAATGTCGTTGTGATGACAACTAGGACAATCAAATAAGAATGAATGAATAAAATTCTATACAATTGAATATTCACTGGGTTCTCCTTAGAACATTTGAATATTTTAGACTATAACATAACATATATTCCCGTGCGAATAGGGTTTTCTTTAGCTCATTTCTTATCTATCAGTAAATTTTGATAACCATGTCTGGAGTGAAGCCCTACTTATCGCTATCAGCTTTTTCCAAGCCTCCTCTCTTTCACTCTCTCTCTCGTGCCCCTCCATGAATAAACCAAAGTCATCGACTTTGAGTACGTTCTCTAGGCTGTCATAAAGTGATTTAAGATTTGATTTTGCCGAGACCTATTAGCTGTGATCCGATCAGTATATATTTAGATAAATTAGCAAATATAACTAACTAAAATCGAATATGTTATGCATAGCTTTCGCTTCTTTGGTTTTTATCAGTCAGCATACATACGGAGTGACGCGGGGCTAGAATAGACTCACCATGTACACTGTGAAGCAGTGACAAGCTCTGCCAAGCACCGCAACAAACACTTCAACTACCCAATCAGAAATTTACTTGCAATTTTATCAGCTTCAAAATTCAGTGCTCTGGCAAAGTCTCTGGGATAGGTCAAGATCAGAGCTGGAAAACTAATAAAATTGATTTCTTGCCAGGGAAAGCTAGAGCAGTTAATAAGAACGCAAATGTATGTATATACATATTTTGGTGTACATAATTCGAGCATACAAACAAAGGTACTTGCACGGCATACTAGCATGCACTGTCCACAAAAAAAAAGTAAAATCAATCTATGTGTGTTATTTTCAATAAATCATGCATTTCATG
This sequence comes from Drosophila kanekoi, assembly GCA_037075305.1. NCBI lineage: Eukaryota > Metazoa > Arthropoda > Insecta > Diptera > Drosophilidae > Drosophila > Drosophila kanekoi. Next base: position 20,742 of record JBAMCE010000112.1, on the reverse strand, counting down.
GAAAAAGCATGGATACTTTACGTTTAAAGCTTTTCGCTCAGTGTTCTTCGAAAACAAGCGACGAAAAGCACCATCGACCAACTTTGCTGAAGGCAGGCTGGCGACTAACTTCGCTGCTCGTGTCAGCATCAGCAAGCCCCGACTTCGACATTCGTTCTTCTAAACGAACAGCAGTCGGCTGCCATGTCGTGCAAAATCGTAAAAGCTAGTTTGGGAAGCTAGGCTAGAAATTGTGCGTCCCATGCAAATGTATGGGCGTTACTCATCTAGTGTTTATATTGTCTTTGGTCACGGGCAGTGACTGGCTTGCCAGCACTTGGCTGTGCTCCTATTGGCCAGTGCTTTGCTTGAGATGGCGAGACTTGGCAAAAGCTCTCTCACGATAGCTCTGTTCACTCACAAACACGCCCATTGAAAAATAAATATATATAATATGCGTTGCCATGAGCTGCATTTGGACATAGGAAACTCTGCGTAAAGAAAAGGGACAAATTATGTCACTGTGTTTCTTGCGGGCTTCTCTGTTGTTCCCACAAGGCTTCTAAGTTCGACCAATTGCGTTGCCTGACAGTCAATTTTTTTCGCTGTCCTTCGTTTAAAGAGTGACAAACCAACGAATGCCAAACGGGAAGGCAGATATGAACTATATGAATTCTGTTTCCTACTGTCTTGCCCATTGAGCATTGAGTAATAAAGAGACAAGCAGGCATTTGGACTAAAAGCTCTTTTTCAAAATACTTCATGAGCGATGTCAAGGTTGCAAACACAAGCTGCAAACACAACACCCGGCTGTCTGCAGCTACTTCTGCGATTGTTATAAAAATCAAAGACATCTTCAGAACCAAGAACATAAAGTAAGAGTTTCTAGTCGGAAACTCCCGACCAGGAAATACCTTGAACCCTCTTATTCCAACACAAAATGCAGCACGCGCTACGTTTGAAGTAATAAAAAACTTAAAAAATTAAATTCTGTTGGCAGGGTTCGAACTCGCAATTGACCGCATTACTTGCGCCGACTCTACTCTGCAGCCACACCAACCAAAAAACAAAAAAAGACGCACATGAATGTGTGTGCTATCTGGCCCATCCAATTCTTTACCGACCTCTTATGACATTTTCTACACTATATCTTATTGTACCATAGAATATTTTTGTATTCTCAAAAAGTAAATTGCATTTAAATTTAAATGCAATTTACTTTTTGACAATACTTAAATATTTTATGGTACAATAAGATATATTGTAGAACATTTCATTAAGGGGGTTCAGGGTATTCCCTAGTCGGGAGCTCCCGACTAGAACCTCTTACTTGTTTGGTTTGATTTTGCGTTTGCGGACCAACCCCATTCAATTCAATTTCAGCTCTTTCTCTTTATTGCTCAATGGACACAGACGAAACGCAACTGTGTTTCCTCTCACACTCGTTGCACATGGATACTGCAGGACATAAGTAAGTAATAAATAAGTTTATTATCGATGACGATGACGATGTCGACGTCGATGAAGATGACAGATGGTTGGATCTAAAATTACAACGGTACCACAATTAACTAGGAGAGACAATCTAAACTGATATTATAGGGAGGCTAGGTTCTTTCCCCAACAAAATAAGATACGAATTGAGAGTTATTTTAGATTAGAGCGATTTAGTATCTTTCGAACTGTATCAACTCCTCCAGGAAGATTATATTTTCGATAAATGTCATCGATTACATATTTTAACCAAGTGAGATTCCTGCTGTAGGGTGAGATACTCTGAACAGACCTTCTTCACTTTTCCCCACAAAATCGATTTATATCAATATGTAAATGGGAAAAGAAATGTTAGGAAGTAATTCGGCGTCTAATATACGAGAATATATATTTAAAATTCACGTCTCTAGCTTTTCAACTTAACAAGCACACAAATAGCCAACAAATATATTCGCAATACATAAATTATCAAGAATTGAATATATTTATATAAACATGCTGATTTTAAATCTAAAGTCAGCAAACTTACTTATAGATTTATATATAAAATACCATATACACACACACACACAGACAGACCCATTAAACTAATACCTAAAACCAAACGCTTCTTAAGAATAAACTCTTCTCAGCTCCAACGTGCGCCTAAAAGATGCCACCAAAAAATGTGCAGGCAATTAAACCAAATGTACAAGCTTTTAAATACAGTTCGGTCCGTCTTTGACGGACAGCGATAGTCGGGTCATCTTTCCCCGCTAAACAACAGGGTTTAATCGAAGAAGAATGGGTATGGCCCGATTCACAAAGGAAAATCTGCCTCCGGAAGAGGTATCCACCTAAAAGGAGTGTTCATTACCAGAATTTTCACTGTATTTGCTGTTTATTTAATACATTCATATTATATATTCATTATTTTGGCTTGCATTTCCATATTATCTCAGATTCTAAGATTTGTTTTCTTTTTTGTGGTAATATTATTAGAAGACAACTCGTTTTCATCTGAACATATACTATGCATGTATGCAAATACGTCAACCATTTCGAATTACTGATTTTTCACTGACCACAAACTCACAAATACACGAGACATCTAATCAAAAATGATGAACATCCGACGAAGTACGTACAGCTTGATTAACACACACACACACACAGCTTGATTAACACACACACACACACAGCTTGATTAACACACACACACACACACACACACACACACACACACACAATTTCCAGTTACCAAAACATACTTCTTAAATAGGAGCAACAGTTGCTGCACGTAGTAAAGCAAGTATCTACAAGGCTAACAAAGAAGCACCTCACACGCACTCGAACACATCCACACATCAACACACCCGCAGCTAGACATTTGTTGAATTAACTGTTGAAACGTTCCAAATTAACCAGAGCACAAAATAGTCAAATTCAAAAGCTGCAGAGCGAACGAGGGTAGGAGAGGAGCAGACGGAAAGCAAAATGCAACGCAACTTGACATTTACATTGAGCGCGTAACTGGGAAAGCAAATCAAAAATCTCCTATAGCAAAAACTAAGAGAGCGAAAGCTGGCTCTGCCTCTCTTCGCTCAGCCTGTTGCGTGCCTTGCGCTGTATTCGCCCTGCACTTTCAAATGAAACTCTGAACAGTACGCACACGCAGCGCTTAAGCTCTTGAGCGCACGCGAAGCAATGCGACGGCACGCAACGCTGCAGCAACTACATCAGGAGTAAGAAGAAGAAAACCAACAGACTAGAAATTTGTTTAAGTTGATTTCATTGTGAAATGCGCCTGTTACTTCACGAACGACAAAAACTTAAAGGAAAAGACAATAACAAAATCAAATTACAGTTACAATCAATATAACGGGCAAGTGTTTCACGTAAAAAAAGACCAACAAGCAAGCACACTGTGAAAAACTTTTGGATGACTTTTCGAACTACAAATAATGAACTGATACAAAAACAAAATAAATTTCAACCTCTTCAAATCAAAGAATATCCATATGTATATAAAACCAAGGCATAACATATTTATGTGAGCAGACGAACAAGAGCAAAGCTTCTTTTAGCAAACTTTAAAACCTAATTGAAACGCAAGAAATAATAATAGTTGGTGGCAACAAATTGATTTTAAATATTAACAGTGGAACAGCAAAAGGTAAGCTTCCCATTTTGAAAACATGCTACCCAAATGTTCAACAATGTGACATGCAACAACCTTTTAAATTCCTATTATCTTGCGAGCCCATGTTTTGTGTTGCTTTGGAAAATTACGCTACAGTATTATTGCTGACATTTAAATTTTGCTAAAGAGGCTTAAAAAGTTATATGATTTGAACGTGCCTAGTGTTATTTTACTCATTTAACTTTTTGCCATTGACTGCCATTTTCACCCTAAGGGGTGGGTTTGTCGCAATAGGTGAAATGCATGCCAAATACAAGAATCGTGAAATATTTTCACATAGATATTTAAAAATGAATTTAAAGTCGATTGAATTAAAATCATATAAGTTTTTAAAACCGTTTTTTTCGAGCAAATCCCCTACATATCGCTCACTTACGTTCTGAGAGCTGACTATTTCAGCCACTTACCTCGTACGAGCCAGGATGTGTGCTGTAAGCCAATTAGTTAATCTGGTCATAGCAATGGCATTAGTTTATTATGCTCAAAATTCAATAAATTATTCGCTTGACTATGTTTAGTTATATAGAATGGACGTCCACTTAGTAAGTTAATTGAATCCCATTGATTTCTGTGGGTGGGGCGTATATAGAGTGTTTATCAATCGCACTTTCCTCGGCTCAGTCCCTAGTGTGTCCCATTGTTTATACAATGTCAATTAGAATTTGCTTGCGTAGACGACCCTGAATGCCCACGTTGGCTCTGATGGAAGTGCAGCATGATGCATGATACTCATGGCAACGCATGCAAAACAGTTCGAATCCGTTTATGTGAGCACGAATATTTTCACATTTAGATATAAGATATATACAAATGAGTTTAGAGTCAGTTGAATTATAATCAAATACGTTCTTAGAGCCGGTTTACTTAACAAATTCCCAACCTAGCCCTCACTTACGTTCGAAGAGCTGACTATTTCAGCCCCTTAATTCATACGAGCCATGATGAGTGCTGTAAGCCAATTAGTTAATCTGGTCATAGCAATGGCATTAGTTTATTATGCTCAAAATTCAATAAACTATTCGCTTGACTATGTTTAGTTATATAGCATGGACGTCCACTTAGTAAGTTAATTGAATCCCATTGAGTTCTGTGGGTGGGGCGTATATAGAGTGTTTATAAATAGCACTTCCCTCGGCGCTGCCCATGGCCTTTGCCATTGTCTATACAAGAGTCAAGAGTCAACTAGACGACCCTGAATGCCCACGTTGGCTCTGATGGAAGTGCAGCATGATGCTTGATACTCATAGCAACGCATGCCAAAGAGTTCGAATCCGTTTATGTGAGCACGATGTGCAACTTATGAGCTTAGTCCAACAAATATCACAATTCAATGTTGTTAATGGACAGCAGATAAACATATTTTTGTGTTCTCGTATTACAATTAATCAATTTTTGACCCAATAAATCGGTCATGTTGTTGGTTTTTTTTCTTATTCTTCAAATAAGACTTGTGGTATAAAATGTAAATACTTTAAGTGAGTGGCAATAATTATTGTATAACTTTTAAATTAATCGGTTTATATATAATATATTAAAATATTATTTGATGAACGCACAAAGATCATGCGCATATATCCTTTTAGACATTTAAGTATAACAAACAAACAAACACATGTAAGACTGCTGTAGTCGGGAGTGCACGACTAGGAGATACCCTCAACACCGCGCCGATCTGCCCACAAATTCATGCTAGCTTCCTTCTACACATTCGGCTGCGCTGCATTTTCCCTTAGTTAACTAGCTAACTAAAAAACTGCGTTCTTTTGTTTTACTTTTGGGATATCCGCAAGTGGCATATTCTGGATCTATGCATATAGGAGAGTATGTATGTCAAATTTTGTGTCCCTAGCGCTCGAAATCTTAGTTTTTATCAAAATCATGGAATCCGGGCAAGTTACCGATGATTTGAGGAGGACCAACGACCAAAATACTATGTCTCTAGCTCTTATGGTTTTCGAGATCAACGCGATATTTCAATACGAACTCGACTATTGATACTGATACATACTTTCTCGATTTGAAAATTCTTCCTTTTGCCTGTCACACACATTTGCACAAAACTTTGTAGCCCTTTTCCACATTTTCAACGTATTCGTACTAATGTTAATATTGTCGGCAACAATAGTGTCGCAAGTGAAGAAAATTTTACTAAAATCTACTTATACTTTTCCAGTTTCTAATTTAATAGAAGGCAGCTATTTGCCAGTATTGTGGTCAATCATTTTATTACTATTGTTTTGATACCCGTTCAATAGGGGAAAAGAGTACATAAATTAGGTTTGCGCAATGTCCGCTCGTCTGTTAATATGAACGACATTTGGAACAATATTTTCACAAGTATAGAGTTAGACTAAGTAAGGTATTTAAATTAATATGGTGAGTAGCCATTGAACAAGTATAACGCAGTCGATTGCACCCGACTGCAACTTTCTTATATGTTATATGTATAAATATTTTTATATTTGTTTTTTGGTTTGTTTGTTGGACCAAAGTCAATATAAACACTGTGTTTATATTGTCTTTGCTTGGACCCATAATATTGGCTAAATGTCAAATAAATGCGTGCATTTGCATTGTCTCGATAACACAATTAATTGAATTTCATTTCAAATTAATCAATGCAAATAATTGAAGTTTCCGTCAACTTGGCTATATTTATTTGTACAACACAAATCTGGAAAAATATATTGCCCCACAAATAGCCGCTAGCCACAAATATTAAATTTACTTTAAAGCAGCTCAATGAGGTGCGTTTTGATGTGTGCGTGTGTGTGTAGTCATATTGTGTATGTATTGCGGGGGGCTGGCATTGCATAAGACATGGATTTCATCTCTATGTTGTTTTTGTTATCCGTTAAAACATTTTTTTTAAGCAGCATTACAAAATACTTGCAAATTGCATTATTCCAAATTTAGTTAATTTTGTTTTTATCCAATAACCTGACCTATTTCTCAAAAATAAAATGTTGCCAATTTCAGTTAAGCCAGGAGAAGCCTTTCAATATGCCGGGCATCCATTAAGCCTAACAACTAATTAAATGAAATTAAAGTTATATCGTGCTCAGGCTCATTGCGACGTGTCCGTGTCGTATGAGTGATATGCAAAGGGATGCAGCAGGAGAGAACAAGAGAACGAGAGGGGCAGACAACTCTTTCATCAGCTCAGCTGAAGCACAACTCAATCCGCAAATTATTGTTCATGTGTGCGTTGTGTGTGTGTGTGTGTGTGTGTGTGTGTGTGTGTGTGTACATGTGCGTGTTTAAGCAATATAATCTGATGGCAGGCGACAGGCAACAAATTTATTGGTATCTCTGAACAAACGGCCAGACCCACATAGGTTAACTGAATAGGTGACACTTTCTGAAGAAGACTTCGTCTTTTGTTACCGTCCCATCGTATTCTATATATATATCTGTCTCTTTCTATTTCACTGACCTGTACTTGCCAATTAGCTGTACCCAATAAGCTGTGCCCAGTGTAAGATCCTGTGCAGTTAATTCCTGAAATTGTGAGCTCTGCAAGACTTTGCTTGACTTTAATTAACTGCCGCCCAAAAGTAGTCCTCATAAATAACAACTTTAAGAGGCTTTAAGTTTCCTATTAGGGGATTTCTTCGCATAAGGTGTGCTGATATTTAAACTGTTGTATTAAAAAGTAATCAGTCTGACATGTTCAAAAATTAGTAAATAATTCAATTAAATAAAAACAAACACAAATTGTATGTTAAATGTAGATTTAAACAACATTCATTTTGCTTTTAACAATCTAAGCCCCCAAACAATTCTCTATCATGAAGATAGAGAAAAGAAGAACATAAGAGAATGCAAATTGCAGCAACATGTTGATACCACAAAGGCGTACACAAAGAAGAAAATATCTGAAAAGATACCAAAAGCGAACAAAACCAAAACGCAAGGAGGAGAATAATAAAATCGATTTAAAACCAAATTAAATTCAATGCGAATAAAATGTACTGTGCAGTACTTTGCACTATTTTGCTGGGAATGGAAATATTTTGTTAATGCAGCATATTGTGACTTTGCTGGCAAGTTGAATTTATTATTAGGAATTTTATTGTTACTGCACTGCATATCTATATTTTTTCTGAGCAAGGCTCTATTTGGATCGGTTAACAAAAACCCAAAAGGAAATAGTGCGGTTTGTTGCGAGTTCGAACCCTGCCACTGGAACTTTTTTATACACTTGCAGAGGGTATTATAATTTTATCGTGAAATGTGTAACGCATAGAGACACCTCTGACCCCTTAAAGTATATATATTCTTGATCAGTATCAACGTCTGTCTGTTTCTATGCAAACTAGTCTCTCAATTTTAAAGCTATCTTTATGAAACTTTGCAGAACTCCCTCTTCCTGTTGCACGCAGCACATATGTGCACATAAAACCAGCTGTATCGGACCACTATGTCATATAGCTGCCATAGGAACGGTCGGTTGAAAACTAGGTTTTTGATTAAAAACCTTTTATGTTTAGCAAGATATCTTGACCAAACTCGGTATTAACTATTTTCCCTGTGCTTCTTAGATACGGGCAATGCACTATGAGCATTATGAAAAGGTTGGACCTGCAACGGTATCAGATCTTCTGCGTGCCGAAGATAGCCTTTCTTTCTCGTTTACATTTTGTTTGCTTTATATTAATTGGGCACTTCTACGTCTTTTTCCAAATCGGCATTTTATATATAAGCTTGTACTTTTGGTTTGACTGACAGCACATTTGGTGAGGCATCTCTTAGGCGCACGCTGGAGCTGAGACGACTTTATTCTGGTTTATTTATCAGTTTGTCTGTGTGTGTGTGTGTCTAATACATACACATGTATATGTTACTCTATATAAATCTAACTGGGCAACAGTTTGTTGAATATTGATTTAAAATCAGTAGAGGCCAGCCAAAATAGAGCAATACTTCCAAGAAACACTCGATATTTAAGCAAAAGAATTTCTTACAATCCGGCTTCCTTTGAAAACTTAATAAAGCGTTTTAAGTATGGAGTGAGATAAGCGTAACATATTGTCTCAATTCCAAATAAGTTTATTAAAAGCTTTTACCAATGTCTAATGAAAAAAGCTTATACACTTGAAATTTGAAATATATTTTCTTGTATATATGCTCAATTGTTGATAATGATGTATTTCGAATATATTTGTTGCCTATTTGTGTATTTGTTAAATTGAAAAGGCTAGAGACGAAATTTGAAATATATATTCCAATGAGTTTTCACATTTTTTTCCCCATTTACATATCGATATAAATCGATTTTTTGGAGAAAAGTGAAGAGGCACAGCAGTAGCTACAATAAAATCTATCAGCAGCACTCTCACTTGGTTCAAATCTGTATATCTGTATATCAACCTGGAGGAGTTGATGAAGCTCAACAGATGATAATCTCAATTACTGACATATTTCGTTGGGTATAGAATAGCCCATCCTTCTTATCATATCAGTTTAGACTGTCTCGCCTAATTGATTGTGAAACCGATGTAATTTTAGAACCAACCATCTGTCAGATTCATTCGATCCGACGTCGACATCGTCATCATTAGCGATAATAACTTTATTTACTCGAGCAGACGAGATTGCTGTCCTGTCCCGTGCACTTAATTTCAATTAGCTTTGCTTTGTTGCACTAAAAATATTGCACACGCGGTTCGCTGCACTTGTCCACAAATGTGTCAGCAGTATCCTTGAGTACAGCTGCGTGTGGGCGTTTTGCCGAATAAAGCACACAAAATTGACCACACGATGGAATAAAGGGAACGTGGGCGTGTCCAGGAACAAAACGTCCCATGTGTAAAACAAAAGTGGGAAGCATAACAAAGCTCATTCTGCCATATGCATCTTTATTTTTATTATACCCTGAACCCATTGAAAATGGGTAAAAAGAGTATAATGTATTTGTCCAAAATGTAAATGTATGTAACAGGCAGAAGGAAGCATCTACGACCCCATAAAGTATACATATTCTTGATCAGCATCAACAGCCGAGTCGATATAGCCATGTCCGTCTGTCTGTCCGTCTGTCTGTTTGTCCGTCAGTTTGTTGCAGACGTTCGTCGCGAGCAGACGAGTCGTGGTGTTCTTTTGTGTTCGATTTTAAGATAAACTGCAGGTGTTCACCTCGACGTAAACAAAGCAACAAAACATAGCGGTTAATATTGCGGTAAAAAGCAATAAAACTGCTTGTGCCAAAGACGATTTGCGAAGCAGTGCAAAGCAGTTCTAAAACAGTTAACTGCTTGTCAAGCAGTTGAGTTACAGTGCAAAGCAGCGGAAAACAGTGCAAAGCAGCGGAAAACAGTGCAAAGCAGTGCGGTTCGGGAGTTCGATAGACGGTTCGTGTCCGGGTTATCGCGTGGTGTTGCCGATGGAGGGCGCCACGATGATGGACGCCAGAAGCGTGACCGGCACTGGGTCTAGTGCTGAGTCGGTTGCCAGCGTCACCGCCAATGGAAAGAGGAAGGTGAGGAGAGGGAGGGGCCGTAGTAAGATTTCCCCCCTGCGTACCCGCGGAACCGAAGAGGCAGGCAATGGAAAGCGCAGACGAGTTTGCCATATTTAAAAATGAATTTAAAGTCGATTGAATTAAAATCATATAAGTTTTTAAAACCGTTTTTTTTCGAGCAAATCCCCTACCCCCTATCGCTCACTTACGTTCTAAGAGCTGACTATTTCAGCCACTTACCTCGTACGAGCCAGGATGTGTGCTGTAAGCCAATTAGTTAATCTGGTCATAGCAATGGCATTAGTTTATTATGCTCAAAATTCAATAAACTATTCGCTTGACTATGTTTAGTTATATAGCATGGACGTCCGCTTAGTAAGTTAATTGAATCCCATTGAGTTCTGTGGGTGGGCGTATATAGAGTGTTTATAAATAGCACTTCCCTCGGCGCTGCCCATGGCCTTTGCCATTGTCTATACAAGAGTCAACTAGAATTTGCTTGCGTAGACGACCCTGAATGCCCACGTTGGGTCTAATGGAAATGCAGCATGATGCTTGATACTCATGGCAACGCATGCCAAAGAGTTCGAATCCGTTTATGTGAGCACGATGTGCATCTTATGAGCTTAGTTCAACAAATACACAATTCCAGGTTGTTAATGGACAGCAGATAAACATATTTTTGCAAATGGTAAACGTTATTGAAAACTGCAAATCATCAATCTACTAATCAGTTCTTTGACCAAATAAATCGGTCTTGTTGTTGGATTTTTTCTTCTTCTTCAAATAAGACTTGTGGTATAAAATGTAAATACTTTAAGTGAGTGGCAATAATTATTGTATAACTTTTAAATTAATCGGTTTATATATAATATATTAAAATATTATTTGATGAACGCACAAAGATCATGCGCATATATCCTTTTAGACATTTAAGTATAACAAACAAACAAACACATGTAAGACTGCTGTAGTCGGGAGTGCACGACTAGGAGATACCCTCAACACCGCGCCGATCTGCCCACAAATTCATGCTAGCTTCCTTCTACACATTCGGCTGCGCTGCATTTTCCCTTAGTTAACTAGCTAACTAAAAAACTGCGTTCTTTTGTTTTACTTTTGGGATATCCGCAAGTGGCATATTCTGGATCTATGCATATAGGAGAGTATGTATGTCAAATTTTGTGTCCCTAGCGCTCGAAATCTTAGTTTTTATCAAAATCATGGAATCCGGGCAAGTTACCGATGATTTGAGGAGGACCAACGACCAAAATACTATGTCTCTAGCTCTTATGGTTTTCGAGATCAACGCGATATTTCAATACGAACTCGACTATTGATACTGATACATACTTTCTCGATTTGAAAATTCTTCCTTTTGCCTGTCACACACATTTGCACAAAACTATGTAGCCCTTTTCCACATTTTCAACGTATTCGTACTAATGTTAATATTGTCGGCAACAATAGTGTTCATTTTATTACTATTGTTTTGATACCCGTTCACTAGGGGAAAAGAGTACATACATTAGTTTTGCGCAATGTCCGCTCGTCTGTTAATATGAACGACATTTGGAACAATATTTTCACAAGTATAGAGTTAGGCTAAGTAAGGTATTTAAATTAATATGGTGAGTAGCCATTGAACAAGTCTAACGCAGTCGATTGCACCCGACTGCAACTTTCTTATATGTTATATGTATAAATATTTTTATATTTGTTTTTTGGTTTGTTTGTTGGACCAAAGTCAATATAAACACTGTGTTTATATTGTCTTTGCTTGGACCCATAATATTGGCTAAATGTCAAATAAATGCGTGCATTTGCATTGTCTCGATAACACAATTAATTGAATTTCATTTCAAATTAATCAATGCAAATAATTGAAGTTTCCGTCAACTTGGCTATATTTATTTGTACAACACAAATCTGGAAAAATATATTGCCCCACAAATAGCCGCTAGCCACAAATATTAAATTTACTTTAAAGCAGCTCAATGAGGTGCGTTTTGATGTGTGCGTGTGTGTGTAGTCATATTGTGTATGTATTGCGGGGGGCTGGCATTGCATAAGACATGGATTTCATCTCTATGTTGTTTTTGTTATCCGTTAAAACATTTTTTTTAAGCAGCATTACAAAATACTTGCAAATTGCATTATTCCAAATTTAGTTAATTTTGTTTTTATCCAATAACCTGACCTATTTCTCAAAAATAAAATGTTGCCAATTTCAGTTAAGCCAGGAGAAGCCTTTCAATATGCCGGGCATCCATTAAGCCTAACAACTAATTAAATGAAATTAAAGTTATATCGTGCTCAGGCTCATTGCGACGTGTCCGTGTCGTATGAGTGATATGCAAAGGGATGCAGCAGGAGAGAACAAGAGAACGAGAGGGGCAGACAACTCTTTCATCAGCTCAGCTGAAGCACAACACAAACCTCAAATTATTGTTCATGTGTGCGTTGTGTGTGAGTGTGTGTGTGTGTGTACATGTGCGTGTGTAAGCAATATAATCTGATGGCAGGCGACAGGCAACAAATTTATTGGTATCTCTGAACAAACGGCCAGACCCACATAGATTAATGGGTGACACTTTCTGAAGAAGACTTCGTCCTTTGTCCCCATCCCATCGTATTCTATATATATATCCCTGTCTCTTTCTATTTCACTGACCTGTACTTGCCAATTAGCTGTACCCAATAAGCTGTGTCCACGTGTAAGATCCTGTGCAGTTAATTCCTGAAATTGTGAGCTCTGCAAGACTTTGCTTGACTTTAATTAAGTGCCGCCCAAAAGTAGTCCCCATAAATAACAACTTTAAGAGGCTTTAAGTTTCCTATTAGGGGATTTCTTCGCATAAGGTGTACTGATATTTAAACTGTTGTATTAAAAACAAATCAGTCTGTCCCCCAAACAATTCTCTATCATGCCGATAGCGAAAAGAAGAAAATAAGAGAATCCAAATTGCAGCAACAAGTTGATACCACAAAGTCGTACACAAAGAAGAAAATATCTGAAATGATACCAAAAGCGCACAAAATCAAAACGCAAGGAGGAGAAAAATAAAATCGATGTAAAACCAAATTAAATGCAAATCGATTAAAAGGTACTGTGCACTATTTTGCTGGGAATGGAAATATTTTGTTAATGCAGCATATTGTGACTTTGCTGGCAAGTTGAATTTATTATTAGGAATTTTTTTGATATTGCACTGCATATCTATCTTTTTTCTAAACAAAGCTGTCCTTCTTTGAAACGGTTAACAAAAACAAAAAAAAAACGCTAATTCAAAGAATTTCTATATACATGTGCACACACACATTCATGCGCGCCTGCGTTCAATTCTATCATCAGCATTACAATTGCTATTGTTTTCTGTGCTGCTATTTTAATTCGTTTTTTTTTTTTCTCAATAAGACTCAATCTTTTTGAGTAGAGGCAGTGGCAGTGGAAACTAATTCTTTGTTTTTTGGCTGGTGTGGCTGTTGAGTAGAGACGGCGGCAAATAGTGCGGCTAGTTGCGAGTTCGAACCCTGCCACTGGAACTTTTTTATACACTTGCAGAGGGTATTATAATTTTATCGTGAAATGTGTAACGCATAGAGACACCTCTGACCCCTTAAAGTATATATATTCTTGATCAGTATCAACGTCTGTCTGTTTCTATGCAAACTAGTCTCTCAATTTTAAAGCTATCTTTATGAAACTTTGCAGAACTCCCTCTTCCTGTTGCACGCAGCACATATGTGCACATAAAACCAGCTGTATCGGACCACTATGTCATATAGCTGCCATAGGAACGATCGGTTGAAAACTAGGTTTTTGATTAAAAACCTTTAATGTTTAGCAAGATATCTTGACCAAACTCGGTATTAACTATTTTCCCTGTGCTTCTTAGATACGGGCAATGCACTATGAGCATTATGAAAAGGTTGGACCTGCAACGGTATCAGATCTTCTGCGTGCCGAAGATAGCCTTTCTTTCTCGTTTACATTTTGTTTGCTTTATATTAATTGGGCACTTCTACGTCTTTTTCCAAATCGGCATTTTATATATAAGCTTGTACTTTTGGTTTGACTGACAGCACATTTGGTGAGGCATCTCTTAGGCGCACGCTGGAGCTGAGACGACTTTATTCTGGTTTATTTATCAGTTTGTCTGTGTGTGTGTGTGTCTAATACATACACATGTATATGTTACTCTATATAAATCTAACTGGGCAACAGTTTGTTGAATATTGATTTAAAATCAGTAGAGGCCAGTCAAAAAAGAGCAATACTTCCAAGAAACACTCGATATTTAAGCAAAAGAATTTCTTACAATCCGGCTTCCTTTGAAAACTTAATAAAGCGTTTTAAGTATGGAGTGAGATAAGCGTAACATATTGTCTCAATTCCAAATAAGTTAATTAAAAGCTTTTACCAATGTCTAATGAAAAAAGCTTATACACTTGAAATTTGAAATATATTTTCTTGTATATATGCTCAATTGTTGATAATGATGTATTTCGAATATATTTGTTGCCTATTTGTGTATTTGTTAAATTGAAAAGGCTAGAGCCGAAATTTGAAATATATATTCCAATGAGTTTTTCACATTTTTTTCCCCATTTACATATCGATATAAATCGATTTTTTGGAGAAAAGTGAAGAGGCACAGCAGTAGCTACAATAAAATCTATCAGCAGCACTCTCACTTGGTTCAAATCTGTATATCTGTATATCAACCTGGAGGAGTTGATGAAGCTCAACAGATGATAATCTCAATTACTGACATATTTCGTTGGGTATAGAATAGCCCATCCTTCTTATCATATCAGTTTAGACTGTCTCGCCTAATTGATTGTGAAACCGATGTAATTTTAGAACCAACCATCTGTCAGATTCATTCGATCCGACGTCGACATCGTCATCATTAGCGATAATAACTTTATTTACTCGAGCAGACGAGATTGCTGTCCTGTCCCGTGCACTTCATTTCAATTAGCTTTGCTTTGTTGCACTAAAAATATTGCACACGCGGTTCGCTGCACTTGTCCACAAATGTGTCAGCAGTATCCTTGAGTACAGCTGCGTGTGGGCGTTTTGCCGAATAAAGCACACAAAATTGACCACACGATGGAATAAAGGGAACGTGGGCGTGTCCAGGAACAAAACGTCCCATGTGTAAAACAAAAGTGGGAAGCATAACAAAGCTCATTCTGCCATATGCATCTTTATTTTCATTATACCCTGAATCCATTGAAAATGGGTAAAAAGAGTATAATGTATTTGTCCAAAATGTAAATGTATGTAACAGGCAGAAGGAAGCATCTACGACCCCATAAAGTATACATATTCTTGATCAGCATCAACAGCCGAGACGATATAGCCATGTCCGCCTGTCTGTCCGTCTGTCTGACTGTCCGTCTGTCCGTATAAATGAACGCAAGGATCTTAGAATCTTATAGAGCTAGAGACTTGAAATTTTAGCTGTAGGTCCTCCTAGTCCTTGCGCATAGTCTATTCTATATAATCGATAACTTACTCCGTTTCCAAGCAATCGATAGAAATCGATATAGAAATCCTGTTTTTTGAGCAATTTGGGTAAATAATAAGAGCTAGAGTCACCAAATGTGAAACGTTTACTCTAGAATAGTACGTATATATCAAGTATCTTTCATTTTATACCTATCGCCACCTCCCCGGTATTACCTCGTAGCTATAAATCAAGTCGATAACCCAACTTTTATTGCCAACCAATTTAAGCCACAATTTAAGTGCAATTGCAAAATGCAGATACTCTATGGTACAATAAGATATTCTGTAGAAAATTTTATTAAGATCGGATTTTGTTTTGTTTTTTCGGTAATTTGAGTGCGCACGTGTTTGCGACGCAAATTCCAAGAATTTCTGTACACATGTACACACGTCGTCTTCGAATTCTGTCATCATTGCGATTATTTTCTGTGTTGCTATTACAATTTGTTTCTCAACAAGAATCAATTATTAGTGTGGCTGTTGAGTAGAGAAAGTGGCAAGTGGTCCGGCCTGTCGCGAGTTCGACCCTACCGAGGAAAGTGTTTTTTTTTATGGCTGGTGTGGCTGCTGAAAAGGGTCGGCATCAAGTAATGTGGTTAAAATAAGAGGGTTGAGGGTATTCCCTAGTCGGGAGCTCCCGACTAGAACCTATTACTTGTTTATCATCTATTGTCTATAGTGCATAGAGTATTGGCATATAGAGAAGTCGAAACCTGAGAAATCTGTCTAAATAAGGCAACAAGATTTCTTATATTCTTATAAACATAGCTGAACATGCTTTCCTTTCCTTTAAGAAAACGAGGAGCTTAATAAATGTGTAGAGGCATTTTGTTTGAACACGTGAACCCAAAGCGGGCCAATGTTTCCGCCTTTTACGCAACATTTGTCAACCTTTTAAGGCTTATGTGCGTAAGTGTGTGTCTGTGTATTTGTTGGTCGGAGGTCAAAAAAAAACAAAGAAGTGTTTAATTAGATACATTATTTAAGTTGCCTCGTGCTCGCAGAAATCTAATACTATCGTTAATTATCTTGTATTTATTAATGGACTTTCGATTGAGCATGTCCTCATAGTACAAATTACAAATCTAGCAACTCATTTTCATATAAACAATTCTTATCAATATCGCCACTCGATTGAAAATATGGTCGGAATCTTTTGGTCTCCCTTGTTTTCCTGGCTTGTCCCCTTTCATATGAATGCCATCAATCCGACACGAAAATATCAAAATTTCATCAGAATGTTGGCATGAATGAGACAAATGCAACAATGAAACTTATTCTCTGTGTGTGTGCGTGTGTACACGCTGGTGTTTTTATGTGCTTGTGTTTTTTGATACATGATACATGATGACCCAATCGACTTTCAATTATTTTTATTATTACGCTGAAATACTATGAAAAGTGTTCAATGGTCAACTTACTTACAGAATTTAAGCTGTTACGCCAAACGAATGGCATCGGGCGACACAGAGAGGAAGTCCATTTGACAACTTTAAATTTACACAGAAAGTTTAGAAAGTTCACATACAGCTGAACATCGATTATCGTTGACACCAGGGACCAATCTTATTACGGATTATCAGAAAGTTCTGGCTAAAGGAAAAATTGGTATATTGGATGATATTCAGTTGATGTTGCTTGTCTCTATTATGCGAATGCAAAAGAGCAAGAGGAAAATCACGATTAACCTGGCAATACTGCAATACTTCAAGCACTGCCATCAATATTAACAGGTGTGACTGGGTTTCGAATGTGTTTTTAATAGACAAATTTAAAGTTGCAGACTATATTATATATAATAATTCATTCGGATAGGATCTACATATAAAAGCAGCAATCATGGCAAACTTCCACAATATATTTTAACAACTGAGTAAAAAACAACAAAGCAAATGCGTTGAATATATTAAATAAATTGTCTCAATACTGAATTAATCAATGCATTAGTACACTCTGCAAGTGGATAAAGGATTTAAAAATAATGGCATTGCTTATTAGATGCTCTTTCTAGAAGAGCAGTCTTCCAGGTGGATCTGGACTCAAGTGCCAGTCTAGTGCATGAATGCATTATCTTAGCCAACAATAACAAACATTCCCTTGCCAGATGCGATGAGAAAACTATGAAGAAATATTGATATAAATATTTAATTGGCCTCTAAATCGATTCATTCTATTTGCTGATGGGTTGGCTGGGTTGGATGTGGGAGGGAGTTCTCACTCAAATAAATTGGCATTAGCCAAGCACTGCAAAATATTGATGTCTTTTCTCTTGTTCTTCCCTCTTTCTCTCTAGCCAAGACATGGAAGTACCCAGGCCACTGGAAACGCTGCTCAGCTGCAGCCTGTGTCGACGCATTTATGACCCAAGCGATGCCACACGGCTGCCCAAGGAGCTTAACTGCCGACATAGCTACTGCGCCGGCTGTCTGGACCAGCTCGCCGGCTACCAGCTGGTGTCGTGTCTCCAATGTGGAAAGGAGACGCCGCTGCCGGCTTTTGGATCGTTGCCCACCAATGAGGGCTTGCTGTTAATGCTGCAGCAGCTGCATGCTTTGCAGCTGAGCATCATCATGTTGCGGCTGCAGAGGGAGCAACAATTGCAGCCGACTAACTGCAATCCGACCAACTCACCCTGGCCCAACTGGTTGAATGAAGTGGGTTTGGATAGGCAACTGCGCGGCGCCAACGAGCATTGCCATGCCCATGCCATGCCCAATTCCACATGGTGCCACACCTGTCGGCGGCTGCTGTGCCGCGCCTGCATTGTGGATGGCGAGCATCATGGACATCAGATGACGCGTCAGCAGCACATGTGCGACATGTTGTGTTGCCTGCTCTACCAGCAGCTGAGCAGTATTGAGGAGCACATTACGTATGCCAGAGTTCTGGCCGCGGGCAACATCTCAATGTTGCGCCAACTTTCCGATGCCTGCGCCACGGTGCAGCAACAATTTCTACAACATGAGCCAACTTTACGCATATGCCGAATGCGCGAATGGTGGCTGCGTGCCAGGATGCAGGTACACTATGTAGGAAACCTCATCGCTGGCTCATATCGCTGCGCCTGCCGCCATTTGATTCGGTACCGGCTACAGTGAAGCCGCCGCCGATGCTGCTACTAACCAAGGAGGAGAAGGAGAAAAAGGAGGAGTTAAGGGAAGAGGAGGAGGCTGGAGTGTTGCAGCCGCAGCCTTTGCCGTTGGTGCAGCCGAATTACCATCGGATGTCTACATTGTTAGAGGACATCAGTAGCACCTCCTTTTTTAATAAACAATTGATTGACCTAAAAAAAATGTTTATATTTATTCATTGTTTAATGTGTGGACCTATTTTGCTTAAAATAAAACAATATCCAAGTCGTATTTCTGCAAGGGTAATTCATCGTCGGCTTGTCAAGGAATTCTGAGAGAAGACCAAAAATTGACAAGGTTCAATTTTTGAGACTTGCCCATTCACACACATTTGTGTGTGTGTTTGTGTGTAGAAGCCGAAAATCAGAAATCCAAAAATCTTGTCAAATTTGTATCAGAGACAGGCAGGCAGGCAAGCAAGAGGAACACAAGCGCATAAATACTTCTATTCATATACAAAATATGCAAGTGTGCGTGAATATGGCAAGTCCAAAGAATCGTAAATGCACACATGCCAACGCTTAGGTACCCTTACCAACGATATCGAGCTAAAATGCAAGAATTTCGCATCGACGTGGCAAACCCTGTCATGATTTCATATTACTTGTCCCTTCAAAAGAAAAGAAATGCCTCCGACATTTGAGGAATATTAAATTTGTTCGCATTTTTGCTTGTCGGACACATACACACACAGACAGTAAAACGGTAAACAGACAAATTGAAAGAGCACTGAGAGTAAGCCAACGCTGTTTCCTGTAGTGTGAGCGAATAAAGTGAATAAAAGAGCAGCTTTGCCGTTCTATCACACAAGTCTCTGCCTAAGTGTGCGGTCGCTCTCGAACCCGAACAAAAACGAAGGCGATTGTCAAAATCTGTATCGACGGTTTTAATGAAATAAATAGAAAAATGATTGATAAATGGTGCTCTATATGCACAACTACTTTGCATTTGGGGCCATTATCGGAGAAATTAAATAATATGGGTTGAAATATTGCCGCAATATTGATGAATACAAATGTTTAGTAAATATTGCCAGCTTGTTTTTTTGCATTACCATAAGGTGTAATGAAAAATGCAATTTTCCCATAAACTACGCTATTAAGTTGGACTGAATACTTCTCATATACATAATTTGCTTTGACTTGTTAATGTAATTATTTGTGAGACCTTTCCGTGTTTTTGTGAATATATATAATTTAAATCGATTTGTTCCCGCCCAGTTCTGTACAAAATTGTTCAACACTGATTCCAGGCAGTGGTTTAGTTCGCGTAGGAACTAGCAGTCCGATTGACTTTATGAATGAACTATATAAGGTTGGTTTACAATTAATTTATTTTCTCAAAATCTGTACCGTCCATTTACTTAAAACTAGTGCCTAAGGCTTCTTAAGATATGTATCTATAAGAGGGTACAGCGTACATTGAGGGCCATTGTCCCCGAGTTAAGAAATAAGGGTTCAAGAACAAGTTTGATTTTCCCGGTCATTTTATTTGGGGCTGGGAAGGGGGTTGCTGCACTCTTTTCCAATTATCCTAAAAATTGTACCGATGATTTTAATAAAATTTTAATAGTTTGCTAAGTGAAACTATAGGCTTTAATCGTGTATATGCGGTTTTCGGGGCCATTATCCCTAAAGTAAGATATTTTAAGAATGATGCAAACCCAATTTTTAAACCCCTTCGTTTAGCCATATTATAAATTAAAATTCAAAAACAAATGAATGTAAACAGTAAAAATTGATTTTTTGCAATTCAGCATTTAAATTTATTGGGTTTCCTGCTTAAAAACATAAATAAATGCATTTAAAAGTGACCGATTCCTTTTCCGATACCAAGTACCAAAAATCGAAGCTAAGTCACCGCCGCTAATTTGACGCACATCTGACAACTTCAATGTCAAACAAAGATATCACAAGTAGTTGACCCGTAGTAGAAGGCATTAGGAATATGCCCAATTTCAAAGATAAGGTGA
>JBAMCE010000110.1:0-403506 GCA_037075305.1 Drosophila kanekoi | reverse complement strand
CTTGGATGAAGCTTATCTTTAATGTTTAGCTTGCACCTATAATTTCCCGAGTGTAGCCCCTTGAAGCGGCAATTTCGGCAGTCCATCAGATTTGCGCAATGGGCTGCAATGTGTCCCATCTGTCCACACTGTCGGCATACGTCCTGCTTAACCCGCACTCGGACACCTTGTGGTCAAAGCCGACACACCAATGGCAAGCATAGGCGAGGACGAGAGACCAGCATCGGTATGAAAACCACTTTATATAGACCCTTCCGGCTCAAATGTCACCTGGGCCTTCCTGTTAACTTCTAGTGTCAGATTAGTGCTGCCGCCATCCGTGACGGATCACAGCTTTGACTCCAGGTGGATCGCCTTATTAAAAACGCTGCTGACATCTCCTCCTAAAAATATTTTACGTAGAGCTCATCCATGAAAACTTCCGGCGGGATCGATGTGTCCATATCGTACACCGTGATCTTCGGCCTCAACCCCTTGTTCGGTTGTATATTGAGTCTAATCTCCGTAAATTTGCTGTTTTCCAAAACCTTGGTGAGCTCGCCCTTCGACGGTGTGCGGATGACTGCACTGCCTCGTCTTTGCTCTCGCACCTCATGCAGCCTCACTCCAAGGGTGCGTCCGACTTCATCCATGATTCGCGACTCTGTTTGGAGCAGACCTATCGGCGGACAAACTGCAAACTCCTTTGCGTTTTTCAGCCCCTGCCTCGTCGCATCTACTCTTCCCCTTTTCCATCCTATTTTTTTTCCTCCGGCGGCGACGCTGCCAACCAACTCGGTACTGGACGTGCCGGTAACGCTTCTGGGGTCCATTTGACTGGCGCCCTACGTCGGATAAACCACGCGAGTCCCCGGACACAACAGTTTTTCACGAAGCGCACCGCTTTACAATGATTTGTACTGCTTCCGGCATTGCACGCAAACAGCTTGTCAAGAAGTAAACCGGGTTTTCACTGCTTTATATGCCGACTTTTGCACAAGTAGTTTTATCACCCTATAACAGCAATTTTATTTACCACAAATATTTTACTGCCGTCATTACAGTAAACGAAACGAACACATGCACTTTGGCTTTTGTTCGCACAATCGAAATACTCCGCAACACGTTTGCTCGCGATGCACGTCTGAAACAAACTGCTTTGCTGCTGGCAGCCAACTTTTCAGCTGCTGCTGCCTTTCAGCATGATGGGTGCTAATGAGATTGCCCTGCCACAGAGTAAAAGAACAGAAAACAGATTGTTACCATTCGGTCATGATCACAGAATGATTACTAAAGGAAATGAAAACACTTGATATTCTTACTCGCGTTCTGCATTAATATATTTACAACAAAAACTCGATGTCCCTGTTGCACCATTAATTCTCCGTTACTTACGATCGCACTGGCAAAAGTGAAACTGCTGATCAGCCTCACCGTCTTTGGACCCTCATTCGCTTTTTTGCAACGTGCTGCCACAACTTATTTCATATACCTATTTGTTCCTCTGCTCCTCCTATTATGATTTTAGGAGTCAGATTTGCTTTTCTGAAACTTAAATCATAATCGATATCATATCTTCATATTTATATTCATTTTCTCCTTCGTTGAGACCTTAGAGTTAGTTTAATTCCTAACGTTAATGTTATTTATTTCAACTACTGTGACTCTGCGTCACAAGTTACGCAGAGCAGGCAGAACCGAATTGGTCTGTGCTTATTATTAATTTTAAGAGTTTAAAAGGCAAGCGAACCCATGCCATTCATTCTGCGAAGACGCCAGCTTAATGTAAATAATCTTTAGAGCTCTTATTTAAGCAGTTGCTTAGCAGAGCAAGCTTTATAAGATTAGAATATGATGCTGCTCTTATCAGTTGCGAAGTTGCTCCAGCTTTTTTGGCTTGGTAGCATACACTACAGCTGTATGAATCGAATGTCAAAACGACATAAAATATTTCATCACTGTCTAATGTATTTGACTATTTGGAACAACGTTTTAGTTCCCTCCGATCGGCTGAAAGTGAATAAAAAACTCTGATGAGTTACTAATGTTTTTTAGCAACTGTTTTGAAACCTTAGCCAGGAAATAAAGTGAGATTTGGATTTCACAACAACGCGTTTAATTTTATAAATTACTCAATGAAAATTGCAAGGGTCATTTTGCTGTGGATTAAAATAGTTTAACGCTTCGCCTCGATCGATAAAAAGAGTATGCAATTTGCTGCGGCAAGTGCAAGAAAGGCTTGCCAATCTTGTTTACAAGAAACAGCTGTTTTACTAAACTAAGATTGCTTATGTTTACATGATTATTAGATGCGGCTCCTGGCTAATCCAACATACTCCCCCGGAAGCCTGACTTTCAACAGAATCCTTGTTTACGGCTCTTCGGATGATTCCAAACCTTAGCCAAGAAATAAAGTTCCATACTCCATCCAAGCCAGGTAACAAGTTTACTACCCTGCCAAGCATGGGAGGAGATTTTCTTCTTTAAAGAGCAAGATGTCGTTGATGCACAACGTTTGTGTATGGGTGCGCCATTAAGCTCGCTGCTGTAGTAGGGTGAGGTACTCTTCACGCCATCGAGCCCAGAACACCTGTTTTAGCTGTATCATACGCTGCCAGCCATCCAAACGGTCATATTTTAATTTGGTCAATTCTGGCTCGCTGATAGTTGCTGAAGGACCACTAAGCAGTGGATGAGCAGGAGTCAGGACATCTAGATCTGCTGGGTTCTCTAAAAGCGAGAGTAATGGGCCTGAGTTTGCAGTAGCTGTGATTTGTCAAACAAAAGTACGAAGCTCATCAGAGGTAAGCAAAGAACGGCTGACAGAGAGAAATGGTGTATGGCCAATTGCACTTCCGCCTCCCATAGCCCAGCAAAGTGCGGGGGCCCAAAAACGACGAACCAACTTATCCAGAGGAACGTCGAACTGACTAGCTTCGCTATCAGCAGTGAGGCCAGCAGCCAACAACGAAGTACTCCGTAGACTCTCAAACCCATCGATCACGACCCAGTCAGGACGAGTTTTTTGCAGAAGAGGTAATCCTGGCGGAAGCAAAACTTGCCCAATTCACAAAAGCTCATAAGAAACGCTCCCATTATAAGATCTACTCGCTGTGGTTTTTTGAACGCAGGATCAGCCAACCTTATGTTTGAGGGAATTTTCCAGTCCGATGTATCGATGATGAAGTTGGGCTGACTATCGGTAATTGTTGGAGTCACAAGAGCAACAAAGGTGGCTGAATAAACAGAGTCTTGTGACTTCATGTGAATCTTAACGGCTGATCCTTCAGTAGAGACGCTTGTGTCGCCGAGGCCCGTGACAACTGTCGACGACCTAGTTTTCCTTAACTGAAGGCTCTGTGCGAAACGGGATGTGACCATTTGCAACTGAGAGCCTGAGTCTAATAAGGAACCAAGGAACCAGATCTATTCTTTACCGTTACCGCTGCAGTGGCCAAGAGCACAACATTAGACTGAACACCTTGGACAGCAAGAGAGGTAGTGAACTGAGCGTGTGGCGAAGTGGCGGCGCTCAAATCAGACGATGTGTGCAATGGTGTCGACGCTTCAGCTTCTGGTGAAGTAGCAAAATGCAGCAGGGTTTGATGCTTTCCTCCACAAGTACGACAAAGACTACTACTGCAAGACCGAGTTTGGTGTCCCTTCCTTAGGCAGTTATAACAAAGGGCCCATTTCTTGACTTTCCAAATGTACTACATGTAGACTACGCCTTTCCAAAAATGTGAAGAGCTCATCGGCTCTGGAGATTTTATCAATGCCTGCGGCCTCCTCCCATTTGGTCTGAGTCTGGGCGTCCAACTTTTGAAGCAGCGTGTGCACTATTATGCATCCTGAAACTTGCTCCAAACTGCCCAATGTCTGCATCGCACGCATATGCGAATTGACCTTGTCCGAATCTCACGCAGTTTTGAAGCCGATTCCGAATCTACCCTCTTGAGCCCAAGAATCTCATTGATGTGTGCCTGGGAAACAAGACGTTTGTTACTAAATCTTCTATTTAGAATATTCAGAGCCACACGATAATTGGCACCGAAAAACTCCAACGATTGAACCGAATCCAACGCAGGTCCAGACAAACATGAGCGGAGATGCTGAAACTTTTCAGGTATCTTTGTCGACAACTGACTTAGTGCTTAGCTATAATGTATTTGTGCAAATGTATGTAACAGGCAGAGGAAAGCATCTCCGACCAAGTAGAGTTTATATATTGATCAGCATCAACAGCCGAGTAGATCTAGCCATGTACGTCTGTCTGTCCGTCTGTCCGTATGTATGAAGGGAAGGATCTTAGAAACCATAAGAGCAGAAATTTTAGCTGTAGGGCCTCCAAGTCCATGCGCGCATCGATTTTGTTTTCGATAATCGATTACTTACTCGGTTTCCAAGCAATCGATAACAAGCGATATCGAATTCCTGTTTTATTTTTACAAATTGGGTATATAATAAGAGCTAGAGTCATCAAAAGGTTTATGTTTACTCTAGAATAGTACGTATATATGTAGGGACGGCCATTCGATGGAATTCACAAGCACTTGGGTTCTTTATGTTCTTAGTAGTTTATTTAAAGAAATTGTTGAACAAACGTAAACTTATAATTATTATTCATTTTGCGACAAGTATTTTAAAGAAAACGAGCAACAGCGAACACTTCTTTCATTTTCCCTCTTCGCTTCCGACTGACTCTTATTCCCTATTATTATCGATAAATCGTGGATTAGATGTCCATAGCAGGGTTGATGTGATCAGTGATTTAATGTTACCAAATGAGTATAATGTCAACATTATACTCGCCTGTTTAATTTAACTGGTTATAAGTTCGACCACTCCTGGTTCTATTTCCGACTCCTACACTCGGCCAACCTGACTCTTCATTCGACCCGAATGACGAATCTTCTGTTAAATTAGCACTGGGCTCCCATTTCTTCATATATTCTGCTACAGTTGTAGTTTTCCCTGGACCTTCGTGGTCGTCGACCTTTTCTACGTCATATCTACCATGGTTTTGAATCTTTACTATTTTATATGGACCAAAGAATTTAGGTTTCAATTTTAGACCAGTACCATATTGTGTTCTCTTAATGGCTACAAGTTCGTTTATTTTATATTTGGGCTCTTTTTTGCGATGTTTATTGAAAGATTTTCGGTTTTCCTGCTGTATTTTTGCTATATTTTGCTGCGCTTCTTTACGGACTTCTTCTCTTTCATTACTTAGTTCCTCTACAGCAGCTTCTTCTAGTAGTTCTTGCAAGTCCGATATTCTTTTAAGTTTCATCTCCACGCCAGTCAACAATCTAAACGGTGAAAATTTAGTGCTTCTTGGCGGCGTACTGTTGATTGTTTGTTGCACGATATCAATATGCTTATACCAGTTACAAGGATTTTCCTGGCATAGTTTAGACAACATAGGTATTACGATTTTGTGGATACGTTCTACCTGACCATTTCCTCTTGGAACTCCTGTAGCTATCGTAAGATGCTGTATGCCTTCTGCTTCACAGTACTCCTTGAACAAGTTTGAAACGAAAGCTGCACCCCTATCTGATATTATGCGCTTAGGATTTCCAAACACTGCCGCCTGCCGTCTTAGTCGATCTACAACTCCTTCTGCGGTGGTATTTTTTGTTGGATAGAGCCAAACAAATTTGGAAAACGCATCGACTATCACCAAAATATAGTTATAGTTTTTACTAGTCTGCTCTATTGGACCGACATGATCTACATGGTACGTGCCTAAAGGCTTGTCCTCTTTGTTTATTGGTGCCAAAAACCCTTCTTTTTTGCCTGATTTACTCTCAGATATTATGCATTCTATGCAACTTTTTACAATTTTTGGCACTTTTGACGATAGCTGCGGAATAAAGAATGTCTTTTCGATTGCTTCTTGAGTTCGTTTCGCTGAGAAATGACCTTGCTTGTGTGCAATTCTAATGATTTCGTCTTCCATAAGCGATGGTACGACTATAAGTTCCTTGATGGGATCCTTGTATAATATACCATGACTAACATAAAAATCTTCGTATGTGCTACAATCCAAGACAGCTAGCACAGCTCGGACCCAATCAGCTCTCGCTTGTGCTTGCTGCAATCTGTGCTGCAGCGAGTCTTCAAGCATAAGACAGGATACGCGGCTTAGAGCATCAACATGCCTCATTTTGCTGCCATTTCGATGCTCAATGCTGTAGTCAAAATCTTGAAGGAAAAGTGCCCAACGCGAGACTCTCAATGGAATATCGCCACGTTTTTTCATGGTCAACGCGAACGCGTTACAATCGGTCACAATCTTAAATTTTATGCCAAGTAAGTAAACGCGCCACTTTTTCAAAGCCTCGACTATAGCCAGCACCTCAAGCTCATAAGAATGATATTTCTCCTCTGAGGGTTTCGTTTTCCGACTTAGATATTGAATTGGATGGAACGATTGATCATCCGAGTCTTTTTGCAAGAGAACGCCACCATAACCATTCATTGAAGCGTCCGTATGCACTTCTGTCTGAGCTTTCGGATTATACAATCGCAATACTGGAGTAGTGACTAATGCTGATTTCAATTGTCTGAATGCAACGAGTTGTTCATCTTCAACTTTAAACTGCACGTCTTTCCCTAACAAATCGGAAAGTGGTTTGGCTATCAGCGCATAGTCTTTTATAAAGCGCCTAAAGTACGACGTTAATCCGAGAAAACGCTGCAAACTCTTTCGGTCATGGGGTATAGGAAAATTTTGAACTGCCTGGGTTTTTTTCACAGATGGTCTTATTGTGTCTTCCTGTATAACATACCCTAAAAAGTCAACTTCCTTCATAAGAAACTGGCACTTACTCCACTTAATACGCAAGTTAAACTCTGCTGCTCTGTCCAGTACGCGCTTTAACTTTCGGATACCTTCATCTATATCCTTGGAGGGAATTATAAGATCATCCATATAAGTTACGACTGTACCATCTTGTACAAGATCTACAAGAATTGCACGAATGAATCTGGAAAATACAGCTGGGGAGTTCGATATTCCAAAAGGGACGAACAGGAATTCATATTGCCCTGCACTTGTTACAAATGATGTATACTTTCTCGAATCGGGCTCAATTGGAACATGAAAAAATCCGTTTGCGAGGTCGAGTGTAGTAAACACACTTTGGCCCTGCAATCTCTCAATCACATCGTCCATTAAGGGCATTGGAAAATTGTCCCTCGCGATCTTTTCATTCAAACGCCTATAGTCACAGCACAATCTTTTGGTACCATCTTTTTTCGGAACGAGGACAACAGGAGATGCATACTCCGATGTACTTGGCTGTATGACCTTTTCTTCTAGCCATATTTTAATTTGCGAATCGACAATAGACTTGTCCGCATGTGATATGCGCCTTGGGCGTTCGAAAACTGGACGCTCGTCATTTAACAAAATTTTCATTTCAATTGGGCATTTCTTCTTCATTTCAGGTGAATAGTTTTTAATTATTGCTTGAACTTCGTCTGCAACAGGTTTTTCTAAGTGATATAGATCGATCTCAGCCTCCTGGCTTTCTGCAAAAAAGCATACATCTTTGAATTCTTGTAAAAGCTCTAAGCCTTGCTTATTATTTGCGACAGTATCTTCTGTTATTGTTAATGTCTTGTCAATTACTCTCTTGTTCGCATTGTCCTTTACTTTGGGTCGAAATTCTACATAATTTTCCGATACTATTAAGTCCGCTTGCTTCAATACGCTGTTTCCTATTACAGCTGAGTATTGAATGTCGTCTCGGCTCGTAACATGAAAGGTTATATCCAGAAAGTTACCATCAACTTTGACTTGAGTGACAAAGCTTCCTAGTGTAGTTAACTCACTATTACAGATGCCAACAAGACACTGTTTTTCATTATTCAGTTCAACTTCTCCTAGTTTTTTGACGATATCATCGCGTATTAGGCAGAGGTCACAGCCTGTATCAATTAATGCAGAGAAGCATATGTTCTTACAGGACAACTCCTTAAAAATGCATTTTCCGCTACTGTTAGCCTTGTTAATCATCGTGTTCGCATTTTTGCCTTCTCTCTTCTCCACTACACGCGGTCCTGAACAGTTGGCTGCCTTATGCCCTGGTTGAGCACATTTATAACATTTTATTGGCTGTCTACATTCTCTGGCTAGATGTGATGGATCACCGCATTTGAAACATTTCCTTATTTGTTCTTTATTCAAGTCAGGTTTCTTTTCTTCGGTACCGTTATACATCCTACCCGTATTCGACGCTTGAGGGCGACTACTACGGATTTTCTCATATACCTTGATCTGTTCTTTTAGTTCCTGCAGAGTCTTTGCCTGATACAGATTACTTTTGTTACTCCTCGAGTCGGGTATTCCCTCAATGAAGTATTCTATCAGACTTGAGTCATCCAGGTTAAGAGGTCCGCCAATTTCCATAAGGCTGTACAGGTACTCTCTATAGTCTTCACCTTGACGCTTACGCCTATTTCGCAACATGCGGTGGACGTCTATAGATGAAACTACTGTTCCGAATTCTGCTAATAGCGCTTGCTTTAGAGATATCCAATCTGAAATTCCATGCTGACTGCGCACAAATAATTTTGCTGCACCTTTTAGTAATTGCTTTGAGTAAATAAATTTCTGAAAGTCGTTCCACTGCACTGCGTTAGCGTTATCTTCAAATTCATGAATCCATTTTTCAACAGCTGGTTGACTTGACCCATTGAACTGCGAAAGTGAATCTTCAATATCGCGTAATGTAAACGTTGTTCGGACTATCTGCATTGGTGAGCTTTGAACAGTATGGGCCGACCCAACATCATCATAGTCAGATTCATTATCGTCGACCTGCAACCCATAATATTCTAAAAGTCGGTCTTGCAAAGTTTGCTTTCTACCTGTGGTTACCAAACTAAGTGCCGATAACTTTTCTTATAATACGTTAACTGTTAACGCCAAAATTTCGTCTCTGTTCATTTTGTTATCGTCGTTGCTCGCTTTTCACAATGCTTAAAACTGAGTCTTACAAATAAACAATTCAATGTACTTAACTTAATGGTATAAGTAATTAAACTTTTATGAATCAAATTTAGTTTGTTGTTTTTTCGCTCTAGCAACTTTAGGAAATATTTAATTATTATTTTCGTCTGTATTTGCTTCTACTTTTACTTTGTGTTTGCTTACACTTAATTTCTTTTTTGTTATAAATTGAATCCTTTTTTTTTCAAAATAAATGAAAATGTTTCACTGATTTAACGCTCTTAGCTCAACAACTATTTAATTATTTTCGTATAATGACAACATAACATACTCTGTTATTGATCTGCAACTTGATGCACCCTGTGATCATCGTGGTTGTGTTGACGCACGTTCCAGTCAGACGCTCTTTTTATTGAAAGATTCCGCACTCTTTACTCTTCGCCAATTGATCTGCAACTTCCTATTTCATCACGAAATGAAAATTTTGCGCTACCCAGCTTTTGCTGCGCAAAACTTAAAACATCTCCTTCTCGCTTGCGCTTACCGACCACTGTCACGCAATACACGACTGTCTGTCTCGCTCTTGCTAGAGCTCTTTAGGCATACTCGCCGCTGTCGCCAGTAATCCTAGACGATTCTAGCCTTCCTCAATTTTTTCCATTCGCAATTCTTTCGGGCATTAAAATTTTGATGAATTTTAATGCACCCACTTCGTTTTATCAGTTTGTACTCGCTCATCAAATTACGTATTTTACATGTTCTGTCTATCCCACTTCTGACACCAAATTTGTAGGGACGGCCATTCGATGGAATTCACAAGCACTTGGGTTCTTTATGTTCTTAGTAGTTTATTTAAAGAAATTGTTGAACAAACGTAAACTTATAATTATTATTCATTTTGCGACAAGTATTTTAAAGAAAACGAGCAACAGCGAACACTTCTTTCATTTTCCCTTTTCGCTTCCGACTGACTCTTATTCCCTATTATTATCGATAAATCGTGGATTAGATGTCCATAGCAGGGTTGATGTGATCAGTGATTTAATGTTACCAAATGAGTATAATGTCAACATTATACTCGCCTGTTTAATTTAACTGGTTATAAGTTCGACCACTCCTGGTTCTATTTCCGACTCCTACATATATATCAAGTATCTTTTATTTAACCTATTACCACCTCCCCGCTAATACCTCATAGCTGTAAATCAAGTTAAAAAACCAACTTGTATTGCCCATGAATTTAAGCTACAATTTTAATGCAATTAATTTTTTGAGAATACACAAATATTCTATAATACAAGAAAATATACTGTAGAAAATTTCATTAAGATCGGTTAAGAAACACGTGTTTGCAGCTAGCGCAGCTCGAAGAATTTCTGTATGCATGTACACACACACATTCATGCGCGTCTGCTTCGAATTCTATCAACAGCGATTGTATTGTTTTCTGTGCTGCTATATTAACTCGTGTTTTTCTCAAAAGGACTTAATCATGAGTGTGGCTGTTGACTAGAAACTTTTTTTTTTGGCTGGTGCGGCTGTTGAGAAGAGACGGCTGCAAGTAGAGCGGTTAGTTGCGAGTGTGAACCCTACCAAACGAACTTTTTTATTTTAATTTATCTTTATTACTACAAACGAGCGCGTACCGCTGCATTTGGTGTTGGAATAAGAGGGAGCCCCCGACTAGAACCTCTTACTTGTTTGTTTCTTGATTTATTATTAATATACAGGCATCTTTTATGTTTATCTCAATTTTCCTTATGACTTGGGATCTTGCTGGTAGAAGTAATGAATTGTTACCAGAACTGTATGTTATTGGAACATAAATTGCAAAAGTTAAGTTTTTTTTTCATTTGGCTGATCAGGCCGATGTATATGTATATATATATTTTTTTGGATTCAAATTCATAAAGAAAATTTAAAAGTATTATTCAATGAACATTTTTTTATTCGATCCTTATGAACTATTTGTTCTTTACCTTTTGGAATCGATCGGTGCCTTCTGATCTTTACCAAGCGAATAATTATTAATCTAGTCTAGTTACTATTATGTAACTTGTATGATATTTACAAAGATTTTATTATGGGATCTATGATGGGATCTTTAATTGATACGCCTCGTAGGTAGGTCGTCTGGGTGTAGTCTTCGGAGGCGCCTCTCTCTGATGGGATCAACCAGGACCCTGGCGGCCGCGTTCGGGTGCTGCTACAGCTTGTCGTCGTATCAACTGCTAAAGAAGTTAAGTTGGTCTCCGACCTTTGTAAGGCGGAGATCGCGTTCGATGGCGTCGGTTGTCACGTACCATGGCAGGCCGGCAACCTTGCGTGCAGCCTTGGCTTGGACCACTCTTATGCGGCGAAGCTGGTGCGCTTATGCTGTGCCCCAAACATGGATGGCATATGTCCAAATAGACGTTATCATTGTTTTCACAAGCAATGCCTTCGTGGAAACATGCATCTTGCTTTGAGGCTTTAGTAGCCAGTCTAGCTTTTGAAGCATTCGCAAGCAATTGTTCTCGTTGCTGCGATGTGGGATGTATCTTTATTATAATATTTTCTCTATCTTCTATTCCTATTATTTCATAGGGGCCTAAATAAACTGGTTCCAGCTTGTGGCCAATATCGTTTCTTTACAAAACCTTATCTCCTATTTCTAATGTAAAATTTATAGCCTTATTATCATAATATTCTTTATTCTTAGCCTTATGTTTTTCTAACATTATCATAGCTCTTTTGTATGCCTGTTCTAATCTAAATTTTGCTTCTTTAGCATAGTCGTCTATTTTATATATAGGGTCGATATTATCTATTTCGTAAAAGTATTTTGGCAAATTGCTCTGTTTTCGGCAAGAAAACTAATTCACATGGACAATAGTTATGTGCCATAGTAGGGGTCGTGTTGAAACAATAGGCAAAATATTGAAGCCATACATCCCAATCAGTTTTATCGACTGATATATAAAAATCGATGTATTCATTGAAAGTTCTATGACTTCTCTCTACTGTTCCTACTGTCTGGTTGTGGTGTGCTGAAGACGTTAAGCTGTCTATCTTTTAGTATTTGCAAGGGTCAGTAATAAAAGAATTTTCATATTCAGTTCACATGTCGGAAATTAACGTCTTCATTGGACCGAACATCAGTATAAAAGATTAAAATATTGTATTTTTCACCGGTATTAGCCGATTTATTTGGTATTGGAATAGCTACAAGATATTTTGTTAAGTCACATATCGCATATCATATTTGGGAGCGGACCTATAGTATCCATTATCACTCTGTCGAACGCACTTATAGCGGGTTTTGTAATGGTCAGAGGAGCTTTTGTATGTGTCGTTGTTTTTAACTTTTGCCATTTAGGCAATCATATTAGGCATCTACGTATGCACTCTTCTATTTAACGCGTCATATTTTTCCAATAGTAGTGTCTTTTGATTTTTGCCAGCGTTTTAATTATGCCTGTATGACCTCCTTGAATTGGATCGTCATGGTATGTAGACAGTGTAGCTTCTTTTTCTTTTTCATTTTCTATTTGGGTCACCGGCTTGAGTAGCATTACTCTGTGCTTGTAAGATATTTATTGCCCATTTGTTTAAAAGTATCAATTTAAGTTAATTCAAAGATCTTTTCGCTCGGTACCACTTTGAGTTGGCTGATTCCTTATATACCGGCTTCTTTTCCAGCCTTTGGAAAAATTGACCTAAGTCAAATGTTCCATTGGCATAAAGCTCGCTAGTCTTAATTCTTGCAACAATCTTTTTGCCATGCCTCAAAAGGCATAATATTTTTATTTTGTGCAAGGTCACTACTATTCGTACATCGTCATTTTTGGTGGCGTCATACACGTTGGGCTGAGAAGCTTTATTAAGGTTTTGCCTTGGCAAATTTCCTTTTTCTTTTCCTGCGGAGAATTTTTCTTGTCTACTTTGTTGTCTTGTAGTGACTCTCAAAACATTTGTTTTTGTATTTTTTAAATCTTTGTTGGTTATTCTAGATAACGCATCTGCAACAAAGTTACCTTTTCCCTTTAGATATTCTACAGTAAAATCATACTCTTATAAATCTAATCTCATTCTAGTTAGTATTCAACTTGCAATTACCATTGAGAATAAATATGTTAGCGGTCTACGGTATATTTTGATAGTGAAATGTTGACCATACATGTATGGTCGAAAATGGGTTGTGAATGAATGTAATGAATTGCTGCTAACTCTTGTTCTGTGGTATTATTGTTAGATTTTGTGAATGAACGTGAAGCGTATTCTACTGGTAATTGCTTATCACCATAAGTTTGTGTTAAAACTGCTCCACAAGCTTGTTTACTTGCATCCGTTATATTGCAAAATTCTTTTTTAAAATCGGGATACTTTAATAAAGTTACCTTCATTAGAGCTCTCTTTAAATATTCGAATGCTGTTTGACATTCCTAAGTCCATTCAAATTTTACATTATTTTTGAGTAATCTTGTTATGTGACGTGAATAATCTGCAAAATTTTTTATAAAACATCTGTAATAATTGCAAAATGTAACGGGTAACTGGGTCTATACCAATAATGCCATCGCTAGGTATTGGGAAATCTTCTCCGACTATGTGAAAGTCGTGTGGAATGACATATTTTCCGGTATATAATTCTACGAACGCTAAACCTTTACAGAAAACTGAACCTTCACCAAGTCCAAATATTTCGGTCGATATGACAGTTTTATTTAATTGTTTTGATTATCTGAAGGGCTTTGCAGGATTTCCGAATTACCTTGCGTAATTCGAACATTGTTATTTCGGTTGCAGTTGGCTTGGTTGTTGCCTCGATTGGAATTATTTCTTCCTCGGTTGTAACTAAGGGATTTCCTCTGAAATGTCCTCTGCCACTGTTATTGTTAGCATAGTTTGCATTATGATTACCGCGGCCATTGCCTCTACCTCTTTGGTAATTGCGATAGTCATTGCCTCTTTTATGTCTGCCTCGCCTATATAATACTGTGCTGGCACTTCCAGTCATTTAAGTGCTGCAATGAATATATTTACCCATTGCATCATTAAATGTGTTGAAATTTCCAGCTAGTATTATGCGAACTTTTTAATATTAACAATTTTTGGTCATTGCAGATATCGACTATTTAGTCGAGAATTTTCGTGCATTATCCGGGTCAAGGCCGTCGTCAATATAAGCTGCCTCGAGTTGCTTACACAAGTTATCGATTTGAGCTGTATATTGAGCTACTGTTTTGCCTTTTTGTTGGGCGTTTAACAGCTTTGCCTTAATCACGTAAGTGGATTTACCTTTGAAGCAACCTTTTAATTTATAAATAATGCAAGAGATCGTTGTCTCATCTTTGTAGTTGTATAGTATTGTGCCAATTAGTTTTGACTTTATAACTTGAACAGCCAAATCCTTTTGGTTCCCTTTTGTTCGTTCAACAAGCCTTAAGGCTGTTAAAAAACGATTTAATGACAGTTTTGTACCGTCAAATTCAGGGATTGTAGACGAAACTTGTCTTACATATTTCCTATTTAAGGCTACCTGATCTGGCATGGTGGATTCTGTATATTCTTCCAGTGTCTCAATGTCGCTATCAATATTTATATCGGTAATTTGCTTAAACCCATTAAGATCTTGCAGCTGGCTTGGTTTAAAACTTGCTGGTAAAAATAGATCTTCTGGGATATTTATTTCGATATTCTATAATGGTTTTCAATCTGGTATTTAGAGATTGTATGACTTTAAGACATTGTTTGGCTTGTTCTTGTGTTAGTTTATTTTTAATTGAATTTACTGCATTGTATTGTAATATTGTTTTATCAATATTTTTACATGGTATACTAGTGTTTCTACCTTAATATGTATGCCTTCAGTAATGAATTTATGTGACTTGTCAAACTGGTCATTGATATTTTTTACTAATATACTCCATGCTGTCGATACAGTCGCACCATTAGTATCGTTGCTGTTCCCAAAATTTGGTGTTCTTCAGAAACAAATTTTACTGAGACATATGGCAACTTATTTAGTATAATTCCCTTTTCGATTTTTGAACAATGTATTAATGGAGGAGTATTGAACATGTCCGTGCATTCGTATTCATACAATCACCACATACAATCACAAAATCATACACCTTTATGAAATCTTTATGTTATCGTAGCACGTTTAGTATGCGAGTACGAACATCTGGCTCATCTCTATACGTAAGCCTTATGAGTGCGTCTATATCTGACATACTCAGTTTGTTTTTATTTTATTTTAATATATTCAGACTTTGTCTTGCCCGTCTGTTCTACTAATGTAGCGTTTCTTAATTTTCGTTGTATACATTGCATACACCTTCAATGCTAGCGATACAAGAGATACGACAGTGATTATAATTAGCATAATTGTAATATTCCTTAAATTTGCTCTATGATCGATAACCTTTACATTATTGATTAAATTTGCTGCTGATTTTTCAACCTTAGACCATTTAATTGAAATTTTGAAAATTGTTGCAAATCGTAAATGAATTTTATATTTTCATTATCTTGTATGAAGTATATCTTTTGTGTGTTTTTTATACCCTTGCAGAGGGTATTATAATTTTGTCGTGAAATGTGTAACGCATAGAAGGAGACATCTCCGACCCCATGAAGTATATATATTCTTGATCAGCATCAACAGTCGAGTCGATATAGCCATGTCCGTCTGTCCGTCTGTCCGTCTGTCCGGCTGTCTGTTTCTATGCGAACTAGTCTCTCAGTTTTAAAGCTATCTTAATGTAACTTTGCAGAAGTCCCTTTTTCTGTTGCACGCAGCACATATGTCAAAACCAGCTGGATCTGACTACTATATCATATAGCTGCCATAGGAACGATCGGTCGAAAATTAAGGTTTTGTATGAAAAAACATTTTGTTTTTCAAGATATCTTGACCAAACTCGGCATTTATAAGTTTTACTAAGCTCCTCATATATATGCAAAATCCTTTTAAGATCGGACCACTATATCATATAGCTGACATAGGAACGATCGGTCGAAAATTAAGATTTTGTATGAAAAAACATTTTGTTTTTCAAGATATCTTGACCAAACTCGGCATTTATTAGTTTTACTAAGCTCCTCATATATATGCTAGATCCTATTAAGATCGGACCACTATATCATATAGCTGACATAGGAACGATCGGTCGAAAATTAAGATTTTGTATGAAAAAACATTTTGTTTTTCAAGATATCTTGACCAAACTCGGCATTTATAAGTTTTACTAAGCTCCTCATATATATGCAAAATCCTTTTAAGATCGGACCACTAAATCATATAGCTGCCATAGGAACGATCGGTCGAAAACTAGGTTTTTGATTAAAAGCCTTTTTATACCCTTGCAGAGGGTATTAATATTTTGTCGTGAAATGTGTAACGCATAGAAGGAGACATCTCCGACCCCATAAAGTATATATATTCTTGATCAGCATCAACAGTCGAGTCGATATAGCCATGTCCGTCTGTCCGTCTGTCTGTTTCTATGCGAACTAGTCTCTCAGTTTTAAAGCTATCTTAATGAAACTTTGAAGAAGTCCCTTTTTCTGTTGCACGCAGCACATATGTCAAAACCAGCTGGATCTGACTACTATATCATATAGCTGCCATAGGAAAGATCGGTCGAAAATTAAGTTTTTGTATGAAAAAACATTTTGTTTTTCAAGATATCTTGACCAAACTCGGCATTTATTAGTTTTTCTAAGCTCCTCATATATATATGCTAGATCCTATTAAGATCGGACCACTATATCATATAGCTGCCATAGGAACGATCGGTTGAAAATTAAGTTTTTGTATGAAAAAACATTTTGTTTTTCAAGATATCTTTACCAACCTCGGCATTTATTAGTTTTACTAAGCTCCTCATATATATGCAAAATCCTATTAAGATCGGACCACTATATCATATAGCTGCCATAGGAACGATCGGTCGAAAATTAAGATTTTGTATGAAAAAACATTTTGTTTTTCAAGATATCTTGACCAAACTCGGCATTTATAAGTTTTACTAAGCTCCTCATATATATGCAAAATCCTTTTAAGATCGGACCACTATATCATTGCCATTGGAACGATCGGTCGAAAACTAGGTTTTTGATTAAAAGCCTTTTTTGTTTATCAAGATACCTTCACCAAGCTCGTCATTGCAAGGGTATTAGATCTTCGGAGTGCCGAAGATAGCTTTTCTTCCTCGTTTTTGTATACCCTTGCAGAGGGTATTATAATTTTGTCGTGAAATGTGTAACGCATAGAAGGAGACATCTCCGACCCCATAAAGTATATATATTCTTGATCAGCATCAACAGTCGAGTCGATATAGCCATGTCCGTCTTTCCGTCTGTCCGTCTGTCTGTTTCTATGCGAACTAGTCTCTCAGTCTTAAAGCTATCTTAATGAAACTTTGCAGAAGTCCCTTTTTCTGTTGCACGCAGCACATATGTCGAAGGCAGCTTGATCGGACCACTATATCATATAGCTGCCATAGGAACGATCGGTCGAAAATTAAGTTTTTGTATAAAAAAACATTTTGTTTTTCAAGATATCTTGACCAAACTCGGCATTTATTAGTTTTACTAAGCTCCTCATATATATGCAAAATCCTATTAAGATCGGATCACTATATCATATAGCTGCCATAGGAACGATCGGTCGAAAATTAAGTTTTTATATGAAAAAAACATTTTGTTTTTCAGGATATCTTGACCAAACTCGGCATTTCAAGATTTCACTATGCTCCCTTCATTTTTGCAAAATCGTATTTACATCGGACTATTATACCATACATCTGCCATAGGAACGATCGGTCGAACACTAGGTTTTTGATTAAAAGCCTTTTTATACCCTTGCAGAGGGTATTATAATTTTGTCGTGAAATGTGTAACGCATAGAAGGAGACATCTCCGACCCCATAAATTATATATATTCTTGATCAGCATCAACAGTCGAGTCGATATAGCCATGTTCGTCTGTCCGTCTGTTTGTTTCTATGCGAACTAGTCTCTCAGTGTTAAAGCTATCTTAATGAAACTTTGCAGAAGAACCTTTTTCTGTTGCACGCAGCACATATGTCAAAACCAGCTGGATCGGACCCCTATATCATATAGCTGCCATAGGAACGATCGGTCGAAAATTAAGTTTTTGTATGAAAAAACATTTGTTTTTTCAAGATATCTTGACTAAACTCGGCATTAACCATATTCTCGGCATTAAAAGGTTGCAAGGGTATTAGATCTTCGGCGTGCCGAAGATAGCCTTTCTTCCTCGTTTTTATTTGGCTGCCTTGGAGCGGTCAGCGTTGCCGGTGCAGGTCATCGCACAGGCCGGGGTGTACAGTGGCCCAGCGCAATCGTCAGGGTATCTCCTTATTGGCTTGGGCAGCTCTTTTTTGATTTCCGCATTTGATGTATTTAAATATTTATTAGCCAAGTTCTTTATTGGATGATTGGAAGGCGTTTTCGTTTGTGTTTTGTGTCTTTGGATTGTGATTCAAGAAAGTCTAGCTCATCGGCTAGCCTCTTGGCATCTTTCCAATTCGGGGGATTGCCGCTGTTATATAACTCTTTGCATATTTCCGCCTTGCGGTTTTTAATAGGCAGCTGAATGCCTGTCCGGTGTCTTTTGGGTTTGTCTTGCTTAATTGTAGTCTCGGACTTGGCAACTGTTCTTCTTGTCCTATACTCATCAAGCGTGATGCGTATGGACATTTCAACTTTTGACAAAAAAGCAAAACACCTTACTCACTCAGAACCTTGGCTTTAATCCCTCGCTGCTGAAGAAAATTGTTGTTCTCTATCCTGCGCCGTTGTAGTTGTAGCTTGTTACTGCTAGTCGTCTCGTTGCTGTTGTTGTTGTTCTTTTAATTATTGGGTTCCCTCGTTGTGTGACACTTGTCACGGTCGCCATGTAATGTTATCATTATAACGATATTATTAAAAGTTCATTTATGTACGTCTGTGCTGGTTAAGTTATTTCATGAGAATGATTTTATTCAAAATTAAGGGCATATGTGTAGCCTATGGATACATAAATATACGTATGCTGTTATTGGACAACAGCTACAAAGAAAGAGAGAGAAAGCTGGTGTACTCATACATATGGGCGTCCACTCTCGGAGAGGCTAAAATGCAAGATCAGCGATTATCCGTGGTCAACGGTCTTACGCTGTCTTGGCATGCCAAAGCGGCATCATATTAGTTTTGTTCTGTATGCATGTATGTGCTTGTTTTATATGCATACATATATACGATTATATTTTTGCTATGCGTCTTTTTGCTATTGAGTCTTTTATATTTGTTTATGCTTGCAAAAAAGTGTTACAAGCTGATTTTTTTATTATGATTTATATAGTATGAATACACTACACACTCGTTTTATAAAACGAGTTCTCTAAAGTCGGTGTGCCTGTTGATTTATTTGTTTACCCTTTTTTGTTCTGTCTTTAACTTGTTGCCCCAAATTTCGTTTTAGTCGAATTCCGATTTCGACTTCGGCACTCTAGGGATATCGCGGACGTTATTACCCTTTGTTTGTCTAGACCCTCGAGCACTTAATTGCTCTCACGGCGACGGGATTAAGCCTTGTGTAATTAGGCATAACACTTTAGGCTAGGAAAAGGGTCATGTTGAACGCCGGCTTGCCTCGACGTTCAAGATTAATATTAATGGGCAAAAATAAGGAGTTTATCGACTCCGTAACTATCATTAACTTTATTTACTTTCTGGGGTTACTATTATCTATACGCGATACATTACCCTGTGTTATTCCCCACCAAGGCCCTGTCGTAGTGCCTAGTTTTCTGGTCTCTCTTAACAACACGTCTATCCGTTTCGATCGCTCACCAAAATGTGCCGTGCGCTCTCTATAGCCGCTCACCTTCGTAGCGAACTATCACAAGTTCCCCTCTGAGCTTTTGCTCTTCACCGTCAAGTCGAAGTTGCACTTTGGAATGCGGCCGGCGGATACATTCAAACTTAAATCGGTCGGGTTCGTCGGGTAGTACCTTTGCTTCAATGGCTTGTCATCCGTCAGCCGGATTTTATGTTGGGCCATATGCGAGACCCCCTGCAGACCTTCCAAGAGTGCCAGTTCAGACTCCAGGAGCTCTCTTAGTTCAAAATCCAAATGCAATGGACACACTGCCTCCGCCATCGGGCGTCCAAGCAGCGTATAACTTCCCCCGCGAACCACTACGATTTTCTATGATTTTCAGAGTGGACTTGAGTCCTTCCTTCTGGCATATGCTGCCGATCCCATACGTCTGGGTGGGTTCTAGCCAGTAACCCTGGTTCCTCTGTTTTATGACATATTTCCCGCGCTACCTCGGTGATCAGCGTAGAGCTGTTGCTGCAGCTTTGCCCGTAGCCTTCAGGCATCCTTGTGAGATCGGTCCGATTTTGAGTAAGGCACCTCATTTGCTTCCTTCTCCGTGTCCCCTCCATTCTTCGTTCATGTGTCTGCGAGTGACCCCGGTGTCGATTGAGGCATGCATCGTCCGCCCGCCAATCTTCACTCTTGTGTCGTTTCGGCTACCGTCTTCATTCAATGAAAACTCTTTTATTGGTTTGCGGGGATGTCGGCGTTGTCCGCCCGTACCCGCCGCTCAAAGTCCGCTGGGCAGAGACCAGAACGGGTTGAGACGTCTTCGCCACTTCAACATAACCCGGCCTCATGGCGACCTGACTCGCTAAATCGTTAAATGTCAAGATATCCAGCCCACGCACGTAGAGCCTGTATAGGGGGAGGCATTTTCCTATATCCAATGTAACTTATCTTTGAACTCTTCGCCTTCATGCTGCAGGCGGTTCCAGATTTCGACTTCGAGCATTTAAATTGCTCTAGGCATCTAGGTATGCACTCGAGGGCAATACCATACGTGATGGCACGTTCTTCGAAGATCTGAAGGAATCCAAAGATGGTGTGATTGGCCATCATTCCGTATTTCCGGTCTGCGCCCGAAATAATTGGAAGTGGCTTAGCATCCGACTAGGGATACGGCCTGGGAGCATAGGGGACGCTACTGAAAGCGACGGGGGCTCGTCCGATCTCGGCATCGATCACTGTTGCTTGGTGGAGTCCCTCCACTCAGATGTTAAGAACGCCTCCTGCACTTATGACAGTCAACCTAGGGTTCGGGATTTGCGACCGCTCGTACAATTGAGAGCTCTTCATGTAGATTACAGATTTCTGATATCTCTTTTGGCATACTCTGCCTCCAACTCGGCAGGCCGAGCACAAGTTTCAGTAGGGTGGCCGCTATCCTGCACATAGGTTGATAGCCGCTTACGCAGCTCATCCACTCGGCCTTCTTTTCCCAGCCCAAATTCCCAGGAAATCGCCATCAACTCCTCTTTGCGTCGTTGGTGGATACAGCGTATGCCTACCCCCGGGATATAGCACTCACTGGACTCCATTTCTGGCTTATCTCACTCGTTTTATAAGGCATTCTCTAAGGTCGGCGTACCTGTTTATTTATTTGTTTACCTTTTTCTGTTCTATCATTAAGTTGTTGCCCCAATTATCGTTCTTTTTTTATTGCCTTTATTTTTGTGTGGAATCACGTGGTGGCCGTCCAGAGCAGCCGAATTTGCTTTCGGCACTCTATGGATATCGCGGACCTTATTACCTTAAGTTTGTCTAGACCCACGAGCACTTAATGCTGGGATTGCTCTCACGGCGACAAGATGAAGACTCGTGGAATTAGGCACAACACTTTAGGGTCATGTTGAACACCGGATTGCCTTGACTTTCAAGATTATTATTAATGGGCAAACAAAAGGAGTTAATTGACTCCGTAACCATCATTAACTTTATTTACTTTCCGGGGTTACCATTATTTATACGCGCTACTCTACTCTGTGTTATTCCCCACTAAGGCTCTGCCGTTGTGCCTAGCGCTCAGCTGCACACTAATGGTTATCTGCGCTTCCTTTTGCTGGTTGTCTCTTAATAACACGTCTATCCGTGTTGATCGCTAACCAAAATGTGCCGTGCGCTCTCTTCGGAGGCTCAACTTCGTAGCGAACTTTCACAACTTCGCCTCGGATCTTTCGCCCGTCGAGATGAAGTTGTGCTTAAATACAATAAAATTAGCAAATCTTACACGGTATGAATATGATTATGATCAGTGGGGTGGCTGAATTAGTAGCCTCATAATATTTTTAAACCAACCTTCTGTTGCAATATTAATTTCGTCGAGAGAAACCATATGATTTTATTTTCATTTACAATATCACTAAACACATTTGTCATTTAACCTCATTTAAAATGGTTAATCACGGTAAAATATAAAATATTGAAATAGGTACGTAACAGGCGCAAGGAAGCAACACTGACGAATATTCCCAATTTCCAATGTAGCCCAAGTTTCGTAGTGGGCAAAGCAGATACCTTTACAGTTCGGCACGTATCCAGAGGTCGCAAAGTATCAACCGCTCGGCTACAAATCCCCTGTCAAAATGATTTATATTAGATGTAATAAACATTATACTTCACATATATTATTGAAAAGTGTATGGTTCAAATTTGTTTCTTCTCAGTTTTGCTAAACGGTTGGAAGACTTCTTTAATCCAATACTCCTAGTGAATGTGACGATTTCCGCACTCCTTATTTGCATGGTTGGATTTCAACTGTTCACTGTAAGTATTTGTTAATTTATTAAATATTAATTTTGATTGCGCTTGTTACAGTTAAAACGCGGTAAGGCTGCAACCTTACGGTTCTAGTTCATTGAGACATCCAAATGACAAATATAATCATACCCATTGAAAACGTGAAAACGAGTTTGTTTTCAAATCATCAATAACATGCCCCGTTGCATGAATTTGATAAAAAACAAATCAAAGTTGTTGAGCATACATTGATTAACCAAATTTAGGATGCATTCTTTCGTTAATCCTAACACGCTTCTTTAGAAATCAGCATGGAAGTGAATTGTTTTATTCCTTACAATTACTGTTAAGTATTTTAAACATCTAGTAACATCTCTGCATTGTTACTGTTACGTACATTTTATATTAATTACAACTATTTATAAATATCAAT
Source organism: Drosophila kanekoi (assembly GCA_037075305.1). NCBI lineage: Eukaryota > Metazoa > Arthropoda > Insecta > Diptera > Drosophilidae > Drosophila > Drosophila kanekoi. The sequence goes on along the minus strand of JBAMCE010000110.1, from coordinate 380,511 downwards.
ATATAACTCGCTCCCTCTTTTGGAGGTATTTCTACCCTTTTGAAGGGACGAGCAATATAGAATAATGAAAGGGATTGCCATGTCGATGCGAAAGTCTTGCATTTTAGCTCGTTATGGTTGGTAAGGGTTCCTAATAGTTGGCATGTGTGCACTTACGGATATTTGGACTTGCTTTATTCACGCAAACTTGCATATTTTGTATATGAATAGAAGCATTTATTCGCTTGTGTGCCTGTTGCTTGCCTGCCTGCCTGTCTCCGATGCAAATATGACAAGATTATGGGATTTCTGATTTTTGATCTGCCCACTTTCCTTCTGCGGCATATCCAATGTATATGTTGTTTGGTTAGTGGTTCGACATAACGCCTTTTCTTAACCTAGCGTGGGAGCATGTGGTGCGAGGCTATTGTCCGGTGGTGTATGTGGTGCACGGCTATTGCTCGGTAGTGTATGCGCTTCGAGGATGCTGCCTAGTAGTGTGTGTGGTTCGAGGTCTCGGCCCGTCGTCGGCGTGATCATTCCCAGCTTTGTGTGAATGTACGTCAAGCACAGTTAAAGAAGTATGAGGTATAATTTTTTCATAGGACTTCCTCCACCTCTAAATCAACCATCCTAGGAAATTAACAAATGTCTTGTATCTTGCTGACTCGCTGAGACTGAGATCTGAACCCCGGCCAGTAGCTCCTTTACAAGTGGCGGCCGAGCAGGGACCTAGAAGGCATTTAGGGGCGTGACATGTTTGCGGATTAAAGTCTTGCAAGTATGCCCAAATAAGTGTTTTCACAAAAAAAGAGGGTCATGAGACATATAAAGTAACCCAGAGTATTTTTAATCGGGCATACCCTAGACTGTATGTATCCTAATAGGAGATAAGAAGCAAATAACATATCGTGTATATGCACACATGTGCACAGCCACGCGTCTCAGCCACGCGTCAAAGGGTCGTTAAAGCATCACGGCAGCGGCTATACAATGGGACGAATTCAGCTTGCGCGCGGTAAAACCTGAATTCGTGAATAATAAATACAACAAAGTAAACAACAAGAACAGACAAGTACAAAACAAGTTAAATGGATGACGATAATAATAAACCTACGGCATGAGAATTACCCACCAACCAACCATAAGAACCGAGCTAGAGTCCAAAAAAAAAAAAAAATGAAAGAGAAGTCGACGCTGGCAGTGGGTAAAAAATGGAGTCAGGCTCTTGCTAAAATCCGGGGGTAGGCGCGCGCTGGATCCACCAGCGGTGCAAGGATGAGTTGGTGGCGATCGCGAATGAGTTCGGGATGAAGAAAGGACGCGTGGAGGAGTTGCGCAAGCGGCTGTCAACTGACGTGAAGGATGGCGGCAATTCGTGTGAAATTTTGTCTTGGCTTGCCGAGTTAGAGTCCCAGTATGCCAAAACCTTAGGGCCGCCATCCTGAAATCGGATTCCGACCTGAGGAGCGCACAACTGTACGAGCGCCCACAGCGTCCGATGGCTAGCTTAGCCGTCACGGGTGTAGGGGAGGCCCATGACAACTGGGGAAATGGAGCCCACCGACAACAGCTATGGACGCAGAGACAGGGCGAAGCCCAGCTGAACCGAGTAGTGCTTCTTAGAATCCTAGGCCATATCCTCAGTTGGAGGTAAGGCCACTTGCGAACGTTCCATAACAAGTCCGGAAGTGGGGTATGAGGTATGATGGCCGATCCGACTCCCTTGGGTTCCTAAAGGACCTAGAGGAGCGGGGATGATGGATCTGCCGTGGTCAGTATTTAGAAGGGGTTTCTTGGAGTTCTTTCTGCAACGAGTACTTGATAGAGCTGAGGGCTCCAATGCATAACGACAGATAGGAACCGGCGCATGAGTTGCATCGTATATACAAGAATGCCGCCCCCAAATAAAACCTCTACGTGCGACGACAAGTTTTCTTCACCTTGTCCCAGCTGAAGCAGATGGCTGCGGAGTATGAGACGGTCATGAGGCAGAGGTCAGAATTCTCTCAAGAAGAATACTCATGGAGTCAAGTGGACATTAATTCGAGTAGCGCAGAATGGGGGAGGACGGTGTAGCCCACGGGGGACACCTCAACCCACCTAGACCACTCCCAGCGGGTCCGTAACGATGTGATGCCCAGCATGTCGTAGGTGCACAGAGAAGGGGCACTTATCCTGGGAACGTCCCAACGCACACGTTTTGTTCTGTTGGGAATGTGGGAACCGGGGCAGGAGCTGCCAAAGAGGCGGGAAACGGGCAGCGGCGTCGTCCAGGCCAGGATTGGGATCGCGCCGACACAGACGTGACCAGGTAGCAGGACAACCACTGCAGGTAGACGGTTCTGATGGGCGATGCCTGTGAAAGGACAAGAAGAAGAAAGCAAGGGAAGGGCCGCACTCGGGATTGGACTGAACACATGAGGACACCACGACCAAAAGGCGGCGCATAGAGCTGCAGCGACATATCTACGCTGGTCATGGAGTCGGCACGGTGGAAATATGCCAGAGAACGGAGGGATTAGGAGCCATGGCTAGGATCAACTCGGACGCAGGAGATCGGAAGCAGTCGCCATAGCGGAGCAATCATGGAGCTTCATCTGGAGTCGAGCGCAGCCTAAATGGGGCAGAGTGGTCAGCGGATCTTAACCCAGCACTTCCCGGTGTTGGAACTGGCACTCTTCGATGGTCTGCAGGGGGTCTCGTATCGTATCGTATCGTGGAGCACAAGATCGGGCTGAAGGACGACAAGCCATTGAAGCAAAGCAAAGTCCGAAGAATCCGGCCACGCAGAGGGTGATCGACGAACAGGTGGATGAGCTGATCCAGGCAGGTGCCATCGAGCCGTCGTGCAGTCCGACCATCGCCCCATTCGTCTAAGCTAAAAAGAAGACTGGCGAGTGCCGCATGTGCATCGACTATCGGCAACCCAATGCGCATCCCATTCTAGATTCTTATCCTGTCCCCCGCATTGCGTCACGCCCAGTTCATTTCTACCTTATATTTGAAACACGGGTATTGGCAATACCGGTGGCAGCATATCGTAGGGAGAGCAGGACATTCACTGTCCCAGGAAGAGGCTTATTCCAAAGGCGGATGATGCCATTTGGACTGCATTCAGCATGTGCGACCTTCCAGCGAGCGTTGGACGCGGTAATAGGGCCGGGGATGGAGCCTTATGCGTTCGCTTACCTAAACGATATCATGGTGATAGGGGCAATAAAAGAACTAAGTGTAATAAATTATAGAGAGGTAATCCGCCGATTGAGGGCGGCGAATCTCAGGCTGAATAGGAACAAATTCGGCTTCTTCAGGGAGAGGTTAGTCTACCTGGAGAATGAGGAGGCGATACGTAAACTTAGGGCCCCGACAAATTGTAAGGAGCTGGGGTAGTGTCTCGCGATGGCTTCATGCTACAGGCGCTTCGTTCCCAACTTCGTGTCTCAGGTATAGCCGCTAATGGCTCTCCTGAATTTGTCTTGCAGACCGACGCGAGTGAGTATGGGCTCGGTGCATTGCTGACGCAGACGATAGCGGTACAAGGGCGGGTGATAGCGTACACCAATCGGAAGTTGCTGAAGGCTGGGGTGAACTATTCCGCCAAAAATGAAGAGTGCCTGGCAATCATATGATTGATTCGGAAGCTGCGTTGTTAACTAGAGGGGTACCGGTTCGACTTAATAACGGACCACCTGTCATTCAAGTTGCTCAACTCGATCAAGAGTCCTTCAGGAAGAATCGCGCGATGCGCACTGGAACTGCAACAATTCTAGTCCGACGTTCAGCCCCGTCGAGGGAAGCTCAACGTCTTGGCGGATGCACTTTCAAGGCATCCTCTAGAGCCCTTTCGGCTGGCAGTGGTGGCCGAAGCTTCGTGCAGATGGGTCGTCGGGCCCCTTCCCCGGTCGTGGCAACACGATGCTACTGTTGTTCCATGATGCTTTCTCGAAGTGGGTGGAACTGGTCCCACTCAGAAGGGCTACTATGGCGCATTTGCAGACGGCGATTCGAGGATTTTGAATAGGTTGGGGATGCCCAAGAAGTTTGTGTGCAACAACGGGTTACAGTTTACGTGTCGTAGCTTCAAGTCTTTTCTGGTGTCCCTCGGTGTAGGGGTCCAGGACCAACAGGACCGTGAAGACCATGATAGCGCAGTTTATCGAAAGCCATCTGAGTTCGTGAGACCAGCTCTTGCCGGAGGTTTCGCTAGCGGTCAACACCTGTGTCCCGCTCTCCTAATGCAGGGCACGGGGCCACGATTGCCCGCCGCTTTGTACGATCAGGTGTCTCCGGGGTCTGCAACCAGCTCGTTCAACCCTAGGACAAAGGCGGATCGATTGTAGGAAGCGTTTTATATCGTCTACAGCAATCTCCAGCGTGCGTCAAGGACTAATGTGAAAATGTGACATTTCTTAAGCCAGTGGCTGTCACACATTTCTGAAAATATCACATTTTTGTAAAATGTGTAAAATGCGGCCTGTACGTTTCCCCATAAAAAAACACATTTCACACATTTTTCTAAAATGTGTAAATTCGCCCCGAACATTCCGTGTTGTTTGCGATCGAGATTTCTATCGATGTACAAGTGCATACCCAAAAATTTAACCGATCGCCATATTGATGAATGCAAGTGCATCATAATACATCCCCACAAATAGGCTTTCGCTCCGTTTAGATTAAAAGTGTATGCACTCCTTCACATAAATTCAGTAAAACTATCACATACCTAAAAAAAAACACAAATCCGATCCGATTTGTATTTGATTAATTAAAAAAGAATCAGTGTGCATATTAACCTGCAAGTACACACACACATACCACATTGTATGTGTATCGTTTTTACTTTTCTCCACAACAGCTTTAATAACAATTTAAATTCCTTATCGCAAATTAAATGGCAAGTGCAAAAGGTAAACAAACACCAGGGCTGTAAAAACATGAAGATCGTTTTTTAATAAACTGAGTCAGAGCTTGATAAACACATTGATATTTTTTATGTTTCCACTTTGCCATTAAGCTGCGTTTGCTCAATAAGATAAAAACATATGCATTATTCGTTCTATATTCTTACTAATATTTATAAATAATAATTATTTGCTAAGAAGTTTCCACTGAGTAGGGTTTGCTTAATAATGAAAAACATACATGAGATTTTTCTTATCATAATAAATTATTTACAATAAGTAGATGTGAAAAACTTTCTATTGAGTTGGGTTGAGAATAAACGTGATTCTTTCTGAGCTCCACAATTAATGAACCAAAAGCATATATTTTTTTTGCTAAATTCGTTTCCACCATGTCAAAAGAAGATTAGTCTTTTTTCTGGCGTTTCAATTAAGAAACAACTAGATTTTAAAGAAAAATAATTAATGTAGAAAATTATTAGTTAAATAATTAATTTAGTAAAATTTTCCGGTTTCGTTGGACTCAATACTGCACACCATTTCGGTCATTCCATTTGTTCTGATATCTCGATTCCATCGTTTCTGTGCCATTTTTCATTATGGTTTCGCTCGGCTGATTCAAATTTTTTGTTTTTATTCACATCTCACCCGATTATTAAAATTTTCGGCTCTGTGAAGAGCCTAGTATGCTAATCGGTGGTGATCAAAACAGGTAAAACCGACTCACAGCACCATCCGATAAGGAGTCAAAGCGACGTTTAACCTCACCTAGAACGGTTAACGGGAAACTCAAGGTCGAGGGTACCAGCACAACCGTCCGCAAGCCTGGGAGTGCGATTCCAACAAGAACTAATACCCCAAAAACTACCTGTTCGACTACGTAAAAGATGCAGAAGTCAATCGATTTGGCACTGAACGACTTAGTTTCGATAACTGACCGACTAGGCCAGTTCGAAGTGAAGATCAATAACGCAGCGGACAGTGACGTGTCAGTGTTCACTCTCCAAGTCCGACGAGATCAGATTAAGACCGTATGGGAAAAGGTAGAACGCGAGTACGATTTATTTTGCAAAGCTCTCAACCAAGGCGCTTGCAGCAGCAGTGACCTGAGAAGTCAAATGCAAGTCAAATATGATTACTTGTACACCGTTTACGAGCGATGTGCGGCTCAACTAAGTAAGAAAATAGAATGAGTCACAGCCTTAAATAGACAAGCTGAGCAACTCCCTCCAACTTCTCCATGTCCAGGGGTTACAGTGGGGATTACCTTATTTGGCCTACTTTCCGAGGGGCAATTGTCTTCAAGACCCCGCTCACGAGTGTCGGCTTTCAGTCAGACCGGGCGAGCCTGACAGGGAGATTTGGAAATAAGCGACTGTTAGTCAACAGCCAACAGAAAATTCTTTTCAGTCTCCCCTTAGCCACACAAGAGTCTGGAGCCGCCCTTAAAGAGTTTCTGGGCACAATCCAGGGGCGTTTAATGGCTCTTGAGTTGTCCAAGGTAAGCACAGAAAATTGGGATTGTCTACTCATTTTCTTGTGCTCTTCTAAATTGCCTAAGCTTACGCTGTCATTATATTATAATAAAGTCATTATAGCAGATACCTCAATGGTCCGAAATTAATACATTTATGATCGACCGATATCACACAGAGGCGATAGAGGATGTACGACCGCGCATGCGCCATCCGAGTCCAAACACACAAAAACGGGTCCAACCACCTAAGATCCTTCGAAGCAACAGTGACCGCAAAGTGACAACACTGCAAATTGTGTCAGAAGGAAAACCATCCTGTGCGTTTATGCCCACGTTTCCTACAAATGTCCGTACCTGAGAGAGTTTCCGTCATTAAGCAAGAAAAGTTGTGTTTAAATTGCTTCGCCCGACAGCACTAATTGAAAGATTGCACTAGCGCACATAGTTGTTTAACGTACAAGGGACGTCACAATACGCTGCTCCACCGTGACAGATTCCAGGTGCCATCTGCTTCCACCAATAGTTTTGAACCCAACTTCGCCTACACAGTCCACTTCTACTTCTACCCAAGCTACCGTTCAAAACTACTTTTCCGCAAACTCACATGGTGTTCTCCTTGGCACGACTGTTATCCAAGTGTGTCATTTGGGCACAAAATATACAGCTCGGGTACTAATCGACTCTGGGTCAGAAGCGACCTTTAAATCAGAGCGGTTATTCAAACGGGTTAAACTTCCATATCAACCCATCGACGCACAGGTCTCCAGTTTAAGTCAAGCTATTTCGGCTCAACCCCACAAACTTTGCCATTTTAATATTGGAGATCCGATAAAGCCCAGGATTCATATTGAATCCTCTGCTTATGTTCTTCCAAAGGTAGGAGGCAATTTTCCCTCCTACACCCTCCCCCAAAATGCATTGAAATAACTTCCAAAATTACACTTGGCCGATCCTTCTTTCTATAGCAGCTCACAGATAGACATGCTTCTCGTAGCTGATATCCTTCCATCCATATTATTAGGTGGCTCCCGTCCCAACCTATGTGGTACTCTCCTTGGTCAAGAAACGATTTTCGGCTGGATTCAAACAGGCCATGTTTATAAAATCAGTGCCAAATCTGGCTCGCTGAATCCAAACGCGAGCTTAGGTTAACTGCTCAAAAAATTTTCCAGTAAGGCTGGAAAGGGATCCGACCTGTTTTGTGAGCGCAACTTTTAAAAAGCCGCCAAAAAAATAAAAACGGCAGATACTTGGTCCAAGTGGGCCATTCGAGTCTGAGTCTGAACGTAACGTAAGAGTCTGAACGATGTGCTACATGCAGGGCCCGTTCTGCAATCCGACTTAACCATTCAAATCATAAGATGACGCTTCTTCCGTTATGGCTTCATTGCCGACTTTACGAAAATGTATCGGCAGATCCTTGTGCATCCCAAACACACGCCCTTCCAGAGAATTCTGTTCCGAGCAAAGGACAACGAGTTTCGTGACTTCGAGCTCAACACAGTCACTTTTGGTGTGAACTGTGCCCCCTTTTTGGTAATCCGAGTACTACCACTAACCATACAACAAATAGACTGGACAACTGAGCTTTTAGATGGTGCCTGTTGATTTCTTAGCGGCTGGTCCAAAGTCGCCTTCGTTTTTGTTCAGGTTCGAGAGCGGCCGCACGCTCTAACAGAGAGCGTGTGTATGAAATACATAAGACTTGCGGGAGGGAACGGCAAAGCTGCTCTTTTTTATTCCCTTTATTCGCTCACTCTACAGGAAACTGCTTTGGCTTACTCTCAGTGCTCTTTCATATTGTCTATTTACCGTTTAACTGTCTGTAAGTGTATGTGTCCGACAAGCAAAAATACCCACAAATTTAAGATTTCTCAAATCTCGGAAGCATTTCTTCTCTTTCAAAGGGGCGGGTGATATGAAATCATGAAAGGGTTTGCCACGTCAATGCGAAATTCTTGCATTTTAGCTCGATATCGTTGGTAAGGGTACCCATGCGTTGGCATGTGTGAATTTACATTTGTTGGACTTGCCATATGCACGCACACTTGCATATTTTGTATATGAATAGAAGAATTTATGCGCTTGTGTGCCTGTTGGTTTCCAGCCTGCCTGTCCCTGTCGCAAATTTGTCAAGATTTTTGGATTTTTGATATTCGGCTTCTACACACAGACACACACACACAAATCTGTGTGAATGGGCGCAATAGAAAATTTCAAGATTGGCACGCTTCTGACGCGCGCCCTTCTTTTTTATGATTTCGGGTTTGCATTGATGAATGAATGTTGACCCCTCATTACCTGCAGCAGTCTGTTAGGCCGAAAGGGTCAACTTTTGGCAAGCACCTGCACTTGCATATGTAGGTCAAGTGACTGATCACTTAAATTATTTTATTAATAAATTAATTAATTAATAAATAAATAAAATTATTAAGACTATGAATATATGTATATCGCTCCTTCTTTGAATTTGGTATATTTGTGATCATGAAAGTGGTACTACATAAATTATCAGATGAAGTTCGTTCGCTCTATTCCTTAGCAAGTCACATTATCGCAAACAATATGTATGTCGACGATGTACTCGCTCTATTCCTTAGCAAGTCACATTATCGCAAACAATATGTATGTCGACGATGTACTAGCAAGACCCATTGCAAATCAACAGCAGCTCAAGCAATTGCAAAACTCCTCAAAGCCCTTCAATCTACCAGGTTACCCTTGCAAAAATTGACATCCAATGAAAAGGACTTGCTAAGAGCAATTCCCAAGGACCATTTGCTTCACGCCAACTTCTTAGAAACCTGTTCGGCGAAGACTCTACGGATCAGATGGAAAGCTGACACCAATGTTTTATTTTTCGCTCCATCGAGCTGACAACCAAGCAGTCCATCTCCAAACATGGGGTCCAATCACAGATTGCCAAACTGTTCGTTCCAGCAGGTTGGCTGAGTATAGACATTGTTCAGGCAAAAATATTCATACAGGAGATCTGGCTCCAAGAATTGGGCTGGGACGATCCACTGCCTGAGAGTCTTCTCAGTAAGTGGCATTTATTCCTCGCATCCCCAGATTGGTCGAATTTCCACACAGGGAACTATTCAATACCACGGGTTTTGTGACGCTTCGCAGCGGGCATACGGGGCTGCCATTTACTCGCGCACTGAGATTAAAGATTGCATCTCAGTACATCTCTTAACAGCAAAAACGAGGGTCGCTCCAGTCAAGGCGGTATCCTTACCACGTCTAGTGCTGTGCGAAGCAGCAATTCTGTCAGAGTTATCACTGCACTCAGTCCCCAGCTACCTACCGCTGGCGTCGACTGATTCTGTTGGACAGATTGCACAATTGAGCAAGCCTGGCTTCATAAGCCACCATGCGCCTGGACAACCTTTGTAGCAAACAGAGTGGCAAAAATTACTTAGGCCACCGACTCCATGTACGATCCGAGTACAATCCAGCTGACCTAGCGAGCAAGGCACATAAAAGACTCGTTCCCTGACTCAGAGACAAACATACTTGTCAGATTACACTTGCTTGAGCACGAAAAAACAGCTCACTTCCAGCAAACTCCTAAATTTGAACCCCTTTTTAGATGGTAATGGAATTATTCGAGCTTCTGGTCGCGGAAGAGTGGCCGTACAGGCATACACGTGTGCATCTTCGCGTCTCTTGGCCGCTCTTACTCAACGTATATTGCATGGAGGCAACAAGCTCATGATGCGTGCAATACGATCACAGTACTGGATTCCAAAGCTCAAGGTGTTGGTAAAATCCACAATCCATTCCTGCAAAATCTGCGTAATCCAAAAAAGAAATTACAAACGCTTCTCATGGCAACTTGCCTGTGGAAAGAGTCACATTTTCTCGGCCGTTCACACACACAGGAGTCGATTTTGCAGGCCCCTTCGAAGTTAAGAATTACACAGGTCGTGCCTGACTTATTACAAAAGGCTACGTGTGCGAGGCTACATCTGACCCGATCACAGAAAAATTTCTAGCGTCATTTGCGAGATTTGTGGCACGACGAGGGTGCCCAAGTCAAATGCATTCCGCCAACGGCAAAACTTTCGTCGGAGCGGCCAATGTTCTTCCGCGCGATTTGGTGGAAACGCTTAAGACGCACCTCCAGGCCACTAACAGTCTTCAGAAACAGTCCTGGCACTTCAATCCTCCTGGTGCACCACATATGGGCAGCCTGTGGGAAGCAGGTATGAAGAATTGTAAAACTATATTTTATAAGTCTACAACTACTACCGAATACACTTTCGAACAGCTCTCCACGCTCCTATCCAAAGTTGAAGCATGCCTGAATTCAAGACCGATATCTCCAATGTTAAACAATTCTTCTGATCTCTTAGCTCTGACTCCCGTTCATTTTTTAGTCGGGGGACCTCTACTTTCCACCACAGAGCCAGAGATAAAGGAAAATGCAACGTCCATCATCAACCGCTGGCAGCGCTTGAAGGCTTTGTAACAACAGTTTTGTCTCCGTTGGAAACTTGAGTATCTTTTAGAAGTGCAGAAAAGAAACAAATGGAATACTCCTAAGCGAGATTTACAACGTGACGACATAGTCATTACTAAAGAAGGTAATCTTCAAGTTAATGACTGGTGTCTGGGTTGGATCTAAGCCTATCTTGGCGACGACCAAAAAGTCCGACATGCTAACAGCACGATGTGTCTCCGAGCGACCTATCTTTAAGCTGATCCTGCTCCCGATAGAACCTAGTCTCCATCTTTCACCAAGCAGAATCTCCAGTAGAGACTAGAATCCTAGATCCACAGACCAACCCACAAGTGCCCCAAGTGCCAGGGCGACCATCACACCCTGTTTTAACTCCAAGAAGTGCGTTGCACGTCATCGCGATCTTCGGAGCGATCCCCGCCAATGAGCACCACCAAGGCCCAAGTGCGACGCTCCGTGCAGCCCTGTCCACGTTAATGGAGCACAAGAGGACAACCGTGCTCCCGAGAGCACTAATCCGCTTTGGAAACGGCAAGGCGATCCGCGACACTCGGGTACTTTTAGACCCGTACTGTCCGGTAAGTCTTAGCGACACATCTTTGGCAAAGCCTCCGGGCTATCCGTCACCCGCGACTGTACAGACAACGCCGTCATCCGTTCCAGGACCTCCCGCTTCCAAGGAGAGGTTATCCTCAGGATATGTCTAAGCTTCAGTACCGGACTCCATCCAAGCTCATCAGTGTAAAGCTAAATGAGCCCTTCCACAACGTCCGACTGGCAGACGATCGCTGGTTCCAGCCGGAGATATCAAATCTGGTGTTGGTACGGACATCATCCGACAATATAGCTCCGGAATCGAAACAAAGAAAGTGATATTCGCTACTCTTACACTAAAACATTGTTACCTAAATGCTGAAAAATAGAGTCAGATAAAATATAAGCTTATCTAATATCTAATATCAAAATATCTACAGAAGAAAATCCCCCCATCAGAGCAGCAATTCGCCAAGGTCTCAACTGGAAGCCCTGAAGACGCCCTACCACAACAGCCTTTTTAGAATACATAATATTTTAATAGCGTCCGGTTAGGTATGCCCTTTTCCACAGCTAATTTTGCCAGTGACGCTATTAGAGCCTACAGGCAAGAAGAAGGTTGTGTTAGTAGAGAAGATAGTTTTCATAAGTACAAATTAAATATAAGCTTAACTTTATATTATTGTTTAAGTAAATACAATAAATAGGAAAAAGAAAGAAATTTTTACAGTACCACTTCAACCTCCGAAGAGATAAGACGTGTTACAGCAAAACCTAAAACCGCGACAAACAGCAAACCAAAATCAACACAAAGTTCAACAAACTTCAAACACTAAACGCAAACGAAAAACACAACAACAAAAACAGCATCAACAGTTATCGCGGGCATCTGCCCAACAATAACAAACATGCACGAACCACCGGACATAAGAACACACGGACTAAAATCCAACAACACAAACCTAGGCGAACCCAAGTACATAACAATAAAACGAAACGACAACAACACCTTTGAAAACGTTTCACCGTTCGTTAAGTTGAAACATGCAAGAAAACAAAAGACGGCTCACTCTTAATCAAAACAAAAAACAAATTACAAGCCATCAAACTACTAAGACTAAAACTAATGACAAATAATGAAATCACTGGTACCGAACACAAAACTAAATTCCACAAGGGAGTCATTTACTGCAACGAATTGCGCGGCATAGCCGAAAATGAAATACTCATGGAACTAAAAACACAACATGTAACAGAAGTTGGAAAAATCTTAAAAAAACCACCAACAAACACAAACTCTGATGAAAACAACACTATGCTAATAGAAACTGGGTTCATCATAATAACTTTCGCAACCTTGAATCTCCCAGAAAAAATAAGAATCGGCTACGAAACAGTCCGAGTGCGCCCGTACATCCCCTTACCCCTACGATGCAGAAAGTGCCTCCGTTTTGGTCATCCAACACCAGTATGTAAAGGCATAGAAACATGCATAAACTGCTCAAACGCAAAACATACAAATGAGAACGAACTTTGCAAAAACGAAAAAAAATGCCTTAACTGCAACAACAATCCCGATATCGATCACCAACACAGCCCCCTCGACCGCAAATGCCCTGTATTCTTGAAACAACAAGAACTAACAGCTATAAAAATTACAGAAAAAACAGACCACAAAACCGCACTTAACATCTATAACAACCGACACGGCCAACACGTCAGAACATCTTATGCAAAAACTCTCACCAATACAACACAACACTCAACCATTACGCAAGCACCAAATAAACCAAATACACATACGCCAACAAACACATCGCCAATCACCCAACTCACACCCCTTTCTAAAACAACACACCAAACCATCTCAGCTGCACTGCACGCTCACAGCAGACTCAATGCAGCCTCTTACACAACATCATCAACCAAAACACCACCATCACCATCACCAACATCTGCACAGCAACCTAACTCGATCGAACCAGAACCAGAAGACATGGATACCGACATCACCCACCACACCAAGGCAACAAACAAGCCATACACATCACACCTCACAGAAGACCTAAAAATCAAACTATATGCTAACTATAAGTCTAACAAGCTTTCTACCACCCTCAAAACAACCAAACCAAACACTAAAACCAAATCCAAAACCTCAAACAAAAACAAATACACAAACAACAGCGAAAGCGATTCCATATAAAAAAAAAAAAAAAACTTAATCTAAGTTAACACTTAACCTTAACACTTAAACCTAAATCAAACCAAACCCATAACACTCATAACCTAAACTCAATTTAATTTAACCTAAACCTAAACCAAACCCATAACACCCAAGTGTCAAAAATGTCACTCATAATACTTCAATGGAACATCAAGGGTTACACAAACAACTACAGTGAACTCTCAACTATAACGAGGAAGAAAGGCTATCTTCGGCACGCCGAAGATCTAATACCCTTGCAACCTTTTATTGCCGAGAAAATGGTTAATGCCGAGCTTGGTGAAGGTATCTTGATAAACAAAAAAGGCTTTCAATCAAAAACCTAGTTTTCGACCGATCGTTCCTATGGCAGCTATATGATATAGTGGTCCGATCTTAAAAGGATTTTGCATATATATGAGGAGCTTAGTAGAACTTATAAATGCCGAGTTTGGTCAAGATATCTTGAAAAACAAAATGTTTTTTCATACAAAATCTTAATTTTCGACCGATCGTTCCTATGGCAGCTATATGATATAGTGGTCCGATCTTAATAGGATTTTGCATATACATGAGGAGCTTAGTAAAACTAATAAATGCCGAGGTTGGTGAAGATATCTTGAAAAACAAAATGTTTTTTCATACAAAAACTTAATTTTCAACCGATCGTTCCTATGACAGCTATATGATATATTGGTCCGATCTTAATAGGATTTTGCATATATATGAGGAGCTTAGTAAAACAAATAAATTCTGAGGTTGGTCAAGATATCTCGAAAAAGAAAATGTTTTTTCATACAAAATCTTAATTTTCGACCGATCGTTCCTATGGCAGCTATATGATATAGTGGTCCGATCTTAATAGGATTTTGCATATATATGAGGAGCTTAGTAAAACTAATAAATGCCGAGGTTGGTGAAGATATCTTGAAAAACAAAATGTTTTTTCATACAAAATCTTAATTTTCAACCGATCGTTCCTATGACAGCTATATGATATATTGATCCGATCTTAATAGGATTTTGCATATGTATGAGGAGCTTAGTAAAACAAATAAATTCTGAGGTTGGTCAAGATATCTCGAAAAAGCAAATGTTTTTTCATACAAAATCTTAATTTTCGACCGATCGTTCCTATGGCAGCTATATGATATAGTGGTCCGATCTTAATAGGATTTTGCATATATATGAGGAGCTTAGTAAAACTAATAAATGCCGAGGTTGGTGAAGATATCTTGAAAAACAAAATGTTTTTTCATACAAAATCTTAATTTTCGATCGATCGTTCCTATGGCAGCTATATGATATAGTGGTCCGATCTTAATAGGAATTTGCATATATATGAGGAGCTTAGTAAAGCAAATAAATGCCGAGGTTGGTGAAGATATCTTGAAAAACAAAATGTTTTTCCATACAAAAACTTAATTTTCGACCGATCTTTCCTATGGCAGATATATGATATAGTAGTCAGATCCAGCTGGTTTTGACATATGTGCTGCGTGCTATAGAAAAAGGGACTTCTGCAAAGTTTCATTAAGATAGCTTTAAAACTGAGAGACTAGTTCGCATAGAAACAGACAGCCGGACAGACGGACAGACGGACATGGCTATATCGACACGACAGTTGATGCTGATCAAGAATATATATACTTTATGGGGTCGGAGATGTCTCCTTCTATGCGTTACACATTTCACGACAAAATTATAATACACTCTGCAAGGGTATAAAAAGGCTTTTAATCAAAAACCTAGTTTTCGACCGATCGTTCCTATGGCAGCTATATGATATAGCGGTCCGATCTTAAAAGGATTTTGCATATATATGAGGAGCTTAGTACAACTTAAAAATGCCGGGTTTGGTCAAGATATCTTGAAAAACAAAATGTTTTTTTATACAAAATTTTAATTTTCGACCGATCGTTCCTATGGCAGCTATATGATATAGTGGTCCGATCTTAATAGGATTTTGCATATATATGAGGAGCTTAGTAAAACTAATAAATGCCGAGGTTGGTGAAGATATCTTGGAAAACAAAATGTTTTTTTTTTCATACAAAAACTTAATTTTCAACCGATCGTTCCTATGGCAGCTATATGATATAGTGGTCCGATCTTAATAGGATTTTGCATATATATGAGGAGCTTAGTAAAACTAATAAATGTCGAGTTTGGTCAAGATATCTTGAAACACAAAATGTTTTTTCATACAAAAACTTAATTTTCGACCGATCTTTCCTATGGCAGCTATATGATATAGTAGTCAGATCCAGCTGGCTTTGACATATGTGATGCGTGCTACAGAAAAAGGGACTTCTGCAAAGTTTCATTAAGATAGCTTTAAAACTGAGAGACTAGTTCGCATAGAAACAGACAGCCGGACAGACGGACAGACGGACATGGCTATATCGACTCGACTGTTGATGCTGATCAAGAATATATATACTTTATGGGGTCGGAGATGTCTCCTTCTATGCGTTACACATTTCACGACAAAATTATAATACCCTCTGCAAGGGTATAATAAAAACGAGGAAGAAAGGCTATCTTCGGCACGCCGAAGATCTAATACCCTTGCAACCTTTTAATGCCGAGAAAATGGTTAATGCCGAGCTTGGTGAAGGTATCTTGATAAACAAAAAAGGCTTTTAATCAAAAACCTAGTTTTCGACCGATCGTTCCTATGGCAGCTATATGATATAGTGGTCCGATCTTAAAAGGATTTTGCATATATATGAGGAGCTTAGTAGAACTTATAAATGACGAGTTTGGTCAAGATATCTTGAAAAACAAAATGTTTTTTCATACAAAATCTTAATTTTCGACCGATCGTTCCTATGGCAGCTATATGATATAGTGGTCCGATCTTAATAGGATTTTGCATATATATGAGGAGCTTAGTAAAACTAATAAATGCCGAGGTTGGTGAAGATATCTTGAAAAACAAAATGTTTTTTCATACAAAAACTTAATTTTCAACCGATCGTTCCTATGACAGCTATATGATATATTGGTCCGATCTTAATAGGATTTTGCATATATATGAGGAGCTTAGTAAAACAAATAAATTCTGAGGTTGGTCAAGATATCTCGAAAAAGAAAATGTTTTTTCATACAAAATCTTAATTTTCGACCGATCGTTCCTATGGCAGCTATATGATATAGTGGTCCGATCTTAATAGGATTTTGCATATATATGAGGAGCTTAGTAAAACTAATAAATGCCGAGGTTGGTGAAGATATCTTGAAAAACAAAATGTTTTTTCATACAAAATCTTAATTTTCGAACGATCGTTCCTATGACAGCTATCTGATATATTGGTCCGATCTTAATAGGATTTTGCATATATATGAGGAGCTTAGTAAAACAAATAAATTCTGAGGTTGGTCAAGATATCTCGAAAAAGAAAATGTTTTTTCATACAAAATCTTAATTTTCGACCGATCGTTCCTATGGCAGCTATATGATATAGTGGTCCGATCTTAATAGGATTTTGCATATATATGAGGAGCTTAGTAAAACTAATAAATGCCGAGGTTGGTGAAGATATCTTGAAAAACAAAATGTTTTTTCATACAAAATCTTAATTTTCGAACGATCGTTCCTATGGCAGCTATATGATATAGTGGTCCGATCTTAATAGGATTTTGCATATATATGAGGAGCTTAGTAAAGCAAATAATTGCCGAGGTTGGTGAAGATATCTTGAAAAACAAAATGTTTTTCCATACAAAAACTTAATTTTCGACCGATCTTTCCTATGGCAGATATATGATATAGTAGTCAGATCCAGCTGGTTTTGACATATGTGCTGCGTGCTACAGAAAAAGGGACTTCTGCAAAGTTTCATTAAGATAGCTTTAAAACTGAGAGACTAGTTCGCATAGAAACAGACAGCCGGACAGACGGACAGCCGGACATGGCTATATCGACACGACTGTTGATGCTGATCAAGAATATATATACTTTATGGGGTCGGAGATGTCTCCTTCTATGCGTTACACATTTCACGACAAAATTATAATACCCTCTGCAAGGGTATAAAAAGGCTTTTAATCAAAAACCTAGTTTTCGACCGATCGTTCCTATGGCAGCTATATGATATAGCGGTCCGATCTTAAAAGGATTTTGCATATATATGAGGAGCTTAGTACAACTTATAAATGCCGAGTTTGGTCAAGATATCTTGAAAAACAAAATGTTTTTTTATACAAAATTTTAATTTTCGACCGGTCGTTCCTATGGCAGCTATATGATATAGTGGTCCGATCTTAATAGGATTTTGCATATATATGAAGAGCTTAGTAAAACTAATAAATGCCGAGGTTGGTGAAGATATCTTGGAAAATAAAATGTTTTTTTTTTCATACAAAAACTTAATTTTCAACCGATCGTTCCTATGGCAGCTATATGATATAGTGGTCCGATCTTAATAGGATTTTGCA
Organism: Drosophila kanekoi; assembly: GCA_037075305.1. NCBI lineage: Eukaryota > Metazoa > Arthropoda > Insecta > Diptera > Drosophilidae > Drosophila > Drosophila kanekoi. The sequence goes on along the minus strand of JBAMCE010000110.1, from coordinate 362,500 downwards.
TATATATGAGTAGCTTAGTAAAACTAATAAATGTCGAGTTTGGTCAAGATATCTTGAAACACTAAATGTTTTTTCATACAAAAACTTAATTTTCGACCGATCTTTCCTATGGCAGCTATATGATATAGTAGTCAGATCCAGCTGGCTTTGACATATGTGATGCGTGCTACAGAAAAAGGGACTTCTGCAAAGTTTCATTAAGATAGCTTTAAAACTGAGAGACTAGTTCGCATAGAAACAGACAGCCGGACAGACGGACAGACGGACATGGCTATATCGACTCGACTGTTGATGCTGATCAAGAATATATATACTTTATGGGGTCGGAGATGTCTCCTTCTATGCGTTACACATTTCACGACAAAATTATAATACCCTCTGCAAGGGTATAATAAAAACGAGGAAGAAAGGCTATCTTCGGCACGCCGAAGATCTAATACCCTTGCAACCTTTTAATGCCGAGAAAATGGTTAATGCCGAGCTTGGTGAAGGTATCTTGATAAACAAAAAAGGCTTTTAATCAAAAACCTAGTTTTCGACCGATCGTTCCTATGGCAGCTATATGATATAGTGGTCCGATCTTAAAAGGATTTTGCATATATATGAGGAGCTTAGTAGAACTTATAAATGCCGAGTTTGGTCAAGATATCTTGAAAAACAAAATGTTTTTTCATACAAAATCTTAATTTTCGACCGATCGTTCCTATGGCAGCTATATGATATAGTGGTCCGATCTTAATAGGATTTTGCATATATATGAGGAGCTTAGTAAAACTAATAAATGCCGAGGTTGGTGAAGATATCTTGAAAAACAAAATGTTTTTTCATACAAAAACTTTATTTTCAACCGATCGTTCCTATGACAGCTATATGATATATTGGTCCGATCTTAATAGGATTTTGCATATATATGAGGAGCTTAGTAAAACAAATAAATTCTGAGGTTGGTCAAGATATCTCGAAAAAGAAAATGTTTTTTCATACAAAATCTTAATTTTCGACCGATCGTTCCTATGGCAGCTATATGATATAGTGGTCCGATCTTAATAGGATTTTGCATATATATGAGGAGCTTAGTAAAACTAATAAATGCCGAGGTTGGTGAAGATATCTTGAAAAACAAAATGTTTTTTCATACAAAATCTTAATTTTCGAACGATCGTTCCTATGGCAGCTATATGATATAGTGGTCCGATCTTAATAAGATTTTGCATATATATGAGGAGCTTAGTAAAACTAATAAATGCCGAGGTTGGTGAAGATATCTTGAAAAACAAAATGTTTTTTCATACAAAAACTTAATTTTCAACCGATCGTTCCTATGACAGCTATATGATATATTGGTCCGATCTTAATAGGATTTTGCATATATATGAGGAGCTTAGTAAAACAAATAAATTCTGAGGTTGGTCAAGATATCTCGAAAAAGCAAATGTTTTTTCATACAAAATCTTAATTTTCGACCGATCGTTCCTATGGCAGCTATATGATATAGTGGTCCGATCTTAATGGGATTTTGCATATATATGAGGAGCTTAGTAAAACTAATAAATGCCGAGGTTGGTGAAGATATCTTGAAAAACAAAATGTTTTTTCCTACAAAATCTTAATTTTCGAACGATCGTTCCTATGGCAGCTATATGATATAGTGGTCCGATCTTAATAAGATTTTGCATATATATGAGGAGCTTAGTAAAACTAATAAATGCCGAGGTTGGTGAAGATATCTTGAAAAACAAAATGTTTTTTCATACAAAAACTTAATTTTCAACCGATCGTTCCTATGACAGCTATATGATATATTGATCCGATCTTAATAGGATTTTGCATATATATGAGGAGCTTAGTAAAACAAATAAATTCTGAGGTTGGTCAAGATATCTCGAAAAAGCAAATGTTTTTTCATACAAAATCTTAATTTTCGACCGATCGTTCCTATGGCAGCTATATGATATAGTGGTCCGATCTTAATAGGATTTTGCATATATATGAGGAGCTTAGTAAAACTAATAAATGCCGAGGTTGGTGAAGATATCTTGAAAAACAAAATGTTTTTTCCTACAAAATCTTAATTTTCGAACGATCGTTCCTATGGCAGCTATATGATATAGTGGTCCGATCTTAATAGAATTTTGCATATATATGAGGAGCTTAGTAAAACAAATAAATTCTGAGGTTGGTGAAGATATCTTGAAAAACAAAATGTTTTTCCATACAAAAACTTAATTTTCGACCGATCTTTCCTATGGCAGATATATGATATAGTAGTCAGATCCAGCTGGTTTTGACATATGTGCTGCGTGCTACAGAAAAAGGGACTTCTGCAAAGTTTCATTAAGATAGCTTTAAAACTGAGAGACTAGTTCGCATAGAAACAGACAGCCGGACAGACGGACAGACGGACATGGCTATATCGACACGACAGTTGATGCTGATCAAGAATATATATACTTTATGGGGTCGGAGATGTCTCCTTCTATGCGTTACACATTTCACGACAAAATTATAATACCCTCTGCAAGGGTATAAAAAGGCTTTTAATCAAAAACCTAGTTTTCGACCGATCGTTCCTATGGCAGCTATATGATATAGCGGTCCGATCTTAAAAGGATTTTGCATATATATGAGGAGCTTAGTACAACTTATAAATGCCGAGTTTGGTCAAGATATCTTGAAAAACAAAATGTTTTTTTATACAAAATTTTAATTTTCGACCGATCGTTCCTATGGCAGCTATATGACATAGTGGTCCGATCTTAATAGGATTTTGCATATATATGAGGAGCTTAGTAAAACTAATAAATGCCGAGGTTGGTGAAGATATCTTAGAAAACAAAATGTTTTTTCATACAAAACCTTAATTTTCGACCGATCGTTCCTATGGCAGCTATATGATATAGTGGTCCGATCTTAATAGGATTTTGCATATATATGAGGAGCTTAGTAAAACTAATAAATGTCGAGTTTGGTCAAGATATCTTGAAACACAAAATGTTTTTTCATACAAAAACTTAATTTTCGATTGATCTTTCCTATGGCAGCTATATGATATAGTAGTCAGATCCAGCTGGCTTTGACATATGTGATGCGTGCTACAGAAAAAGGGACTTCTGCAAAGTTTCATTAAGATAGCTTTAAAACTGAGAGACTAGTTCGCATAGAAACAGACAGCCGGACAGACGGACAGACGGACAGACGGACATGGCTATATCGACTCGACTGTTGATGCTGATCAAGAATATATATACTTTATGGGGTCGGAGATGTCTCCTTCTATGCGTTACACATTTCACGACAAAATTATAATACCCTCTGCAAGGGTATAATAAAGCTATGACAGACTTCACATCCACAATTTCACCCAACACCCCGTCAGACAAAATCTGGTCAAACATCAGACGTTTCTGCGGACTTAATCCAACAAAAACCATACATAGTATCACAGATCCAAATAACAACCTACTCACGACAGACACATCCCACATAACTCAACTTTTTGCTCAACACTGGTCAGACCACTCCAAAGACGAAAACTTCAACTAAAACTTCACCGACAACAAATACACAGCCAAACGAACCAACTACATTCCCAGTGAGACAGCACAGACAATAGAATCTGATATTACACAAATAGAACTCCTAGCTGCACTACACTCCCTTAGAGGAACCACTCCTGGCCTTAACAGAATATCCTACCCCATGATCAAAAACACCTCCCACGTACTAAAAACCAGAATCACAAACCTATTTAATACCATTTTCAACAACTTCATCCCGCAATCCTACAAAACCAGCCTAGTCATACCTATCCTAAAACCCAACTCAAACAAAACAATAATAACCAACTATAGACCAATCTCACTTAACTGCTGCCTATCCAAAACTTTAGAAAAAATAATAGCCAAACGCCTATGATGGTTTGTAACCCAAAAAAAACTCATCCACCCCAAGCAATCGGGTTTTAAACACGGCAAATCGGTTTCAGACGGTCTGCTCCTTGCAGACCACCTGATAACCAAGTCGCTGAAAACCAAAAAGCACACCTCTGTCATTGCCCTTGACTTTTCAAAGGCCTTCGACAGAGTCGGAGAGCACACTATAGTCGACCAGCTAATCAGCTGGAAAGTTGGCCCTAAAATTTTTAACTTCGTCAAAAACTTTATGTCGAACAGAAAAATAATACAGAAAATAAAAAATAGCATTATCGCCCCATATCCCCTCTACAACGGCATCCCCCAAGGATCGCCAATATCGGTCATTCTTTTCTTAATTGCCTACAACAGACTCGCCTACATCATCAGCCTACAAAAAGAAATACAATTCAGTGCCTATGCCGACGACTTTTTCCTTATTATTTCCCTCAATAGACAAAAAAACTAAACGTACAACCTCAACAGCCTTTTCTCAAAAATTCACGAATGGTGTTCATACTCAGGAGCCTCACTTTCACTAGAAAAATGCCAACACCTACACATTTGTCGAATGCAGAACTGCACATGCAACATTTCATGCAATAATACCCCAATTCCCTCAGTCTCCAACCTAAAAATCTTAGGACTAACAATAAACAATAAATACAGATGGGACTCACACATAAAACAAATCCAACCGGCCTTAAACAACTTAACTTAACTGCAACACACACACGCTTTTAAATATAACTAAATCAACCCTAATCTCAAAAATAGACTACGCACTTTTTATCTACGGCCACGCACCTAAATCAACCCTCAACAAACTCAAAACTTTATTTAACGCCGCAATTCGCATTTCACTGGGAGCACTTCGCTCAACCCCCATCCCCAACCTGCTTTTTGAAGCAAACGTACCCACAATAGAACAAAAAAGAGACCTTATCACATCTAAAACATACAAAACACTACTACACAGTTCAAACTCACCACTTTACAAATACATTAAACAACACGGGACCCAAAAAAGAAGCAAATTAACGTCAACACTAGAAAAAATCATCCTCTCATGCAAACAACACAACATTCCCTACCTCCCTTTTCCTAACAAAACAACCACCCCCCAATGGACATTTTCCCCCTCCCTTATCAACACTACACTACAAAAATTTAGCAAATCCAACACACCGCCAACCGTATACAGACAACAATTTCTGGAACTCAAAGAAAAATACAACAACCATACATTCATATACACAGATGGCTCTTTGCAAAATAGCACAGCCACTTTTGCCATCACCACCGAAAATGAAATCCTAAAAAGATGCATTCTACCCCACTACTCATCAGTCCTCTCAGCCGAAACACTAGCAATTCTAGACGCAATAAAACTAATTCAAAAAAGACCGGGCAACTACATAGTTTGTGCTGACTCCCTCGCATCCTTAAAATCCGTCCGGAACATCAACAACAACAACTTATATCCCATAACCATTAGATCCATCCTCACAAAAACTGCCCCTAGAATAAAACTCCTTTGGATACCTGGCCACTGTGGCATTGAAGGAAACGAGCTAGCCGACACGACAGCCAAATCCACATACAATATGCCCCTACACTATACCCCTAACTTCAACACTATAGACATAACAAAATTCCTGGCGAAGGAGCTAACTTATAAACTCAAACAAGACTTAGAGCTCTGCAACAGATGGTACAAACAACTAAACACAAACCCAACAAACACAACCCTTTACCTAAAAAATATAAATCAAAAAAACATTACACGCAGCGACCAAATCAAAATAGTTAGACTCAGACTAGGACACACAAGATTCACACAACAACACTACAACAACCCGGACAACATCATACCCTGCCCAAACTGTCATAAAACAAATGATCTAACATATCCTCACCAACTGCACTGCAACTTCATACTTAAGCGAGGAAGAAAGGCTATCTTCGGCACGCCGAAGATCTAATACCCTTGCAACCTTTTAATGCCGAGAAAATGGTTAATGCCGAGCTTGGTGAATGAATCTTGATAAACAAAAAAGGCTTTTAATCAAAAACCTAGTTTTCGACCGATCGTTCCTATGGCAGCTATATGATATAGTGGTCCGATCTTAAAAGGATTTTGCATATATATGAGGAGCTTAGTAGAACTTATAAATGCCGAGGTTGGTGAAGATATCTTGAAAAACAAAATGTTTTTTCATACAAAAACTTAATTTTCAACCGATCGTTCCTATGACAGCTATATGATATATTGGTCCGATATTTATAGGATTTTGCATATATATGAGGAGCTTAGTAAAACAAATAAATTCTGAGGTTGGTCAAGATATCTCGAAAAAGAAAATGTTTTTTCATACAAAATCTTAATTTTCGACCGATCGTTCCTATGGCAGCTATATGATATAGTGGTCCGATCTTAACAGGATTTTGCATATATATGAGGAGCTTAGTAAAACTAATAAATGCCGAGGTTGGTGAAGATATCTTGAAAAACAAAATGTTTTTTCATACAAAATCTTAATTTTCGAACGATCGTTCCTATGGCAGCTATATGATATAGTGGTCCGATCTTAATAGGATTTTGCATATATATGAGGAGCTTAGTAAAGCAAATAAATGCCGAGGTTGGTGAAGATATCTTGAAAAACAAAATGTTTTTCCATACAAAAACTTAATTTTCGACCGATCTTTCCTATGGCAGATATATGATATAGTAGTCAGATCCAGCTGGTTTTGACATATGTGCTGCGTGCTACAGAAAAAGGGACTTCTGCAAAGTTTCATTAAGATAGCTTTAAAACTGAGAGACTAGTTCGCATAGAAACAGACAGCCGGACAGACGGACAGCCGGACATGGCTATATCGACACGACTGTTGATGCTGATCAAGAATATATATACTTTATGGGGTCGGAGATGTCTCCTTCTATGCGTTACACATTTCACGACAAAATTATAATACCCTCTGCAAGGGTATAGGCTTTTAATCAAAAACCTAGTTTTCGACCGATCGTTCCTATGGCAGCTATATGATATAGCGGTCCGATCTTAATAGGATTTTGCATATATATGAGGAGCTTAGTACAACTTATAAATGCCGAGTTTGGTCAAGATATCTTGAAAAACAAAATGTTTTTTCATACAAAATTTTAATTTTCGACCGATCGTTACTATGGCAGCTATATGATATAGTGTTCCGATCTTAATAGGATTTTGCATATATATGAGGAGCTTAGCAAAACTAATAAATGCCGAGGTTGGTGAAAATATCTTGGAAAACAAAATGTTTTTTCATACAAAAACTTAATTTTCAACCGATCGTTCCTATGGCAGCTATATGATATAGTGGTCCGATCTTAATAGGATTTTGCATATATATGAGGAGCTTAGTAAAACTAATAAATGTCGAGTTTGGTCAAGATATCTTGAAACACTAAATGTTTTTTCATACAAAAACTTAATTTTCGACCGATCTTTCCTATGGCAGCTATATGATATAGTAGTCAGATCCAGCTGGCTTTGACATATGTGATGCGTGCTACAGAAAAAGGGACTTCTGCAAAGTTTCATTAAGATAGCATTAAAACTGAGAGACTAGTTCGCATAGAAACAGACAGCCGGACAGACGGACAGACGGACATGGCTATATCGACTCGACTGTTGATGCTGATCAATATATATACTTTATGGGGTCGGAGATGTCTCCTTCTATGCGTTACACATTTCACGACAAAATTATAATACCCTCTGCAAGGGTATAAAAACCAAATATTCCGAAGCAGGTGCCCCCTATCACTGCTCGAAAACCCAAACCCAGAAAATATCTCCAAAATAATTGAATTCCTTTAAACAACAAACATGTATCGCCTTCTATGACCTAACCCAATGTAAATATGTAAGTGTAATATGTATATAAAAAATGTAAATAAGTACAGCAGCAAGCCGAAGGCCCCCGCAGCCAGTGCTCTAGAAATAAATTAGTCTTAATTTTTAATTATACCTAACTATTAAAAAAAAAAAAAACAAAAAACAAAAAATTTTAATAAAGTAAAGAAATTAAAACAAGATATATAGAGTGTTAGGTAGATAGAATCACTAACCATACAACATATAGACTGGATAAGTGAGCCAAAACGTGGTTCCCGTCGATTTATATGCGGCTGGTCCAAAGTCGCCTTCGTTTTTGTTCGGGTCCGAGAGCGGCCGCACGCTCTAACAGAGAGCGTGTGTACAAAATACATATGACTTGTGTGAGGGAAGGGCAAAGCTGATCTTTTTTATTCCCTTTATTCGCTCACACTACAGGAAACTGCTTTTGCTTACTCTCAGTGCTCTTTCATATTGTCTATTTACCGTTTAACTGTCTGTATGTGTATGTGTCCGACAAGCAAAAATACCCACAAATTTAAGATTTCTCAAATCTCGGACGCATTTCTTCTCTTTCAAAGGGGCGGGTAATATGAAATCATAAAAGGGTTTGCCACGTCGATGCGAAATTCTTGCATTTTAGCTCGATATCGTTGGTGAGGGTACCTATGCGTTGACATGTGTGCATTTACATTTGTTGGACTTGCCATATTCACGCACACTTGCATATTTTGTATATGAATAGAAGCATTTATGCGCTTGTGTGCCTGTTGGTTGCCAGCCTGACTGTCCCTGTCGCAAATTTATGAAGATTTTTGGATTTTTGATATTCGGCCTCTACACACAGACACACACACACACAAATGTGTGTGAATGGGCAGATATATTATGGGCGCGTCTGACGCGCGCCCTTCTTTTTTATGATTTCGGTTTTGCATTGATGAATGAATGTTGACCCCTTATTACCTGCAGCAGTCTGTTAGGCCGAAAGGGTAAAAATTTGGCAAGCACCTGTACTTGCATATGTAGGTCAAGTGACTGTTCACTTAAATTATTTTATTAATATTAAAATTAAATTAATTAATAAATAAATAAAAAAAAATTATTATGACTATGAATATATGTATATCGCTCCTTCTTTGAATATGGTATATTTGTGATCATGAAATTTTCTATTGCGCCCATTCTATATCTGCCCATTCACACACATTTGTGTGTGTGTGTGTCTGTGTGTAGAGGCCGAATATCAAAAATCCAAAAATCTTCATAAATTTGCGACAGGGACAGTCAGGCTGGCAACCAACAGGCACACAAGCGCATAAATGCTTCTATTCATATACAAAATATGCAAGTGTGCGTGAATATGGCAAGTCCAACAAATGTAAATGCACACATGTCAACGCATAGGTACCCTCACCAACGATATCGAGCTAAAATGCAAGAATTTCGCATCGACGTGGCAAACCCTTTTATGATTTCATATTACCCGCCCCTTTGAAAGAGAAGAAATGCGTCCGAGATTTGAGAAATCTTAAATTTGTGGGTATTTTTGCTTGTCGGACACATACACATACAGACAGTTAAACGGTAAATAGACAATATGAAAGAGCACTGAGAGTAAGCAAAAGCAGTTTCCTGTAGTGTGAGCGAATAAAGGGAATAAAAAAGATCAGCTTTGCCCTTCCCTCACACAAGTCATATGTATTTTGTACACACGCTCTCTGTTAGAGCGTGCGGCCGCTCTCGGACCCGAACAAAAACGAAGGCGACTTTGGACCAGCCGCATATAAATCGACGGGAACCACGTTTTGGCTCACTTGTCCAGTCTATATGTTGTATGGTCTAGAGTCAGCCTAGAGAAAGATAAGGTGGGGGAGAATTGATAGCCTGTCTGGCAAGCTATGCCCCTGCTCATAGCTGGGAATGGCCAGAGAGCTCCCGAAGGAATCCTGAAAGCTACGATTTTATTAGATGTAGAGAAAGTTCGAAGAAAACAAGATGCAAACTATTGAAGTTTTTGCATAACATACGAAAAGAATTGTGCAAAGCATAATCCGTTGAGCACGTTGGTAGCAAGAGGAGGCGATAATTTCTTGGTCAAGATGGAACAGAGAATTGAAAGACGCCCTAACAGAAAAGAGGAATCTTTGTCGTCAACAATCAACTTATGTTGTTTAATAAATCCAAGTACACCTTTTGCCTCAATAACGATGGTATCTATATGAAGATTGAAGCAGAGCTTAGAATTAAAATGATAGATCCTTAACTATAGTACACGTTGCAATGGAGCACAGTTAATTGTATAACTGACAGGATCAGGTGTAGTACGATTGAAGGTAACAAACATACACTTTGATATACACTAAGATGCAATTGATTGGCCGAACACCAAAATTAAATAGCGTTGATCTTATAGTCGACAATGATATAGAGGATAAGTGTATGAAAGTTTTACATCATCCGCATAGATAAGTAGACGGGCATGTGATATAACCGAGGTGAGATCATTTTTAAAAATATTAAAGAATAAAGGATTTGAGGAACATCAAAAATAACGTGAGTTTTTTTTTTTTAAAGTCAGTCAAATAAAGCATCATTTACCAAGGAAGTAAATTGGTCGTAGTTGACCGATTCTTTATGAATCCATGTTGAACAACTGATTTGCAGAAATACTGCAAATTCGAAGCGGTTATTTTTAAAAAATAAAGGGATAGCGGTCAGTTGTGCAATGCTCTTGAAATTTCCACCTTTCTTGTAAAGATAAATTATACAAGATTCTTTTCAAAGAAATAAAAAGACAGAATATTGAAGAGATGGATACAAAAACTTTAGCAATGGACGAAGAAGGAAAGAACTACACTCATTGAGTAGACAACTAGGAATATTGTCAGACCCAGGAGGGTAAGAAGATTTTAAAGCATTTTTAGCTTAAAGAAGAGAGGAATGGGAAATAATTGAAGCAGGCATAGACCTGGAGGAAGTGAAGGAAGGAAGTAAAGGATCCGAATTAATATTAGGAAAGACTGAAGAGTAGGTTGATTGGAAAAAATTAGCAAAAAGGTTAGCAGAGGTCCATCCCGAGGAAAAAAAGAATATGGAAAACAAGAAGATTTACGCTTCAAGTTTACAAAATTGCAAAACTGTCTTGGATTTTGGTCAAATAGCCTCTTGCAACGAGTAAGATAATCCCATAGCATTGAGAATTCAGATGAAAGAGGTTCGACTAAGCTATGAAATTGACTTGGAAATACACATATCTAAGAGGGAGTTTAGGGTGTTATAAAAAAATTAATAGCAGTATTCATATCAACCGAGTCATATAAGAAAGACCAATCGGTTGCATAAATAAGTTGATTCAGCAATGAATAATTTACTTTGCGAAAGCAACGCTGGGGCTTATTCGCTGATGAGCACGAAATGATAGTAGGATGATATACATTCTCAGGAAGATAACTGAGGGGACCCAGAAACATTAGAAATAAGCATGCAGTCTATTAAATCATGCTGTGCTGAGGGCACTACATAATTTTCGACAGTGAATAATGAACAAGAGATGTTCGGCAAATTAAAATCACCGAACACAATAAATAGGTCATTATCACGTACGTGTGAAGAAACTTCTTTAATGCAAGAAATATATTTCATATAAACTTGAATATCAATAATATCAATAAGTAATATAGATATTCCGTGTAGGAAAAGACACCTTGACTGAGACAATCTCAGCGTCGGTAGGCATACTAAAAAAGAAAAGTTCTGACAGGTGAGTGGTTTTAACGGCAATTATTACCCCACCACCTCGAGTCGGTCCATCATTTCTATGCAAAATAAAATTGTTCAAAAAAACTTAAAAATGAGATATGGTTGAATTTAACCAAGTTTCTGAAAATGCGATTATATCGGAAGTGCTAGCCATAAAAAGATTTTCAAGCTTAGAAATGAGACCTCTGACATTCTGATAATAAATAGAAACTAGGTCGGTCGACGAAGTTTGGGCCGGAAGGGTGACAGGCTGGTTTCGCTTTATTGGCTTAAGCTCGTGATCAATCATGTGTAGAGGCCAAATGATTGGGAACGAATCATGTAAAACCATAATATTGAAAGATGTTATGACACGCTGGCAGACAGGCTGGGATACAACCGGACAACATTCTAGATAAATGCAAGTGGCTAGGCAATTAATAAATTGCAGCTGTGCAGAATCATCAACCTGCTATAAGGTGCAAAGTTTCTTACTGCTCGACATATTTTCTACCGGCGTTAAAACTTAAGCAGGAGTTGCGAGAGCGAAACGAAACATGGTGCACAAAAATATAGCAAGCAAACGCTCAAAAAATAATCGTACACAAACAAATCGTTTGCAGCAAAAGGCAGTAAAAATTTGTGAGCAGAAATATGCACCAGCGAACATGCGCACAGGCAAGTGTTGGCACGGGAGAGCACCGAAACAAAACAGACAATAACAACAACAAGGAACTGACGCCGAGGTCAATAAATGCAATAACAAGTAGACTAACGCTGCAAAACAGATATCACTTTGCATAAGTAATTAAAGCTTTTTAAATAGAGCACAAAAAATGCAAAATTTATAATCAAAAAGCAAGATTAAAGCGCAAAAATCTATAAAAATCTTGGTCAATCACTCTCAACTGAGAACTCTCTCTTTGCAGGTGACCAACTAGGCTTGTTCAGGTCTCTTTGGTTTCCCATTACATTTTCATGGACTTAAAAGATCAAGCCTGGTTTCGACACTACGCTTAAAGAAATTTTTAGCTGGTGTTTCACTAGTGTTACAGTGCTCTCTATTTCTATTGTGTGCTGGAAATCGATTGATTACTGTTATAAGCTATTCATTCGGTCAGATTTTGAGGGTAGATTCAATATTTTTTTTCTAGTTTTTAATGAAGATATCCGCTTGGGCGTTATTGGATTATTATTATTATTGCTTAACTTGAGATGTGATGTTTTTCGTTACAAGCCCTTCTGTGCAATTAGAAAGCAAGTCGACAACGACAAATAAATTATGATTTTTAATGGGCCTAGTAAAATCTATATGGATTCTATTCCAAGCTGCTGTCTCGGGCTCCCACGTTTTTACAAGAACCTATTGCGACTCTTGACACCGCACATAACCTCCAACTAACTTTCCCATGTCTGTCTAATCCAGGCCACCAAACATATGATCTCGCGTGTGTCTTTGTTTTGACTACTCTAAGATGCGATATATGCAAATAGCTGCAGGGGCTGAAGTGATGCTTCCCGTCATTAGTGGCATTTTTCACAGATCGTGTGCTTCTTTGCATTTCCTTTTAATGCATTCAACATTGTTATCAAAGCCTGACAGAGTCAACGCCCATCTTTGAATTCCAGCCATGAGTGCCAAGCCCTTGTTTTCTCTGAAAACGAAGAGTAGTGGCTTGTGATCTGTTTTTAAGAAACTTTTGACCCAAGGTACTGCTCCTGTTATTCAATTGTGCTATACTTCCTTTTACTTGGCTGCACTGTCATTGAAAAAAGACTATTTATTCGCATTTATGAAATAATATTCAAGCAACAGCAGTGTTGCAAGCATTGGTAGTAATTCAGATTTCCTGACTTGAATTAAAATGCACTAGCACATAGCCAGACGAAATGTCTTTCTTGATTATTTCGTAAGCACGCCAGTAAATGCCCTAACTACTAAAATATTGGTTGGAGCAGGTGCTCGCATGATGCAAGGAGTCCTTTCACAACAATTTTTTTGGGAATTTTTGCTTTAAGTGATTAGGGCGTGTAACTCACCCACAACATTTATATATTCTACGATATAATTTAAATATGTAACATTGGGTTGCATAACCTCACAGGTATGAGGTTGCAAGGTGCCCCTTTATCGAATGCTACTTCTATGTTGATGCCTTGCATGTTCACTGGCAGTGTATACTATTATGTGGAAACTTCGTTACAGGCCACATCTTTGCTGAAAATATATTCGTGAGAAAATTTTTTTTTTTTTTGTGTTTTTGGGAATGTCTGATGATTGTGTTTCTCCTTGAGATATTGCTCTTGCCAACGGAAGCAGAACTGCTGATTAAGGGCTTTAAGACGTTGATATTGATTGGGGACGGACGCTGCCCTCTCTTAAATTTCAAGCTCCAAAATTGATATGAGAGAACCGATGGCTAGGAAATGGCCTGGACTGAGGGCCAGTAGGTAGCCGGGTTCTCTGATAATGGTTAGATTGACCTCGAGTTGAGACAAACTTCTACTTTGTATAAGGGTGTCGATTACTCTTAAAACGTGTACTTGAATGACGAAATGGCCTCTTTTTTCCCACTGCCCATGAGCCACCCATGTGGAGGGCGCTAGGAAGGTTGAAGCGCCAGGCAAAATTTAATGGCTGTAAGATGAAACTATATACATTTTTACGGCTTCTATAAAATCACGCAATAAGGCTTTAAAGACTCCAACGAACGTGTTGCCGTTATCAGGGTACATTTGTTGGGGGCACCCCCTTCGAGAAACACATCTAGCTAAAGCGGCCAGAAATTTTTCGGTCGTCAGGTCCGATGTGGCTTCTAAATGTATGGCTCGTGTGTAAGTTAACCAATTTGTGACAAGAGATTGGAAAAAAATTGTTTTATTTTGGGAGGCTAGGAGCTTCCGATTTATTTGAATACAAAATTAGAGCAAAAGTAGAATCTTGAACTTATGCTGCAAGTCAGCTATGTTTATGATAAAGCTTATTTTCTTAAAGTTCAAAAGCTCGCGGGCGGCTTTGGTATTCGAAAGCTAAATGCTTGGAATGTTTACCTTATGAATTGCGCATTAGAATCTGAATCTTAACGTTAAGGGGTTGCGCTATTATGTGTACGATAGAGTCGGGAGTCTGGATCTTTATGTAAGAAAAGACGCAGCTGCGCGTTAAGTGGACGTAATGATTGATATGGGTCTAATAATGCTGATAAGCTAAGTAATTGGAATAGAAACTTATTCCGAAATATTATTTATAAATTCAATAAGAATTGCCTTGCAAGCTGGGTGATAACTCCTCCCTTTCTTAAAAAGAAGCGTCCCGATTCTTAATTATTTCTTTACAAAGATTCAATTTGTACGTTTAACTGATTTAGCATGTCAAGCTTTGCTGTTTCTGGGGTTTGGGTGTTATGACGATTTCGATTACTTGACGATTTTAATTTTAATATTTTGATGGGATTTAAAGTTATTAAAGGGCCACGTTTAAGAAGATTTATCATAATAGAACTAAAAATTGATAAGAATAAAAATATGGTTATTTTTGAATGATTACTTTCTATTTTTATAACAACTTGTGATAATATATTCGTATTTTCTAATTGAAGTTTGGTGTTATTCGTTAGTTGATATTCAGTAACAAAGTAGTTTGTGAATTTATTATGTTTTACATAGTTCAAGAGTTTTTCTTTTAAATTAGTGTAAGTGATGTTGTTTATGGTTACAGTAGTTTTAAAAGTAACAAGATAAATGCCTGTAAGCCAGGTGACGTTAATACAATTTGTACCTGACACTAAAATAGCGCTGTCCTTTATGACTTCTATTGGTTTATTTATTTCGGATATTTTTATATAACTTGAAAATCGTTTATTTAGGAGCTTTACAAATCAATTTGCGTAAAATTTAATGTGGGCAAAACTATTATTTATTACAAATAATGTTTCATATGTCTGGGATCTGGCTTTAGCGTGATATAACTTACAATTAATACTAATAGTTGGGTATATTTTATAAAAACTATGATCAAACCTTGGTATGAAACAATCGAAAAAGAGGAAATGTGTAAAAAGGTCTATTAGAGTGATATTTAGGGTTTCCTGATTGAATATATTATCATGTTTGCTTAAAATTTTAGAGTTTAATATTCTTGCTTTCGAAAATGTAATAGTGTCCAGCAGATTTTGTAGGTCAAGTGACAACAACTTAAGTCGATAATTTTTTAAAAGTGATTCTTGATTAATTTTAATATCTTTTAAAAGATTCGTGATTTTAGTGACTTCTGTGAAAATTACAGAATCGTGATTTTAGTGACTTCTTTGAAAATTACAGAATCTATTTGATTTTGCTTATTATTGTAATTGTTTTGTTGGCTGGCTCGAGGTCCGGGTTTGTTTTAATAAAACAATGAAAACAATTTTATTGATTTTTGTTTCCAATATCTTTCGGTTGCGCATCGGCAAACTCCGTCTTCAGGGCACTAACACAAGGTATAAAAATCAATTAACATTAAAATATATTAAATTAAACAATAAATTGACACATTTATATACAATATTTTACACGTCTGCTCTTTATGACGTGGAGATTTAAACTGAGTCTGTTTGGCTGTTCAATATGTGTTTGTACAAGTGAGCGCAATTTTCGGTGTCCGTCTTGTAGTTTAGTCGTTTGTTCGTTGGTGTGTTAATTATGTGTAGCATTTCTAGTGTGTGTCGTTTGTTGTAGTGTTGTTCGTGTTGTAAGATTATTATTATAATATATATATTATTATTGTTTTGAACAAGATCATTGATTTTAGTTTGGAAAGTTATCATGTCGTCATCTAATCATCATCTAATTCATTGATACTACGTTTGACAATTTTGTGAGGTGAAAAAATTAGCAAAAAGGTTAGCAGAGGTCCATCCCGAGGAAAAAAAGAATATGGAAAACAAGAAGATTTACGCTTCAAGTTTACAAAATTGCAAAACTGTCTTGGATTTTGGTCAAATAGCCTCTTGCAACGAGTAAGATAATCCCATAGCATTGAGAATTCAGATGAAAGAGGTTCGACTAAGCTATGAAATTGACTTGGAAATACACATATCTAAGAGGGAGTTTAGGGTGTTATAAAAAAATTAATAGCAGTATTCATATCAACCGAGTCATATAAGAAAGACCAATCGGTTGCATAAATAAGTTGATTCAGCAATGAATAATTTACTTTGCGAAAGCAACGCTGGGGCTTATTCGCTGATGAGCACGAAATGATAGTAGGATGATATACATTCTCAGGAAGATAACTGAGGGGACCCAGAAACATTAGAAATAAGCATGCAGTCTATTAAATCATGCTGTGCTGAGGGCACTAGATAATTTTCGACAGTGAATAATGAACAAGAGATGTTCGGCAAATTAAAATCACCGAACACAATAAATAGGTCATTATCACGTACGTGTGAAGAAACTTTCTTTAGTGCAAGAAATATGTTTCATATAAACTTGAATATCAATAATATCAATAAGTAATACAGATATTCCGTGTAGGAAAAGACACCTTGACTGAGACAATCTCAGCGTCGGTGGGCATACTAAAAAAGAAAAGTTCTGACTGGTGAGTGGTTTTAACGGCAATTAATACCCCACCACCTCGAGTCGGTCCATCATTTCTATGCAAAATAAAATTGTTCAAAAAAACTTAAAAATTAGATATGGTTGAATTTAACCAAGTTTCTGAAAATGCGATTATATCGGAAGTGCTAGCCATAAAAAGATTTTCAAGCTTAGAAATGAGACCTCTGACATTCTGATAATAAATAGAAACTAGGTCGGTCGACGAAGTTGGGGCCGGAAGGGTGACAGGCTGGTTTCGCTTTATTGGCTTAAGCTAGTGATCAATCATGTGTAGAGGCCAAATGATTGGGAACGAATCATGTAAAACCATAATATTGAAAGATGTTATGACACGCTGGCAGACAGGCTGGGATACAACCGGACAACATTCTAGATAAATGCAAGTGGCTAGGCAATTAATAAATTGCAGCTGTGCAGAATCATCAACCTGCTATAAGGTGCAAAGTTTCTTACTGCTCGACATATTTTCTACCGGCGTTAAAACTTAAGCAGGAGTTGCGAGAGCGAAACGAAACATGGTGCACAAAAATATAGCAAGCAAACGCTCAAAAAATAATCGTACACAAACAAATCGTTTGCAGCAAAAGGCAGTAAAAATTTGTGAGCAGAAATATGCACCAGCGAACATGCGCACAGGCAAGTGTTGGCACGGGAGAGCACCGAAACAAAACAGACAATAACAACAACAAGGAACTGACGCCGAGGTCAATAAATGCAATAACAAGTAGACTAACGCTGCAAAACAGATATCACTTTGCATAAGTAATTAAAGCTTTTTAAATAGAGCACAAAAAATGCAAAATGTATAATCAAAAAGCAAGATTAAAGCGCAAAAATCTATAAAAATCTTGGTCAATCACTCTCAACTGAGAACTCTCTCTTTGCAGGTGACCAACTAGGCTTGTTCAGGTCTCTTTGGTTTCCCATTACATTTTCATGGACTTAAAAGATCAAGCCTGGTTTCGACACTACGCTTAAAGAAATTTTTAGCTGGTGTTTCACTAGTGTTACAGTGCTTACTATTTCTATTCTGTGCTGGAAATCGATTGATTACTGTTATAAGCTATTCATTCGGTCAGATTTTGAGGGTAGATTCAATATTTTTTTTCTAGTTTTTAATGAAGATATCCGCTTGGGCGTTATTGGATTATTATTATTATTGCTTAACTTGAGATGTGATGTTTTTCGTTACAAGCCCTTCTGTGCAATTAGAAAGCAAGTCGATAACGACAAATAAATTATGATTTTTAATGGGCCTAGTAAAATCTATATGGATTCTATTCCAAGCTGCTGTCTCGGGCTCCCACGTTTTTACAAGAACCTATTGCGACTCTTGACACCGCACATAACCTCCAACTAACTTTCCCATGTCTGTCTAATCCAGGCCACCAAACATATGATCTCGCGTGTGTCTTTGTTTTGACTACTCTAAGATGCGATATATGCAAATAGCTGCAGGGGCTGAAGTGATGCTTCCCGTCATTAGTGGCATTTTTCACAGATCGTGTGCTTCTTTGCATTTCCTTTTAATGCATTCAACATTGTTATCAAAGCCTGACAGAGTCAACGCCCATCTTTGAATTCCAGCCATGAGTGCCAAGCCCTTGTTTTCTCTGAAAACGAAGAGTAGTGGCTTGTGATCTGTTTTTAAGAAACTTTTGACCCAAGGTACTGCTCCTGTTATTCAATTGTGCTATACTTCCTTTTACTTGGCTGCACTGTCATTGAAAAAAGACTATTTATTCGCATTTATGAAATAATATTCAAGCAATAGCAGTGTTGCAAGCATTGGTAGTAATTCAGATTTCCTGACTTGAATTAAAATGCACTAGCACATAGCCAGACGAAATGTCTTTCTTGATTATTTCGTAAGCACGCCAGTAAATGCCCTAACTACTAAAATATTGGTTGGAGCAGGTGCTCGCATGATGCAAGGAGTCCTTTCACAACAATTTTTTTGGGAATTTTTGCTTTAAGTGATTAGGGCGTGTAACTCACCCACAACATTTATATATTCTACGATATAATTTAAATATGTAACATTGGGTTGCATAACCTCACAGGTATGAGGTTGCAAGGTGCCCCTTTATCGAATGCTACTTCTATGTTGATGCCTTGCATGTTCACTGGCAGTGTATACTATTATGTGGAAACTTCGTTACAGGCCACATCTTTGCTGAAAATATATTCGTGAGAAAATTTTTTTTTGTGTTTTTGGGAATGTCTGATGATTGTGTTTCTCCTTGAGATATTGCTCTTGCCAACGGAAGCAGAACTGCTGATTAAGGGCTTTAAGACGTTGATATTGATTGGGGACGGACGCTGCCCTCTCTTAAATTTCAAGCTCCAAAATTGATATGAGAGAACCGATGGCTAGGAAATGGCCTGGACTGAGGGCCAGTAGGTAGCCGGGTTCTCTGATAATGGTTAGATTGACCTCGAGTTGAGACAAACTTCTACTTTGTATAAGGGTGTCGATTACTCTTAAAACGTGTACTTGAATGACGAAATGGCCTCTTTTTTCCCACTGCCCATGAGCCACCCATGTGGAGGGCGCTAGGAAGGTTGAAGCGCCAGGCAAAATTTAATGGCTGTAAGATGAAACTATATACATTTTTACGGCTTCTATAAAATCACGCAATAAGGCTTTAAAGACTCCAACGAACGTGTTGCCGTTATCAGGGTACATTTGTTGGGGGCACCCCCTTCGAGAAACACATCTAGCTAAAGCGGCCAGAAATTTTTCGGTCGTCAGGTCCGATGTGGCTTCTAAATGTATGGCTCGTGTGTAAGTTAACCAATTTGTGACAAGAGATTGGAAAAAAATTGTTTTATTTTGGGAGGCTAGGAGCTTCCGATTTATTTGAATACAAAATTAGAGCAAAAGTAGAATCTTGAACTTATGCTGCAAGTCAGCTATGTTTATGATAAAGCTTATTTTCTTAAAGTTCAAAAGCTCGCGGGCGGCTTTGGTATTCGAAAGCTAAATGCTTGGAATGTTTACCTTATGAATTGCGCATTAGAATCTGAATCTTAACGTTAAGGGGTTGCGCTATTATGTGTACGATAGAGTCGGGAGTCTGGATCTTTATGTAAGAAAAGACGCAGCTGCGCGTTAAGTGGACGTAATGATTGATATGGGTCTAATAATGCTGATAAGCTAAGTAATTGGAATAGAAACTTATTCCGAAATATTATTTATAAATTCAATAAGAATTGCCTTGCAAGCTGGGTGATAACTCCTCCCTTTCTTAAAAAGAAGCGTCCCGATTCTTAATTATTTCTTTACAAAGATTCAATTTGTACGTTTAACTGATTTAGCATGTCAAGCTTTGCTGTTTCTGGGGTTTGGGTGTTATGACGATTTCGATTACTTGACGATTTTAATTTTAATATTTTGATGGGATTTAAAGTTATTAAAGGGCCACGTTTAAGAAGATTTATCATAATAGAACTAAAAATTGATAAGAATAAAAATATGGTTATTTTTGAATGATTACTTTCTATTTTTATAACAACTTGTGATAATATATTCGTATTTTCTAATTGAAGTTTGGTGTTATTCGTTAGTTGATATTCAGTAACAAAGTAGTTTGTGAATTTATTATGTTTTACATAGTTCAAGAGTTTTTCTTTTAAATTAGTGTAAGTGATGTTGTTTATGGTTACAGTAGTTTTAAAAGTAACAAGATAAATGCCTGTAAGCCAGGTGACGTTAATACAATTTGTACCTGACACTAAAATAGCGCTGTCCTTTATGACTTCTATTGGTTTATTTATTTCGGATATTTTTATATAACTTGAAAATCGTTTATTTAGGAGCTTTACAAATCAATTTGCGTAAAATTTAATGTGGGCAAAACTATTATTTATTACAAATAATGTTTCATATGTCTGGGATCTGGCTTTAGCGTGATATAACTTACAATTAATACTAATAGTTGGGTATATTTTATAAAAACTATGATCAAACCTTGGTATGAAACAATCGAAAAAGAGGAAATGTGTAAAAAGGTCTATTAGAGTGATATTTAGGGTTTCCTGATTGAATATATTATCATGTTTGCTTAAAATTTTAGAGTTTAATATTCTTGCTTTCGAAAATGTAATAGTGTCCAGCAGATTTTGTAGGTCAAGTGACAACAACTTAAGTCGATAATTTTTTAAAAGTGATTCTTGATTAATTTTAATATCTTTTAAAAGATTCGTGATTTTAGTGACTTCTGTGAAAATTACAGAATCGTGATTTTAGTGACTTCTTTGAAAATTACAGAATCTATTTGATTTTGCTTATTATTGTAATTGTTTTGTTGGCTGGCTCGAGGTCCGGGTTTGTTTTAATAAAACAATGAAAACAATTTTATTGATTTTTGTTTCCAATATCTTTCGGTTGCGCATCGGCAAACTCCGTCTTCAGGGCACTAACACAAGGTATAAAAATCAATTAACATTAAAATATATTAAATTAAACAATAAATTGACACATTTATATACAATATTTTACACGTCTGCGCTTTATGACGTGGAGATTTAAACTGAGTCTGTTTGGCTGTTCAATATGTGTTTGTACAAGTGAGCGCAATTTTCGGTGTCCGTCTTGTAGTTTAGTCGTTTTTTCGTTGGTGTGTTAATTATGTGTAGCATTTCTAGTGTGTGTCGTTTGTTGTAGTGTTGTTCTTGTTGTAAGATTATTATTATAATATATATATTATTATTGTTTTGAACAAGATCATTGATTTTAGTTTGGAAAGTTATCATGTCGTCATCTAATCATCATCTAATTCATTGATACTACGTTTGACAATTTTGTGAGGTGAAAAAATTAGCAAAAAGGTTAGCAGAGGTCCATCCCGAGGAAAAAAAGAATATGGAAAACAAGAAGATTTACGCTTCAAGTTTACAAAATTGCAAAACTGTCTTGGATTTTGGTCAAAAAGCCTCTTGCAACGAGTAAGATAATCCCATAGCATTGAGAATTCAGATGAAAGAGGTTCGACTAAGCTATGAAATTGACTTGGAAATACACATATCTAAGAGGGAGTTTAGGGTGTTATAAAAAAATTAATAGCAGTATTCATATCAACCGAGTCATATAAGAAAGACCAATCGGTTGCATAAATAAGTTGATTCAGCAATGAATAATTTACTTTGAGAAAGCAACGCTGGGGCTTATTCGCTGATGAGCACGAAATGATAGTAGGATGATATACATTCTCAGGAAGATAACTGAGGGGACCCAGAAACATTAGAAATAAGCATGCAGTCTATTAAATCATGCTGTGCTGAGGGCACTAGATAATTTTCGACAGTGAATAATGAACAAGAGATGTTCGGCAAATTAAAATCACCGAACACAATAAATAGGTCATTATCACGTACGTGTGAAGAAACTTTCTTTAGTGCAAGAAATATGTTTCATATAAACTTGAATATCAATAATATCAATAAGTAATACAGATATTCCGTGTAGGAAAAGACACCTTGACTGAGACAATCTCAGCGTCGGTGGGCATACTAAAAAAGAAAAGTTCTGACTGGTGAGTGGTTTTAACGGCAATTAATACCCCACCACCTCGAGTCGGTCCATCATTTCTATGCAAAATAAAATTGTTCAAAAAAACTTAAAAATTAGATATGGTTGAATTTAACCAAGTTTCTGAAAATGCGATTATATCGGAAGTGCTAGCCATAAAAAGATTTTCAAGCTTAGAAATGAGACCTCTGACATTCTGATAATAAATAGAAACTAGGTCGGTCGACGAAGTTGGGGCCGGAAGGGTGACAGGCTGGTTTCGCTTTATTGGCTTAAGCTAGTGATCAATCATGTGTAGAGGCCAAATGATTGGGAACGAATCATGTAAAACCATAATATTGAAAGATGTTATGACACGCTGGCAGACAGGCTGGGATACAACCGGACAACATTCTAGATAAATGCAAGTGGCTAGGCAATTAATAAATTGCAGCTGTGCAGAATCATCAACCTGCTATAAGGTGCAAAGTTTCTTACTGCTCGACATATTTTCTACCGGCGTTAAAACTTAAGCAGGAGTTGCGAGAGCGAAACGAAACATGGTGCACAAAAATATAGCAAGCAAACGCTCAAAAAATAATCGTACACAAACAAATCGTTTGCAGCAAAAGGCAGTAAAAATTTGTGAGCAGAAATATGCACCAGCGAACATGCGCACAGGCAAGTGTTGGCACGGGAGAGCACCGAAACAAAACAGACAATAACAACAACAAGGAACTGACGCCGAGGTCAATAAATGCAATAACAAGTAGACTAACGCTGCAAAACAGATATCACTTTGCATAAGTAATTAAAGCTTTTTAAATAGAGCACAAAAAATGCAAAATGTATAATCAAAAAGCAAGATTAAAGCGCAAAAATCTATAAAAATCTTGGTCAATCACTCTCAACTGAGAACTCTCTCTTTGCAGGTGACCAACTAGGCTTGTTCAGGTCTCTTTGGTTTCCCATTACATTTTCATGGACTTAAAAGATCAAGCCTGGTTTCGACACTACGCTTAAAGAAATTTTTAGCTGGTGTTTCACTAGTGTTACAGTGCTTACTATTTCTATTGTGTGCTGGAAATCGATTGATTACTGTTATAAGCTATTCATTCTGTCAGATTTTGAGGGTAGATTCAATATTTTTTTTCTAGTTTTTAATGAAGATATCCGCTTGGGCGTTATTGGATTATTATTATTATTGCTTAACTTGAGATGTGATGTTTTTCGTTACAAGCCCTTCTGTGCAATTAGAAAGCAAGTCGACAACGACAAATAAATTATGATTTTTAATGGGCCTAGTAAAATCTATATGGATTCTATTCCAAGCTGCTGTCTCGGGCTCCCACGTTTTTACAAGAACCTATTGCGACTCTTGACACCGCACATAACCTCCAACTAACTTTCCCATGTCTGTCTAATCCAGGCCACCAAACATATGATCTCGCGTGTGTCTTTGTTTTGACTACTCTAAGATGCGATATATGCAAATAGCTGCAGGGGCTGAAGTGATGCTTCCCGTCATTAGTGGCATTTTTCACAGATCGTGTGCTTCTTTGCATTTCCTTTTAATGCATTCAACATTGTTATCAAAGCCTGACAGAGTCAACGCCCATCTTTGAATTCCAGCCATGAGTGCCAAGCCCTTGTTTTCTCTGAAAACGAAGAGTAGTGGCTTGTGATCTGTTTTTAAGAAACTTTTGACCCAAGGTACTGCTCCTATTATTCAATTGTGCTATACTTCCTTTTACTTGGCTGCACTGTCATTGAAAAAAGACTATTTATTCGCATTTATGAAATAATATTCAAGCAACAGCAGTGTTGCAAGCATTGGTAGTAATTCAGATTTCCTGACTTGAATTAAAATGCACTAGCACATAGCCAGACGAAATGTCTTTCTTGATTATTTCGTAAGCACGCCAGTAAATGCCCTAACTACTAAAATATTGGTTGGAGCAGGTGCTCGCATGATGCAAGGAGTCCTTTCACAACAATTTTTTTGGGAATTTTTGCTTTAAGTGATTAGGGCGTGTAACTCACCCACAACATTTATATATTCTACGATATAATTTAAATATGTAACATTGGGTTGCATAACCTCACAGGTATGAGGTTGCAAGGTGCCCCTTTATCGAATGCTACTTCTATGTTGATGCCTTGCATGTTCACTGGCAGTGTATACTATTATGTGGAAACTTCGTTACAGGCCACATCTTTGCTGAAAATATATTCGTGAGAAAATTTTTTTTTTTTTTGTGTTTTTGGGAATGTCTGATGATTGTGTTTCTCCTTGAGATATTGCTCTTGCCAACGGAAGCAGAACTGCTGATTAAGGGCTTTAAGACGTTGATATTGATTGGGGACGGACGCTGCCCTCTCTTAAATTTCAAGCTCCAAAATTGATATGAGAGAACCGATGGCTAGGAAATGGCCTGGACTGAGGGCCAGTAGGTAGCCGGGTTCTCTGATAATGGTTAGATTGACCTCGAGTTGAGACAAACTTCTACTTTGTATAAGGGTGTCGATTACTCTTAAAACGTGTACTTGAATGACGAAATGGCCTCTTTTTTCCCACTGCCCATGAGCCACCCATGTGGAGGGCGCTAGGAAGGTTGAAGCGCCAGGCAAAATTTAATGGCTGTAAGATGAAACTATATACATTTTTACGGCTTCTATAAAATCACGCAATAAGGCTTTAAAGACTCCAACGAACGTGTTGCCGTTATCAGGGTACATTTGTTGGGGGCACTCCCTTCGAGAAACACATCTAGCTAAAGCGGCCAGAAATTTTTCGGTCGTCAGGTCCGATGTGGCTTCTAAATGTATGGCTCGTGTGTAAGTTAACCAATTTGTGACAAGAGATTGGAAAAAAATTGTTTTATTTTGGGAGGCTAGGAGCTTCCGATTTATTTGAATACAAAATTAGAGCAAAAGTAGAATCTTGAACTTATGCTGCAAGTCAGCTATGTTTATGATAAAGCTTATTTTCTTAAAGTTCAAAAGCTCGCGGGCGGCTTTGGTATTCGAAAGCTAAATGCTTGGAATGTTTACCTTATGAATTGCGCATTAGAATCTGAATCTTAACGTTAAGGGGTTGCGCTATTATGTGTACGATAGAGTCGGGAGTCTGGATCTTTATGTAAGAAAAGACGCAGCTGCGCGTTAAGTGGACGTAATGATTGATATGGGTCTAATAATGCTGATAAGCTAAGTAATTGGAATAGAAACTTATTCCGAAATATTATTTATAAATTCAATAAGAATTGCCTTGCAAGCTGGGTGATAACTCCTCCCTTTCTTAAAAAGAAGCGTCCCGATTCTTAATGATTTCTTTACAAAGATTCAATTTGTACGTTTAACTGATTTAGCATGTCAAGCTTTGCTGTTTCTGGGGTTTGGGTGTTATGACGATTTCGATTACTTGACGATTTTAATTTTAATATTTTAATGGGATTTAAAGTTATTAAAGGGCCACGTTTAAGAAGATTTATCATAATAGAACTAAAAATTGGTAAGAATAAAAATATGGTTATTTTTGAATGATTACTTTCTATTTTTATAACAACTTTTGATAATATATTCGTATTTTCTAATTGAAGTTTGGTGTTATTCGTTAGTTGATATTCAGTAACAAAGTTGTTTGTGAATTTATTATGTTTTACATAGTTCAAGAGTTATTCTTTTAAATTAGTGTAAGTGATGTTGTTTATGGTTACAGTAGTTTTAAAAGTAACAAGATAAATGCCTGTAAGCCAGGTGACGTTAATACAATTAGTACCTGACACTAAAATAGCGCTGTCTTTTATGACTTCTATTGGTTTATTTATTTCGGATATTTTTATATAACTTGAAAATCGTTTATTTAGGAGCTTTACAAATCAATTTGCGTAAAATTTAGTGTGGGCAAAACTATTATTTATTACAAATAATGTTTCATATGTCTGGGATATGGCTTTAGCGTGATATAACTTACAATTAATACTAATAGTTGGGTATATTTTATAAAAACTATGATCAAACCTTGGTATGAAACAATCGAAAAAGAGGAAATGTGTAAAAAGGTCTATTAGAGTGATATTTAGGGTTTCCTGATTGAATATATTATCATGTTTGCTTAAAATTTTAGAGTTTAATATTCTTGCTTTCGAAAATGTAATAGTGTCCAGCAGATTTTGTAGGTCAAGTGACAACAACTTAAGTCGATAATTTTTTAAAAGTGATTCTTGATTAATTTTAATATCTTTTAAAAGATTCGTGATTTTAGTGACTTCTGTGAAAATTACAGAATCGTGATTTTAGTGACTTCTTTGAAAATTACAGAATCTATTTGATTTTGCTTATTATTGTAATTGTTTTGTTGGCTGGCTCGAGGTCCGGGTTTGTTTTAATAAAACAATGAAAACAATTTTATTGATTTTTGTTTCCAATATCTTTCGGTTGCGCATCGGCAAACTCCGTCTTCAGGGCACTAACACAAGGTATAAAAATCAATTAACATTAAAATATATTAAATTAAACAATAAATTGACACATTTATATACAATATTTTACACGTCTGCGCTTTATGACGTGGAGATTTAAACTGAGTCTGTTTGGCTGTTCAATATGTGTTTGTACAAGTGAGCGCAATTTTCGGTGTCCGTCTTGTAGTTTAGTCGTTTGTTCGTTGGTGTGTTAATTATATGTAGCATTTCTAGTGTGTGTCGTTTGTTGTAGTGTTGTTCTTGTTGTAAGATTATTATTATAATATATATATTATTATTGTTTTGAACAAGATCATTGATTTTAGTTTGGAAAGTTATCATGTCGTCATCTAATCATCATCTAATTCATTGATACTACGTTTGACAATTTTGTGAGGTGTAAGTTGAGAAAGGTCTTGATTAGATTCAATTCCATAGCGATTTCCCAATCAATGGTGATGATATGATATTATTTTTATGAATGATACGATCCCGATTGTTTATTTTTACTTTATTTGCTAAGTCCTCTTTAACTACCTGTTTTTTGTATCTGGGCTGTAGTTTATTTCGTTCGCCATGTTTCTTTTCATAAATTATTTCACCTACTTGGTAATTTTTTGGTAACCTCTTTTCCTTATGATACTCTAACATTTATGCTTGGGATGATTTTGATTTATCAGGCAAGTTTGAATGTTATATTTTGTTAAATAATATGTCACATGGCTTTTGTTCGGTTATTGAATGGATTGTGTTGATATATTCTTTAACTGCTCGGTATATGACTTAGGAATGATCCATTATATTGTATTCTTCTTGAATACAGCGAGAAATCAGCGATTATTGTAGAATGAACTCTTTCTACCTGACCTGTGTCTGGGGTCTGCATAATAAATAGTTATGCCTGATCGAAACATTGAAGATTGGAATTGTGCTGATGAAAGCGTAGGTTCATTGTCCATCATTATAGATTTGACAATCGGAAAAGTTTGGATTAGTTCCAACACTTTGTTTGCAATATCTAATTTATTATTGATTTCATTTATCACTAAAAATTTTGAATATGCGTCCAAACATGTCATGAATGTTCATTTTTGAGCATACAAAAAGTCAATGTGTAATTGTTCACCTTCTCTTTCTGGAATGGGTGCTTGGGAGATAAGAATTTGCTTTAGGTTCCTGTTATATTTATTTTTGTTATAAATTTAACATTAGCGTATGTGTTGCTTAAGAGTTTTGTATAATGTTGGCCAATAATAATATTGAAATTTTCATCTAAGCCTCTATGGGAACAAGAATGTGTTTCTTCTATTAAGACTTCTTGATCGTTTGTGTTTTCAACGTCTAAGACAAACTTTCTTGTAAATAAAAATTTATTGGTAAAAGTGTTTTATAATATGTTTTTAATTTCATATAGCCCTTCGAAAGTGCAATGACTTCCCGTAGTTAGGTTTGGCTGGAGGAATTCTTTAAGTATGGTTATCAAGTTGTGTCATATTCTATAATATGTCTTGTTTTGTTGAATATTTCATATATTACGTGCATTGTTATGTTGTTTTTGGAAATAAGTAATTGTTGTTTAAATTGGTTCAATGGTTTATTAGTTTCTTAAATTACGTTCTTATAACTACTGTCGGCTGAATGAATAGTTTTGTTATCGTACGACTGTTCTTCCTCGGGAACGTGATTATCTTGGTGGGAAATGTGATTAATAACTACTCTTGATAAAGCGTCAGCAACGACGTTGATTGATCCTGGCAGGTAAAATATTTTAGGGGAAAATTCTTCTATGAAAGCGTGCCATCTTTTCATCTTTGTGTTTGGATTTCGTGCACAAACTGCAAAGGAAAGTGGTTGATGGTCTGTTTGGATTTCTAAATTTGTAACCCCGTACAAGTAATCACTAAGATTATTTTAATCCCTTTACTATAGCGTATAGTTTCCTTTCATTTGTGGCGTAATTTCTTTCTGTTGTATTTAAGCTTTTTGAAACAAACGTGATCGGGTTGTTTTCCTGTGAAAGGACTGCGCCAATGACGATGTCGGAAGCATCTGTGGCAAGAACGAACTTTTTTGTATAGTCTGGTTGAGTCAATTCAATTTTAACAATTAATTGTGCTTTAAGATTTTCAAGATATTTCCGTTTTTTTAGACATATGTTTTGAAACCATATCATTATGTGCCTGTAACAGTTAAGTGAGTGGTTTTGACATAGTCGCGTAATTTCTTACAAGCTTTCTGTATTTGCCTGTTAAACCAAGAAAGCCTCGTATTCCCTTAAATTTTTTTAGAGTCCATTTTAAGAATATTGTATGAAACTATGTATCCTAAAACCTCTATTTCTTTTCTAAAGAATTTTGATTTTTCCAAGAAAATTTTCATCAAAATGTTGTTTCGGATTATCTGAAAAGATATAATATCGTCCATATAAATGTGACAAGTTGCTCCTATTTTTTCACGCAATATATTGTCCATTTCTCTCTGAAATATACTTGGTGCGTTCGCAAGCCCGAATGGTAAACGAACTAATTCGTATATTCCATTGTTAATGGAAAAAGCTGTTTTATCGGTATCTTTTTCTTTCATTAAGATCTGATGAAATCCAGATTCTAAATCGATAGTTGAGAAAAGCCGTGCTTTGCCTAGGTTAGACAAGATAACTGAAGAATCAGGCATTGGATACCTATCGGGGATTGTATCGTTATTTAATTTATTGATTCATTAAAACCCCTTTTACCAACTACCCATACCGGGGCACTATAAAGACTTCTGCTGGACCTTATTATATTTTCATTTAACATCCTATTTATTTCCTGACCAACGAAATTATTAGCTGAATAAGGATAAGGATATTGCTTACTATAAATTGCATTCTGTTCTAAAAGAGAGGCATATTTGAATCTCAGAATGCTTGGTATGTATTTGTTGAACGACTTGTTGCTCAAGAACATTCAAGTTATCCACTTCATTAATGGAATGACTAATTTTGCACAAAGAAGAACTTGTCGTAGAGGATACCGACATCTTCCGTCGTCTGCTCTTTTGGGCTTTTTCTTCTTTCGCTTTGCGTCCTTAAGATTATCGTCAACTTTAAACTCTCGGATACGTCGACTATCATCGAAACTTAATGACGATGATTCTGCATTGGATATATTAAATAAGGAAAATGATTTACATTTTCCGGGTTGGAAGTCCAAATAATGGGCAACATTACAGTCTTCGTTAGAACTTTTTAAATTGCCAGTCGTTTCTTTGACAAGTTTTAAGAAATTAATTCTTTCCGTTTTGTTATTATAAATCAGAGTTCTATTTGATAAGTCGATTACTGCTTGAATCTCCTTTAGTAGATTATAGCCGAGTAATAGATCTGCGTCTAGGTTTTTATTTTCGTAAAATCTGTGGCGTTTGCCAAATATGTTTGTATTATGAAAGTGCGTTATAATACTGTATCCGTTTACAGTTTTTATCCTTTTTTTTATAACTAACTTTTCTGCAATATCATATATACCCTCTTTTATATAACAAGCGATAGCACCGGTGTCAATTAGTAATTATTTTATTTTTATTAGTAATTTTTAAATTTTTATTTATTTGTTTGTCTATTCTGAAAATAAAGAGGAATTCTCCAACTTTCCCTCTAAAAAGTGGAAGTCCTTAAGGTTATTAATACTCATGAGCTTTTTAGGTTGCTGAACCTTAGTTGAGCAGAATTTCGATATTGGGGCTACGGATAAGGTGTATTTGTAGTTGTATGGATTTATCAACATTCATGGGCTCCGGTGGAGGAGGTCTTGTTATTTTGAGCAAAAAATTGGTTTTGTGGTTTGATTGGTTTGGGGTTCGGCTTTCGTTTGCTGATTTGTATGCCCTGGAATTGGAGTGCTACGTTGTTGGGTGTTGGTGAAGTGATTGCAAGCGAAGGTAGCCCTTTGGTTATTTGCTTCTAATTATTGAGCTTTTGCAAATTAAATTAAAGAACCATTGATGACGGTGATGAAAATTCTTAAGGCGTTTTCCCCGTTCTTCTTATTAATTTCAGTAACGATGCTGGCTTTATCACCATATGTCATAATCGCCTCGTTTATCAAGAGGGTTATTAACCAAATTGTAATATTCTAGAACAGTTAGGATAACCTATCATAGAATACTCAATTCCAGTTCTATTATGTAGATTGGCCGTCTATTACTGTAGGCGAAATCCAATCTGTAGCTTCAAAGTTAAGAACTGTACCGTGATTGGTCAGGGTGTCATTAGCATTTCCTGTTATTTTGTACCTTAAGATTTTTAAAGCTCCTACATACTTTCTACTTCCTTCTTTATACATACGCATGGTGCAGCAAGCTGCTTCGCGCCAGCTAACATATGCGTTATAACCGCCTGAGAATTCTGGTATAGATTTGATAACATCGAATGATTCTTCGCAACGAATTAAATAGTTCATTTCGGCTCTTTTAAATTTTTGTTCAATATTGGAAGATAGAGAGTAATTTGCAATTTCAATTCTGCAATTTGTTCTTGAAGTACTCTAGTCTGAGTTGCTATCAACTGAGCTACCAAATCAGCTGTCATTTTATTGTTAGCCATTTTTAAATTTTGAAAAACTGAAATTAAGCTTTCTAATTGATTATTCAGTTCTTAACAATTATTATACAAACAAATATTCTGGTATATAAAATTCACTTAATATTATTACAATTTAAATTTGTTTATAGGATACAACATTTCTTATGGCTCACGTAGTAGTTCCTTCTGAAGTGAAGTCTTCATTCCCTCGTTTTGGTTTTAGGGTCAAGTCTTCTTTCCTTCTATCTGGTTTTAGGGTCTTTTTTTTGTTGTTGATCGCACTCACTTTTAAGTAGTTTTTTGTTTAATAATTTTTTTGTTTATCTGTCACAAACAAATGTTTTTGGGTCTCATAAAAGACTTTTTAGAATGATGTTTGAGTTTGATTTTTTTCTTCAAGTCCTTGTTGCAAACACTTCGTGTTAGTGTTCGTCGACTTTTTATATTCTTTCGAGGTTTTTTTTTGTATTTTTTTCAAAACAGGATATTTCCGTCTGTTTCTTTTAAAGGCACACACTATTTCAGTTCATTGGAAATTTTATATGCTCAATTTTTGGAAATGTTTATCGGCACTTTGCTCACTCGCGAATCACTTAGGATATTTTTTCCTTTGATTATCCTATTCTTGTGTAACAATCTCGAGCCCCACGTTGGGTGCCAATTAACCAATTTGTGACAACAGATTGGAAACAATCATTTTATTGTGGAAGGCTGGGAGCTTCCGATTTATTTTAATCCAAAATTATAACATAAGGACAATCATGAACCTATGCTGCAAGTCAGCTATATTTATGATAAAGCTTACTTTCTTAAAGCTCGAAAGCTCGCGGTGATTTTATGCTGCAAGTCAGCTGTGTTTATGCTAAAGCTTCTTTTCTTAAAGTTCAAAAGCTGGCGGGGGCGGCTTTCGTATTAGAAAGCTGAATGCTTGGAATTGTGTTACGTTATGAATTGCGCATGAGAATCTGGATCTTAACGTTAAGTGGTTGCGCTATTATGTTTACGTTAGAGCCGCGAGTCTGGATCTTTATGTTAAGTGGTTTCGCTGTTATGCTTATGTTAGAGCCGGAAATCTAGATATTTATGTTAGAAAAGCAGCAGCTGTGCGTTAAGTGGATGTAATGATTGATATGGGTGTAATTTTATGCTGCAAAAGCTAAGTAATTGGGATAGAGACTTATTACGAAATATTGTTTATAAATTGAATAAGAATTTCCTTGCAAGCTGGGTGATAACCTACACACACACATTCATTCTATGCATTGCAATTGTGAAAGTGATATGTTTATTCTTGAATAGTATATTTACATTAAGTTTCTTTCATTTCATATGTGGCTGTTGAGTAGAGACGGCGGAGCTCGAACCCAGCCAAAGGAACATACTTTTTTAATTTTTTATTTATCTTTATTACTACAAACGAGCGCGTAGCGCGAGCTGCATTTGGTGTTGGAATAAGTGAGTTCCGGGATCCCCTATTCGGGAGCTCCCGACTAGAAACACATTTCCCACCAAGATAATCACGTTCCCAAAGAACCGTCGTACGATAACAAAACTATTCATTCAGCCGACAGTAGTTATAAGAACGTAATTTAAGAAACTAATAAACCATTGAACCAATTTAAACAACAATTACTTATTTCCAAAAACAACATAACAATGCATGTAATATATGAAATATTCAACAAAACAAGACATATTATAGAATATGACACAACTTGATAACCATACTTAAAGAATTCCTCCAGCCAAACCTAACTACGGGAAGTCATTGCACTTTCGAAGGGCTATATGAAATTAAAAACATATTATAAAACACTTTTACCAATAAATTTTTATTTACAAGAAAGTTTGTCTTAGACGTTGAAAACACAAACGATCAAGAAGTCATAATAGAAGAAACACATTCTTGTTCCCATAGAGGCTTAGATGAAAATCTCAATATTATTATTGGCCAACATTATACAAAACTCTTAAGCAACACATACGCTAATGAAAATTTGTAACAAAAATAAATGTAACAGGAACCTAAAGCAAATTCTTATCTCCCAAGCACCCATTCCAGAAAGAGAAGGTGAACAATTACACATCGACTTTTTGTATGCTCAAAAATGAACATTCATGACATGTTTGGACGCATATTCCAAATTTTTAGTGATAAAAGAAATCAATAATAAATTAGATATTGCGAACAAAGTGTTGGAACTAATCCAAACTTTTCCGATTGTCAAATCTATAATGATGGACAATGAACCTACGCTTTCATCAGCACAATTCCAATCTTCAATGTTTCGATCAGGCATAACTATTTATTATGCAGACCCCAGACACAGGTCAGGTAGAAAGAGTTCATTCTACAATAATCGCTGATAAGTCATATACCGAGCAGTTAAAGAATATATTAACAGAATCCATTCAATAACCGAACAAAAGCCATGTGACATATTATTTAACAAAATATAACATTCAAACTTGCCTGATAAATCAAAATCATCCCAAGCATAAATGTTAGAGTATCATAAGGAAAAGAGGTTACCAAAAAATTACCAAGTAGGTGAAATAATTTATGAAAAGAAACATGGCGAACGAAATAAACTACAGCCCAGATACAAAAAACAGGTAGTTAAAGAGAACTTAGCAAATAAAGTAAAAATAAACAATCGGGATCGTATCATTCATAAAGATAATATCAAATTCCAACCAATTTATGTTTTTTTTTTGTGTATTTTTAGAATGCACATTTTATGTATTTTCTTTGTCTTATTGCCGTTTTGCAGTTCAGACATTATTAACTATTCAAATGATGACTAAGTCCTGCTTGAGGATACAGATAATATATTTTTATACAAAGTAACGGAGAAGTTTTTCACGTTACTAACCTGAGTTTTTATAACGATATTTTTGAAAAAGAACTAAAGTTCTCTAAAAATGGAAACAATACCATCGATTGGGAAATCACTATGGAATTGAATCTAATCAAGACCTTTCTCAACTTACACCTCACAAAATTAGATGAGAACAACACTACAACAAACGACACACATTAGAAATGCTACACATAATTAACACACCAACAAACAAACGACTAAACTACAAGACGGACACCGAAAATTGCGCTCACTTGTACAAACACATATTGAACAGCCAAACAGACTCAGTTTAAATCTCCACGTCATAAAGCGCAGACGTGTAAAATAATGTATGTTAAATGTGTCAATTTATTGTTTAATTTAATATATTTTAATGTTAATTGATTTTTATACCTTGTGTTAGTGCCCTGAAGACGGAGTTTGCCGATGCGCAACCGAAAGATATTGGAAGCAAAAATCAATAAAATTGTATTCATTGTTTTATTAAAACAAACCCGGACCTCGAGCCAGCCAACAAAACAATTACAATAATGAGCAAAATCAAATAGATTCTGTAATTTTCAAAGAAGTCACTAAAATCATGATTCTGTAATTTTCACAGAAGTCACTAAAATCACGAATCTTTTAAAAGATATTAAAATTAATCAAGAATCACTTATAAAAAATTATCGACTTAAGTTGTTGTCACTTGACCAACAAAATCTGCTGGACACTATTACATTTTCGAAAGCAAGAATATTAAACTCTAAAATTTTAAGCAAACATGATAATATATTCAATCAGGAAACCCTAAATATCACTCTAATAGACCTTTTTACACATTTCCTCTTTTTCGATTGTTTCATACCAAGGTTTGATCATAGTTTTTATAAAATATACCTAACTATTAGTATTAATTGTAAGTTATATCACGCTAAAGCCATATCCCAGACAGATGAAACATTATTTGTAATAAATAATAGTTTTGCCCACATTAAATTTTACGCAAATTGATTTGTAAAGCTCCTAAATAAACGATTTTCAAGTTATATAAAAATATCCGAAATAAATAAACCAATAGAAGTCATAAAAGACAGCGCTATTTTAGTGTCAGGTACAAATTGTATTAACGTCACCTGGCTTACAGGCATTTATCTTGTTACTTTTAAAACTACTGTAACCATAAACAACATCACTTACACTAATTTAAAAGAAAAACTCTTGAACTATGTAAAACGTAATAAATTCACAAACTACTTTGTTACTGAATATCAACTAACGAATAACACCAAACTTCAATTAGAAAATACGTTGTTATAAAAATAGAAAGTAATCATTCAAAAATAACCACATTTTTATTCTTACCAATTTTTAGTTTTATTATGATAAATCTTCTTAAACGTTGCCCTTTAATATCTTTAAATCCCATCAAAATAGAAACATCCAACAGAAACAGCAGAGCTTGACATGCATTCCAACTTAAAGAAAATAAGCTTTATCATAAACATAGCTGACTTTCAGCATAAGTTCAAGATTGTACTTTAGTTTTAATTTGGATTCAAATAAATTGGAAGCTCCTAGCCTCCCACAATAAAATAATTGTTTCCAATCTGTCGTCACAAATTGGTTAATTTGAACATGTATACAGAAATTCTTTGAATTTGCGCTGGTGCCGCAAAAAAGTGTTTCTTAACCGATCTTCACAAAAAAGATCAGACGGACATGTCTAGATCGACTTGGCTATTGATGCAGATCAAGAATATATATACTTTATGGGGTCGGAGATGCTTCCTTCTGCCTGTTACATACATGTGCACAGATACATTATACCCCTTTTAGCCATTTTCAATGGGTTCAGGGTATAAAAATGCATAATTAAGTAGCAAACTTTTGGTGCTCAGGTGATTTAAGATTAGAGAAAAGAACAAAAATATTCAACATAACAAACCACAACTCATAAAGTAAAGCGAACAACGCCTTCCCACCTTACCTCTTCCTCTATTAAATCTTTGAGCGAAAGCGTTCCATAAGCTTTCTCGTTGGGTATCTGCATATATATATGTATGTATATAGCTTTTAGCTATATGTAGGTGTGCATGTGACGATCGAGCTTGAAAAATGTTTGCAAGCGAAAGAGCTTTCGATCACGCTTTATATTTGTGTTTAATTATGAATTGAAGTATATAACTGTTTTGTTCATAATGAAATAAGTATGAAAAATTTATTCGATCGTAAATCGCGTATAACTAGTTTACATAGTACAGTAGATAACGAATGTTAAAAATTACCAAATGTGAACTGATAAATGGTCATCTCCAGAAAAGAATGGCACGGTGGCCTTGACATCGTTGACATCCACACGACGACATCGAACGGTCACCTTAACTCCGCTTTCAAATTCGAAAACATGTGCCTTAAGCTCTGCAAGATTTTTACAAGCAGTGTACAAGGTGATCTCATTCATCACGGACTCCAACTCATCTGAACCATTCGCTCGAACCATTCATGGCCAGGTTCATCCTCAACCAACACAGCAGAATACTCGTTTTTAGATGGATGTTCCGAAAGTTGACCTGACTCAAAATGTTTAGCATTCAGATCCTCAGCTCCTAACGAACTCGGGGACTTTTCTCCGGCGACTCGCAATGTCTCAACAGCCTCGGCCATAACTGATTTCACCAGAGTACGCAACTGGTAGATAGACGCTGCGTTGCACACAAGGACTTCTTTCTTCGCCAGCAGCTGCTTAAGCTCTAATTTTGCCAACTTTATGATATCGGTGTGAAGCATTAATCAGAGAACATTTGGGTAAACCTTCTTCTTCTTCTTTTTTAAGAGTGCCCAATTTCTATTTTCAAAATACAAATGTATATACATTTGTCGTATACTATTATACTTATCCTTTACATCCTTATCGTTATCCTTCCTGGCTGTTGACTTTTAAAAATCTACATTTCTGTTCACTGTTGACAGAGGATTTATGTCTGGCAATCCTAATACTCGAAAGCTTTAATTTACTACATCTTGAGCATCAACATTTTCTTCCTTGTCTAGATATTCCAAAAATGGAGCCACACAGGTTATTTCTGTCAGTTGTAATAAACTGATCAGACGGAATGCTTCACTCATTATTCCGCTCAAATTTTGGGGCATCTTTCAGCCAAAACATGCCATCAATGTGGGGGGAGCCTCTTTGCTGAAACTTAACTCGCCAATAATACTTTTTAGCTCTGTGGCTGCCAAAAATACCGCCTTCCTTTTTCATTAATTTAAAGCCTGCTTATAACGAAAATCAATATACCTAGCCCAAGTTACAGGGCCAGCTCTAATTATACTTTATTGTTGAAACTTAGATTAGCTGCACGACTATTTCTAACCTATCTATATTCTTAGAAAGTAAAACTAATAGCTTGCCCAAAAAGTTAGGAAGACCAATCTGTCTAATTATCACCATACTCTTCTGCTTTTTGCTTTTATCTCTTCTGCTTCCGAATGAGCAGATGAAATACGAGAACTTCCTCATTAAGGGCTTGTGCTGCCGCAGTGCCTTGTGTAGCGCTGTGCTTACGCAAGCGAATGGATATATTGTTCCTTATATTAATCATTTCCAATTTTTTTTAACTGAGAAATAATTTCTCTGTTGCACTACTTCTCCTATCAAAGTTTCTAGATTCTAGCATTCGGCACTTTCTCTTAATGCCAGCAGATATATTTAGCTGGGATCATGTCTAAAGGACGCTGATCCTCTTTACTTGATGTCAAAACCATAAGCCTTTGCAACAGAATCAAATCCTAATTGACTTTTCTATTAAACGCAGCTATCAGACCATCTATACAATTACTTATTGCTTAAAAAAATCTATCCTCTGGAAAAGTTATAGCACGTTCTTCGCTGTTCCTGCTATCCTGAGAGTCTTGGCAAATAATCACTCTCTTAACATCACGACTTAACATACATATGCAAGTGCTTGAGATACTTAATTTATTATGACATTATGAGAAACTCATGTCTTTCAGCATTGATCTAAAGATAATATTTTTATTTTATCGGTTACTACTTACGCATAATTTTACCAATAAAAATTTATTAGAATATTAATAGTTAATAAAGTACAATTTTTATATCACGAACGCCAATTTAAAGAGACATTCTACTGTCACTTCCTGGACTTCTATTCATTTGTGGTAAGGAAATGAACATATTTAAATGTTGTATGCATTTGCATATGCATATGTAATCCCAGGTCTAGAACGTATGTATGTGTGCGGAAATATATAAATGCATTCTCGAAGATTTAATTAATAATATGAATAAAGTATAAATGAATAAGGAAATGAGCATTGTATACACCAACTGATGTTAATCATAAATACGCATTTAATTTGAGAACGTAGATATTACAATTATTCATGAATGGGTTATTTACATTGTAAATAACATATCCTCTTATACCATTTTTACCCGTTCTCAAAGGGTTTAGGGCGTAAAAAATAATACAAATAATTTACTTTCGTTAATAGTAACAAAACAGACAGCACAAATTTTATTATTTATTTTATAGCT
Organism: Drosophila kanekoi; assembly: GCA_037075305.1. NCBI lineage: Eukaryota > Metazoa > Arthropoda > Insecta > Diptera > Drosophilidae > Drosophila > Drosophila kanekoi. Next base: position 323,408 of record JBAMCE010000110.1, on the reverse strand, counting down.
ATGTGGTGGTAGCGAGGAATGAAAGATACTGGGTATATACATATATACTATACCGGAAGCTACATGACAAGTTTGGTGATTCTTGTTCTAAAAACCTAAGAAATTTGCGCAAAGAAGGATTTCGATATTTATCGATTACTTGAAAACTAGAAGAATCCACGTTTAAAATTTCAAGTGTCTAGCTCTTCTGCCTGTTACATACTTTTTCACAAATACATTTTCCGTTTATCCAATTTGTAATGGGTTCAGGGTTTAAAAATTGTCAGCGCATACAACGCACACAGACAAACGCTAAGATATCTGCAGCTGCTTATGTAAATTAACAATATCGGAGTTATATGTTTTTATTATTTATTGGGCAACTTTGCCTGTTGATCGTTCCATATAAGCTAACCTTATGATATCTTAAAGCTATCCCACGTAGTCCATGGTCCGGGGCAGAGACATCGACAGAATGCTGACTTGGCGCCTCGTGACCGCTCTTAGCTTGGACACTTGGTGCGCGCATGCCGGTGTCAGATACCGTCGATCGCAATGTTGCATCCGCTCTTGCGACACTCTGTGAATCATTTGTGTTAACTTGTACATGCGTTCTATATGCAAATCTTACTAGCTATAAATCGTCACCACACATGCACATATATGCGTTATGCGATTGCCTAGTTATATGTTAAAAATTATTAAAAAAGGTTCTAATAATTATAAATGGTGTTATACTTGCAGAGCAAATATCTGTTCATTGGAGAATACGTTAAGTTTGTCGTTTATATATCATCGGCAACATCGCAGTTGTACATACTTTGCGGCAATGGAGATACATTAATACAACACGTAAGTAAAAAATGAGTTTGCTACTACAGTTTGTTGTTGTACCCACCTAATAAAAATATTGTATAATATTTAAAATAATACAATTGCTTAAAATGGCAAATCTGTCGCAAAAAGGAATTTTCGGAATTTAGTAAGCAATAAGTGTTGGATCATCAAATTAATTATAAAGGTAAGAGCTCTAGTTGGGAGTCTCGACTGGGGGATACATTGAACCATCTTCTTCCTACACGAAATGCAGCTCGCGCTACGAGCTAATTTTTAAAATAAGTCCCTCCCAATCGGTCTCGAGCCCGTTCTGCCCGCATTACTTGCCACCGCCTCAACTCATACATAAATACAACACAGAAAACAAAACAATCGCAGATAAAATGATGTTGATAAAATTCAATACAGATGCGCATGAATACGTGTATATATGTATATTAAAAATACTTGTTGAAATTTCGATAGCTGCAAGCAAGTATCAATTTAAGCATTAATTTATTAATTTTTGAGTTTCTAAACCGATCTTAAGATGATTTTCAACAGTAGATCTTATTGTGCTGTAGAATATTCGTATATTCTCAAAAAGTGGCTATAGTATAGTATAGTTTAGTAGTCGTCTCGCGAAGCTATTTGTTCAATTGGTTGCATTCACTCTAACAGCTGTTTTTTTGTGGGGGCTAGCGCAATTCACAACCAGCTGATCTGCACTATAGGACCAACTGCCAAACTGCCTGGTAAAGACAATTATCAGGCGTAAAGTTCTCGAAGTTAGGTAAGCTACTTTATTAAAAAACGCTTTAGAACAAGTAAAGAGAACAAAGAAGGTATTGGTGCTGACTTCAGGCTCCAAAAGCTGCAAAAAAAAAACAGAAAAATTTTCAACCCCCCTGCCGTGGTGATGGCCACTAAAAACGCCAGTGCAGCAAAGAATAGCAGTGTCGTCACCGGCAAATTCGAGTAATGAACTGCCAAGAACCCTGAGAAGCACACTTGATAAGGGTACAGTCGTAGATGGCTTAACGGAGCTGTTTAACGGAATTGGACAGCACTCAACGGACGCAGGCGAACGCCAATACAGTCCACAGAGTGGGTGACTGTTCATATACCGACATAAGAGGTATGTTAGAGGCGACCCTGCCCCCAGCACCTAAGTGGCGATGTGCAGGGCATTGCGTAGGCCGAGATTCTGCTGTGCCTCAATAAGAAGCCAGAGCACTCCACAAACGAGCTACAAGAAAGCCTTGGGAGACCGGGCAACTGTGAGAACGCTGACTGAGACGTGCTAGATTAAGATCAGAGACTTGGATAAGCTTGCGACACAGGAAGAAGCGAAGCGGTTGAAGATGCCCTAATAGATGTCAGTAGATAGGGAATGTATGTTCTGGCACAATCTAGGCCAAGTGTTTTTACCCAAGGGAAAGGGGTGGCGGGGGGCGGGGGGTGTTAAGGATCAAGTGTTTTTATGCAAGGGAAAGGCGGGGCTGTTATGTTTACATTTGTGTGTGTGTGTATGTGTGTGTGTGTGTGCGCGTAAGGGGACGCTCATGGGAAAGGGGGAGCGGGGGGTGCTATGTTTATATTTTTGTGCGCGCGCGCGTAAGTGGACGCTCATGGGAAAGGGGGTGCTATGTTTATATTTTTGTGAGCGCGCGTAATTGGACGCTCATGGGAAAGGGGGAACGCGGCGTGCTATGTTTATATTTTTGTGTGCGCGCGCGTAAGTGGTTGCTAAGTGGGGGGCGGGGGTCTTATGTTTCAATTTTTGTGTGGGTAAGAAACGGAAGGGAGGGGGGGGGGGAGTTGGAAAAGGAATTGGATGGACATGAGGAAAGGGATGGGGTGTTATGCTTCCATTTGTGTGTGTGTGTGTGCGTGTGTGTGTGCGGAGCAAGATCACATTTGTTTACGCTGGATGTGATCGGAATGGAAGGGGAGAAGTGGAGAGGGAGTGCGTTGGCATCGCATGCGCAAGATCATGAATATTTGTGTGTGTCTGCAGCTTGAGTGTATATTTATTTATTTTTATATATTTATATATTTATTTTTATTTTATTTATTAAGCATTCTTTTTTCTAATATATCATATTTTGATATAATAGGTTGACACTTATGTAGTTGACATATAAACTTATAACAGCTACATGTATCGGGTCCTTCTGTTGCATCATCGAAAGACCATGGACAAGATTTTAAATGTATCCCAAATTGAGATTCATTGAGATCACAATAAGACCGCTCCAGTAGGTAGCTTCCAAACGAATCTAGAAAATTCCTCTCTTCATTTAAGACAACATCCTAAAAATATTCTGTAAACGCTTCAATTTTATTAATAATTGAGCGGAACAATGAAACTGATAGGTCCATTGCAGCTTGCCGTGGAAGAAATACTAATCTTTAAATAAAACACAAACATTTTTAATTCTTTTGATAAAACAATGTTATTATATATATATATATACAATTTTTTTTTTTAATGTTTAATATTAGTAGATATCATTATTCAATTGTTTTAAGTAGTCCGATATCAAATAGTTCAGACACATGCCCGCTTCATAGCTGCACACATCATGCTGATTTGAAGGGGAACCACACTTTTTATAGCCGTTGATTTGATCAGATGAAAGCACTGGAGCATTTATATAATCATTATAGTCTTCGACGCTTGTTTTTAGCATATATTGTAAGATGTCTTTTTCCTGACATCCGTACGTAATTAGACGTTTGCCTTTAGTTTTTTCGCGAAGCCATCTTTTAGTTGACTTGTAATCGTCCTCACCGATCTCCCACAAGAGCACTGCATCTGACCTTGAAAAGGTTTGCTGAAGCTTGTTTAAGTCCCTAATGGGGTAAGGAGGTTTTATTCCAAATACTCGATCGAGCATGGTGTCCGGTGTAAAGAAGATTGCGATTTCTTTGACAATAATCTCACATTGTTTTCCGCCAGTAAATGTAAGATATATGACAACGCTATTAATTTTCTTGGGATCGCTACGAATACATCCGATCGCTATCAGACTATGCGTTGAACTAAAGAGGTTAACGGTGAATAACCAAAAACCAAGCGGTCATGGCTAAGTAGACAGTAAGCATGACATGTTGAAGTATTTCCTGTTGCTAGGTCTCTCATTCTGATATGATAAGTCCACAACAAGAATGGGGGCATTTTGTTAAAATTATTTAGGTGTTAGCAGTGGTTGAGGTTCATTCTTATAATAGCTTTCTTGAAATTTAGCGTACATATCATACAAAACAGCAAGTCGACCGCGCTCAAAATTTAAATTGAATTTATCGTATGGATATGTTTCTGAGTTCAAATGAAATTTTAAATTTAATAAATTGTTTGTAATCATTTTTCCCTCCGAAATAAATACGTATAATGCATTCCAAGTGTGTTGAGCGCCATCTGTGAGTGATGGATTCATATAACATACCCAGCTGCGGAATGCTATTAGGAGAGAACTTCCACTTTTAACTACATTAAACATTTGCAGTTTTGCTTGATCATTTAGTATTATATGTGGAATTTTCCAAGTTATCTTGAAAATATTGAGTTTATACTCAACGGTGCCAACCTTAGTTTGAAATACGCCACTCATATTCTTATTCATGTCCAGTATAACAATTCAATAGGATTTTGTTATAGTCTTCAGCCAGAGTAAACATTTTAGAGGTACATTAAAATTAAAAAATCCCTTATCACTTTTTTTTGATAGTTCGCGACTTTCACGTCTAAACAATCCAGCGTTCTCAAGCATTTCACTCTCTGATTTATTTAAGGAAACATAGTTTTTTATAGTTGAAGTAACTCCAACCAATCGAGTGCGATCAATTTCACTTCCAATTAGTTCATATCGAATTTCATCAAATAAATATGCCATACAGTTATTTTTAAGTTTGCCTGTAGCAACTGATGTATTAGCGTCCGTAGTAGCCGTAGCTCATGTGGTAAAACATTCAAATCATGATTTTGAATTGTAATTCGAACTTCATCGTTAACATTGAATGATTGAAGATAGCGTGTATAAGTATGATATTCCTTTTTCATTATACTATCATCGGAATAAGGTTTTCACGAACATTTAAAATGCTGTTGTTTGCCATTGTTTTTTAACTTTAAAACCTAGAGATGTTAAGAATATTTTATTTGCTGGTGTAAGTGCTATCCTGGTTGACCCTCGCCCTATTGTGGAATATGAGCGACTATTTCGTATTACTGGCTTCCACACGTTTTTATTAGTGTAAATTATCATTCTCGTGATCTCAAATGTAAGCGAAGAGTTACTTCTTCTTCACGTGAGTTAATCAAGTCACCGTCTTGATCAATTATTCGTATCGTTAATGTGTTTATTTCTCTGGTGTTTAACGGCAAGTAAATAAGGTTGTGTGGGATCTCATTCATTTTATATCCCGGTGCAACGTTGAGAGCAATTTCATGAAGCGTATGCGATAAGATATTGTTTACATATGATCCGTTAATAATATTACACTCCAATCGAATCGTATTCACTATAAAAATATTTACCCCTTAATCTAAAGTATGAGTAACGTTCGGTCCTAGAACTCTTTTTTTAAATCCAAGTAATTCACCAATCGAATGATTTTTATTAAAATGTATTGGCAAACTTTTACTCATCACCGTCACTTGAAGTGTATTGTTGTTGCTTTCAATTGTGAGATCAGAGTGATGAGTAATAAGTTTTCGTTCTAACAAATTATCTATGATGAAATCAACAATGTCCTCAAGCTCGTATGATCCTACAGGTATTTCAATCGTATGTTCCCCAAAATGAAATAGATTATTAGTCCGATCAACATTTGGCATTGAATTGTACATATGAAAATCAACTAGACAGCATTCGTATTCTGTTGACAATTGACAATGGAAGTAAAGTAATTTGCATTTAAAATTGCCCCTTTCCCAGTTAAAGTTTTTGTTGTTACCATTTTGAGAAACAAATGTTAAATGAATCTAAATTTACTTAATTTTACAGTTTTCTAATATAATTTTATTATAGTGAATTATTTAAATTATAATAAATGTATCAAATCCTATTCTATATCTTCCATTGTCTATTGCATCATCCTTGCTAATCAAAAGAAACTCATATTTATTTTTCCAGCATAATTGAACAATTTGAAATTCGAAATTCATATCGACACCCACATGATCTTGATAAATGTGCTTCCTATTAGGTTGATCTTGATTGAATATTATTATTAAATTGGCATTATCGCGCACAAGATGCTTTTTTATGTGTGTACACGTCTGACATAAATAAAATGAGTCGATGTTTTTATGTCGACCCATACAAAAGTATGAACGTATATTATCTTTTTCATATGCTACATCATCAAATATCATTATCGAGCTATCCTTAGCTTTCTCTATATATATAACACCTTCGTTCTCAGAAAACGTGGAATATCCCATTCCTTTTATTGGGGTCACTAGATTTTTTAAGTATTCATATTTCGGTTGAAATAATGATTTTGAGAATAAGTAAATATTTATACATTTTAATCCATTTGGACTCCCTATTAAGCTGATCATCATTTGTCTTTCCGCAATTAGATGGACCTTCAATTAATCCTCTTATTGAGTTTGGTAATAGCACACTGTGTCGAATATTATTTTTATTGGATGAAAAATCAATATTTCTCACTTCTATATTCATTTCTTGCTTCTTTAAAAGCATATTTAATGATTTTATTCTCGCAAAATGAATATCATTTATTGATATACCTTCAGCGATGAAGTATCAATTAAAATGTCTCTTTGTTTTTATAAAAGATTCACTCGTAAACCAAACGCCTATTGTGGAGGTAGTCTAGTTAATAACATAATTAATAGCCTTCCGATTGAATTGCATTTACCGGGCTATCAATTTTGTGGCCCAGGTACGAAATTCAAAGAACGCCAACAGCGTGGTGACAAAGGCATTATCCCATTAGACGCAGCTTGCTGGGAGCACGATATAGCATATTCAGAAAACAAAAAATTAGCTAAACGGCACATAGCTGATGTAAATTTAGCCGATTAGGCTTGGGAGAGAGTCAAAGCGTCTAATAGCAGCATTGGAGTAAAAGTTGCCGCATATTTCGTTACGAACGCAATGAAAACAAAAAAAAATCGGTATGAGTATCACTAAAAGAAATGAAACACAGAGAAGCAATAAGAAAAAGGTAACAATTTGCAAAAAAAAAAGGAAAAGGTTTATGCAGGTGGTTAAAGCAGCTGATAAGCTATTGAAAAGGGAAAGACCCATTGATGTTGAGAGTGCAATTAAAATAGCTCGGAAAGCTATATACAAATCAATTGGTTAAAAAAAAAAAAAAAAAAAAAACAATGAAATAGCAATTCCTCGAGTGATTAGCGTTCCCAAATTTGGTGGTTTCTTACCGCTAATACCCATCTTAACAGCCCTAGGAGCACATGGTGGACTTACATCGGGTGGCGCATCTATTGCAAAAACAATCACAAACGCTAAAAATGCCAGACAACAACTAGAGGAGAATAAGCGACATAACCGCTCAATGGAAGCTATTGCGTTAGGCAAGGGATTGTATCTAAAACCATATCGAAAGGGCTACGGAATAACATCTGATCATTCTGCAAAAAAGTTCTTAGTCAGCTACCCAATAAACCTCTCTCAAATATTGATATAATGAAATTTGCTCGTAAGCATATTCCATATTTCAGAGATGTATAAATTAGGATTTAAATAATAAGTCCTCGCGGGCTATTTTTGTAGAACTTTATTTTGAAAATGATTTATAAAACACTAGGCCGATACGCCGTAGTGAGTGAGTTAAATTATACGCGAAGTCGCTGGGCCGATGTGTCGGAAAGTCGGATTAAAAACTAAATTTACAAAAGATTGATCAAAAATACCTAAGTTATTGTGTGCTTTCACAACGGCCGCTAGAATGCTTAGCTTGCTGCCGTCGTGCAAGAACATCTGGCCCAGTGCGATATCAGCATCTGGAGCTGGTGTCGTTGGCTTCTGTTAACTGCTCCCCTTTTAAGTTAAGGCCGCCCTCGGCCGCTCCTATCTCGGCGATCACCTCCTTAATCTCCTTGGCCGATGCCATGTTTTTGGTGAACCGACGGTAGGTGACTCCGACGCAAATTATGGTGCAACACACAGCACCCAATAAGAAGGCTATTACCACGCTGTCGACGCTTCCAATTTCGACCTTGACTTCCTTGATGATCTCCAGGTTACGTTCATTCAAGCGATGAAGGTAAGGGAGACTCAGCACGTCTTGGTGGCCGGTGACGTTCGGAAGGGGAGATGCCGCGATGCCGGGGAACTTACTCTGGACGTTGTTGCGATTCAAGTACTTAGTTTCGTTGATCAGAGCCCAATTATTGAACGTGATTAGATTCGTTCCGTGAACCCAAGTCTCAGTACCGTTGTCAGTGCAAACTTTAGCAGGCCTATTGATGATCAGAATTCCGTCATCGACCCATGTGATCGGGTCTAAGTGACTCGGCTGCATTTGGCAGTTTGCCAAGCCACCAGCATGCAGCTCTCTGGGACAAGAGCTGGTCGGTGAAAGTTGACAAAAGGTTCCTCCCGGCGTGGAAGTGCAATTCTTAAGGGCAAGCACTTGATCTCCGCATTCAGCTATAATGTTGTCGTCAATTTGTAGCACAGCATTCTCATGTGCAACTGGATACAGCATCACCTTTCTGCAAGCCATTTTGATTTTCGGGAACTTAATGATAAAGTGAAGGGCATTAACAGATTGTAATACTTTCACAGACGCAACGGACATAAGGTCAGCTATTGAAGTACCTGTGGGTTCATCGATCCAAACAGATTTCAAATCTGCGTGATCTAATATATTTGGGCTAATGATATTAATTTTTGCAAGGGTAACAGCGAGCATCAAATTCTGCATTTCCATCAGCAACATTCTATTCCAAGCTAAAAGAGTTTCGTATAAATGCCCGGAATCTATCTGATTCTTTTTTGCAGCTTTTAGTAATGTGTTGACACTTGTAGTGAGTTGATTGATTTGTTCCTGAACTTTTGTGTTGATAGCTACCTATCGGTTGTTAGAGTTCGCCAACTGTAACTAAGTGAATTTGATCTTCTCGAAGTCACTGGCGTCAGGTGTTCCCGCAACTACTTTAAGGGCTGTGCCAAAGAAATCTTAACTTCTTGCCACCCTGTGGTGCACGCCAAGAGCTTCTAGCAGATCTCTGAGGTGGGACGCATCTACGCTTAGAAGCTTTTTTCATGTGTGACTGCGGAAACATTTCAACTAGCTCCATTGTTTCGTTTACCATTTTCCCGTACTCAGAGATGTTTGCTGTGTGCCTGACGAAATTGAATTCCTCCCAGACCAGAACTTGGCCCTCAACAATGGGAATATACTTGGCGTGTGAGTAATTAGTCACGCGCGCTGCCGCACTTGCAAAAAATAGAAATAGCAGAAACCCGAACCTGCGGAAGACAGACACAACGGACCAAACTATTACTACGTGTCTTCTTAAAGGAAATGCCAAGTGGCGTAAATATTAAAACTTGAAGATGAAGCCTAGTGGCTCAAATGTTGAAACTTATAGTTAAATTCAAGATGCATATAATCGATGTTTTATTTCAGCTCTCGCCCTACTTAAGGTTGTCCTTGTGAACCACCCTCCCTCCAATGAGAACGGTCGTGCCAAGGTCTGCCTCTACGATCCGTTCTTCACATAAGGGCGTGAGTTTATTGCCAAACCTGCGGTTTCTTTTTACTAGGACTTTTTCGCCTACTTCAAAGACTCTATTCTGTCGCTGGTCGTTCAGCCTACCCCGGAGCGCATCTTGTGCACTCCTTAACTTTGCTGATATTTCCCTTTCAGATTCGCCTGAGGGCACATGGAGGGCATCAACAGGTCTCTTGTTGATGACCGAATGTATTGTCTTATTATACTCAATCGTGGCTAGCATTATGACTTCGACTGAGTCACTGATGTTTCTCTCCAGCTTGAGGCAACGTGCCGCTCCACTTGGCCATTAGAGGTGCTATGCAGCGGCGGCGCATTAACAATATGGACTCCGTAGTTGTTTAACAATAGGGTCATTACCATTTGAGGATTCATCGAAGGCTTGTTGCCGCAATAAATTGTTCTGGCTCGTGGAAAGAAATTCATGAGCTGCAGTAGTGGAGCTTTTAAATCCCCGATAGTGCGCGACTGAATTGGTTGTACGACTGCAAATTTAGAGAACTTATCAACACAGGTCAAAAAAAATTTTTTGTCCGTGGAAAAAATATCAATGTTTAGCAATTCCCCAGGAGTCTCAGGGATCGAAGTTTCCCCCAGCTCCTGTCTTTTCGGGTGCCTATCGTATTTGGCTGCTGAGCAGATTCTACAACTTTCCGCAATTTCCTTAGCCAACTTCGCCATTTTAGGGAAATAGTATTCTGATAACACTTGCTTAACATTTTCTTGAGCTGCTCTGTGCGCTCTATTATGTTCGGCAACGAGAATTTCTCTCCTCTCATCAACGTTGAGGACATCTGCAACTCGGTTTTTGCAGTGCCAGAACTTTGTGCCTGGAGACATGCGAACTAAGCCATCCTGCACCTGTGCTAGTGAGTGCAGGTTGCAATAGAGGGCATTGCCCGCATTTGGATTAATCAAGTCAAGCAGTTCATCTAGAAGGGCTGTGCGATCAGTGAAGCTTACTTCTTGACGCCTCTTGTCTCCGAAAAGAATGAAGTTGCGTTTGGTGGGGACGCGTGCCTCTTCAATGACAATTTGATTTTGGAAACAATTAAGTGGCTTTTCGGTCGACTCAATTGTATAGGTCAAGGACAGCTCGCTGTGGACTGTGGCTGCGCAGGAATCAGTATTCAGCTCGTCAAGAGTGTTGAGCTGTTGTCGCGATAGCGCATCAGCAACTAAATTCTCCTTGCCTGGCTTATAAAATATTTGTTTCTTCAATGCGCGCCTTCCATCTTTTAATTTTGGCATTCGGGTTTGACTCAGAAACGGCAAAAGTTAACGGTTGGTGGTCCGTGAAAATGTTAATGTCTTTTACCCCATATAGGTAGTGACGTAGCTTGGGCCCCCTAAGGGCCCAAACTATAGCCAAAAGTTCCCGCTCGTTGGTGGCATAGTTCACCTCCGGGGGTTTCAATGTTCTGGAAATCATTGAGATGGGGCGACCCTCTTGAGAAAGCACTGCCCCTATGCCGTAAGCTGAAGCGTCTGTCGTTAGATCAAACGGCTTCTTAAAGTCAGGGTATCTGAGCATGACGTTTTCTGATGACAAAATGTTGCGTAGCTTTTGGAATGCGTGACGCTGAATCTCAGAGAATTCTACCGGGATGTTTCGCGATCAATGTTTACTTACTGACCCATTCTCGCCCTTTAGAAGATCAGAAATGGGTTTTGCTATTGAGGCAAAGTCTTTGATGAAACACCTATAGTAACTGGCCAGTCCTAAAAATGATCTGATCTCGAATATATTCTTTGGTTCTGGGAACTCCTGAATCGCTTTGACTTTTTCAGGGTCCGTTGTAGCTCCATTACTGGTTACCACGAAACCAAGAAAACCTACGCTTTTCTTAAAAAACGCGATTTTTCCTTGGAGATTCTCATATTTGCCTCGTACAGGCTCTTTAAGACCCACTCTACAAGTTGGACATGAGAACTTTCGACTTTTGAGAAGACGATGACATCGTCAACGTAGACATAGCAAAATTTGCCAATTTGCTCACGCAGGACGTCGTCAACAGTTCTTTGGAAGATGCTGGCCGCATTCTTCAACCCAAAGGGTAGTCGACAAAATTCGTACTTCCCCCGTTAACTGCAAAGGCTGTTTTCCACGGTCACGCTCTGCTAGCGTGATCTGGTGATAGCCAGATTTTAGGTCCAATGTCGAAAAGTATTTAGCTTTGCCAAGATTCCCTAAGATCATTGGAATATTAGGCATAGGGTATCTGTCTGCGATGGTATTCTCGTTAAGTTTGCGAAATTTACATTACTAGGCGCATATTCTTGTTACCAAACTCGTCCGTCCCCTTCTTGTCCACCACCCAAATGGGGTTGTTGTAGGGGGAGACCGATTTTTTGATGATACCGTTCTTTAGAAGGCTTTGAATCTCTTTATTAACGAATTCCGCTGCTCCCATGGGGTAGGGGTACAGTCCGACATAAACTGGTTGTTAATCAGTGGTCCTGATAGTTGCCACCACTGATGTGTTATAGGGAAGTGCTTCTTCCGGATCTGCGAAGGCCTTATGTTTGCTTTTTAGCATTTTTAGGAATGTATCTTTTACAGCATCGGGCGCGTCGGCGCAGTCAACACTGGTAAAGTTAACATCCGCGCACCTGTGGAATTCGATTTGTTCAGTTTCTGCGCCACATTTGAGTTGGCCAGAAGAAAGACAAAGTGAATCTCCTGCTTGTGTGAGCAAGTCGAGGCCCACAATTGCATTAAATGTGGACAGGTTTGGGAGTAGGAAAAATGTGGCAGTTTTGCCGAACAGAGATATAAGGCACTTATGAGTGATCTTCGTGGTGCCGTGTATAGAATGGTAGAGAAGGGAGAATTTACTGGGCACACACCTTATAGATTTTTATGTGGCCTGATATAATTCTTGGAAGCGCCCGTGTCGATGAGAAATGTCATCTGGATCGTCCGCTTAAACGCCCAGACGTGGCCGTTCTTTTGTAGGCTTGAGGAGCGTTAGAGTTAACGTATACTGGTGCTTGCGATGGTTGTAGAATTTTAGACACAGATGGATCGACGTCCATTGGTTCCTGTGACCCGCCACCTTTGTTCCACCTGCCACTCTGTTGCTCAAATTTACTTTGTTGCTGTTTCTGTTGTTTAGTGAAGTGATGATTTTTGGAACCGCTGGGTTGCGGATCCCCCTGCTGTTGACCCCTATCTTGCTGACGGACCTGCGGCCTCGGGGTCACTTTTCGTTCCCTATCTTCTTGTCCTTTAGCGAAGCTAGCGGCAAAGGCGTACCTCTCATGGTTTGCCTCTACCTCTTGCGCTAGAGCTAGGGCCGACAGTAAGTCCTTAGGCTTTGCCGCGAACAGGACATCCGTCAGGCTACGCTTTAGGCCTGAGACAAAAATACGCATCGCATCATCTCTAAACTTTGTACAGAGCCCTTGTGCCATGCTTGGTTCATAAGACATGTTGACCTTATTGGTGAGAAGAGTTAGCTTTTTCTCGACCTCGTAATAGTATTGTAAAATTGTTAATGAGTCCTGTCTTAGGGTGCTCATCTCTTGCTCTATGACGTGAATGCCTCTCTTATCCTTGTATGTGAAATCGAGACGGAAGCCCTCAGTTCTGCATCTCTTTGCCTCAATATTGCGCTTTGTGCTTCTAAGGCGGAGGCCACTGCGGCCTGCACCAAGGCCCTAAGCTGCTCAGGCTCCATTCCTATTTTACTCCTGTTGTCAGCGATTTTTTGCGGGACGGCTTCTCTATCTAAGGTGGTGGAGTCGTCTGATTCAGATCCCCTCGCAGAGCGGTCTCTGTACCTGAGAAACGAGCTGTCCATACTGTCAACAATAATAACAACACAATTTCAAGGGCAAATCAACAACGGTAAACTAAATAAATGTTGACAGAGGAGAGTTTATTGAAAATTGCTGATAGAAGCAAAATTGTGTTACTCAAAGTATGTTGGGAACACAGTTACTGATTTAATTTTAAATAGATCATGCAAATTGAAAAAAGTTTGTGCCAAATGATGGCCCACTTACATTTTGTTTGATCCTAGAAGAGTTGTGTGTTCTACGTATAAAACTACTGATTCCCACGCTGCAGTCGCGTATGCTTTTTTTTTTTTATCCCTCGCTGAAGTCTATGGTGTTGGATTACGTCGCTGCCCAAACCCGCTTGCGCGCTGGTTTGGTGACAAGTCACTGGCCGAAGAGCTCCAGCGGCTTCGGTGTATCAATTTGTTTTTTATTGGGCTTGTGTCGCTGACGTAAGTTGACGTAGGTCAGGAACAGCTTTTTTTTGCACTGGTAGGTTAGTTCTTTACACTGCACAGCACATAAAATAATTATAGAACAAAATGGTTCGAAAAACGTTGGGCGCCAATTAGGATTTAAATAATAAGTCCTCGCGGGTTATTTTTATAGAACCCTATTTTGAAAATGATTTATAAAACACTAGGCCGATACGCCGTAGTGAGTGAGTTAAATTATACGCGAAGTCGCTGGGCCGATGTGCCTCAGTGAAATTCGGATTAAAAACTAAATTTACAAAAGATTGATCAAAAATACGTAAGCTATTGTGTGCTTTCACAACGGCCGCTAGAATGCTTAGCTTGCGCCTCGTGCGCTGCCGACGTGCAAGAACATCCGGCCCAGAGCTATGTCAGCATCTGTGGCTGGTGTTATATTGCATTTTGCTGACCCTGTTAGCTCGTAAGAACATCCGGCCCAGTGCTATATCAGCATCTGGAGCTGGTGTCGTTGGCTTCTGTTAACTTATATATGAGAGATTCTCTTCCCAAAAATAAGGGGAAAAATTAGCGAGGTATTATAAATTTAGACTCATCGGCTGGAGGTGGAACACACTGGGTAGCTTATATTAAAAATGGAAGAGAGAATGAATATTTTGATAGTTTTGGAAATTTACAACCTCCTCAAGAAGTTATTGATTATTTAGGAAAAAACATTAAATACAACTATAATCGGGTTCAACATTTCAACAGCTATAACTGTGGACATCTCTGTTTACAGTTTTTATTAGCACAATCGCTCGCACAGAATTGCTCGACATGTTTAAGAAACTAATCGTTGAAGACTCCACTTCAACTCCACTTGACAAAATGCTGCTCCTCAAAAATATTGCCTGAAGAATAATTCCAGCGTTCAAAGGCAGGACTATAAAATCAGTGCAGCTCAGAGTATTACTTCATTAAGTAAGAAACTATGGAGGCAGCATCATCTTCATCCTCAAAGTTGTATCAAGTGGCTACCCTCGTCGAAGCTCCCAGACAGTTGGAGCATCAGCATCAGCAGCAGCAGCCACAGAAGCAATCTAACCATCAAGTGGAGATGCAGGACATTGATGTCCTTAATGATTTTAACTCAAAAGGGCTTTCGTGTACGATATTGTACGCGCATGGAAAACAAAAACAACATTTGGTGAGACAATTGCTTTGGAGCTCCAACACCACGTATTCTTCCTTCCGAAGAAATATAATTCTATGAAAGACGAGTCAATTCAACGACTTTGTAACGGGCTATATCAGCTTGCCAAACAAAGAGCTGCAGGCGCGCAGTTTTACAACCTGGGATTACACATCGCAGTCCCAACAGCAGAAACTGTTGAATATTATTATACAGGATAAATAATACAATTTTTAGTGTTATTTTTTATAAATAGATGAATGAAAATAAAAGACATTTAAATATATATTCAAAATCTATTTCGTACACGCCACTTATTTCAAATACTGGAATTAAGCCAGAGTTAGATAGGTCGCATTTTAGACGACGGAAACTAGATGATTAGAATGATTATGATGATGATTTTATTGATGCTAATACAAGAATCAATCAAACTGATGACTATGCTGATGCGGATGATGATGATGATGATGTTAATGATATTACAGTTAATCAGCTCTACTCTCAATCTAATGTTGGAGTTGAAAATATGTTTAATCTAAGTGAATTAGCTAGAAAAAAGATACTTGATAAAGCGTATGGACCATATAAAGATTTAAATGGTGAATTAAGGTTAGGAAATTCTATTATTCATATATCAGAAGAAAAATTTATTCTAGACAGTGGTGAAACATGGGATCTCACTACAGGCTTATATTCTTTAAATTATGAAAATACTCTTCAGAATTATAACGATCTATACCTAAAAAATTATAAAAACTTCTGCTCACAGAAAACATAACAAACCTGATGGACAACTTAAAGGAAATCGTTCGAAAAAATATTTAACTATAATTAAAAATCTTTTTCCAAAATTATCTCAAAAAGTTCTTTTCCATAAAACAGTACCAATTGCCATATCAACTCCAAATCAATCAAAATCATCTATATCCGGTAGTGGTATAATGAAGCTCAATACAAATAAGCCAAACTATTTTTACTGGGATGATCCTAATGAAATTGTTGATCGATTAAAGCTTCTAATCACCTCACAAACAGTAATCATAACAATGAGATAATTTCAATAGTTGAAGAAATTCGGGAAGCAAAAATTATCGAATAAATTTATAAAAGGGAAAAATATTTGTATTTAACTGACATTATTAAAAGGAGTATCGACAAGTTTGGACATTACTCCTCAGCTAAAAAGAAAGATTCTGTTGACAATAAACTTTATGTTCAAATTATATTATACAAATCAAAAGAGGATTTGGAGCTTCTAATACATAATAAAGTTGATGAAGTAGATAAATCTATAAACGAATTTAATAATAATAAATAAAAATAAAAAACGAGGAAGAAAGGCTATCTTCGGCACGCCGAAGATCTAATACCCTTGCAACTTTTTAATGCCGAGAAAATGGTTAATGCCGAGCTTGGTGAAGGTATCTTGATAAACAAAAAAGGCTTTTAATCAAAAACCTAGTTTTCGACCGATCGTTCCTATGGCAGCTATATGATATAGTGGTCCGATCTTAAAAGGATTTTGCATATATATGAGGAGCTTAGTAGAACTTATAAATGCCGAGTTTGGTCAAGATATCTTGAAAAACAAAATGTTTTTTCATACAAAATCTTAATTTTCGACCGATCGTTCCTATGGCAGCTATATGATATAGTGGTCCGATCTTAATAGGATTTTGCATATATATGAGGAGCTTAGTAAAACTAATAAATGCCGAGGTTGGTGAAGATATCTTGAAAAACAAAATGTTTTTTCATACAAAAACTTAATTTTCAACCGATCGTTCCTATGACAGCTATATGATATATTGGTCCGATCTTAATAGGATTTTGCATATATATGAGGAGCTTAGTAAAACAAATAAATTCTGAGGTTGGTCAAGATATCTCGAAAAAGAAAATGTTTTTTCATACAAAATCTTAATTTTCGACCGATCGTTCCTATGGCAGCTATATGATATAGTGGTCCGATCTTAATAGGATTTTGCATATATATGAGGAGCTTAGTAAAACTAATAAATGCCGAGGTTGGTGAAGATATCTTGAAAAACAAAATGTTTTTTCATACAAAATCTTAATTTTCGAACGATCGTTCCTATGGCAGCTATATGATATAGTGGTCCGATCTTAATAAGATTTTGCATATATATGAGGAGCTTAGTAAAACTAATAAATGCCGAGGTTGGTGAAGATATCTTGAAAAACAAAATGTTTTTTCATACAAAAACTTAATTTTCAACCGATCGTTCCTATGACAGCTATATGATATATTGGTCCGATCTTAATAGGATTTTGCATATATATGAGGAGCTTAGTAAAACAAATAAATTCTGAGGTTGGTCAAGATATCTCGAAAAAGCAAATGTTTTTTCATACAAAATCTTAATTTTCGACCGATCGTTCCTATGGCAGCTATATGATATAGTGGTCCGATCTTAATAGGATTTTGCATATATATGAGAAGCTTAGTAAAACTAATAAATGCCGAGGTTGGTCAAGATATCTTGAAAAACAAAATGTTTTTTCATACAAAATCTTAATTTTCGAACGATCGTTCCTATGGCAGCTATATGATATAGTGGTCCGATCTTAATAGGATTTTGCATATATATGAGGAGCTTAGTAAAGCAAATAATTGCCGAGGTTGGTGAAGATATCTTGAAAAACAAAATGTTTTTCCATACAAAAACTTAATTTTCGACCGATCTTTCCTATGGCAGATATATGATATAGTAGTCAGATCCAGCTGGTTTTGACATATGTGCTGCGTGCTACAGAAAAAGGGACTTCTGCAAAGTTTCATTAAGATAGCTTTAAAACTGAGAGACTAGTTCGCATAGAAACAGACAGCCGGACAGACGGACAGACGGACATGGCTATATCGACACGACAGTTGATGCTGATCAAGAATATATATACTTTATGGGGTCGGAGATGTCTCCTTCTATGCGTTACACATTTCACGACAAAATTATAATACCCTCTGCAAGGGTATAAAAAGGCTTTTAATCAAAAACCTAGTTTTCGACCGATCGTTCCTATGGCAGCTATATGATATAGTGGTCCGATCTTAAAAGGATTTTGCATATATATGAGGAGCTTAGTAAAACTTATAAATGCCGAGTTTGGTGAAGATATCTTGAAAAACAAAATGTTTTTTCATACAAAATCTTAATTTTCGACCGATCGTTCCTACGGCAGCTATATCATATAGTGGTCTGATCTTAATAGGATTTTGGATATATATGAGAAGCTTAGTGAAACTAATAAATGCGGAGGTTGATGAAGATATCTTGAAAAACAAAATGTTTTTTCATACAAAAACTTAATTTTCAACCGATCGTTCCTATGGCAGCTATATGATATAGTGGTCCGATCTTAATAGGATCTAGCATATATGTGAGGAGCTTAGTAAAACTAATAAATGCCGAGTTTGGACAAGATATCTTGAAAAACAAAATGTTTTTTCATACAAAATCTTAATTTTCGACCGATCGTTCCTATGGCAGCTATATGATATAGTGATCCGATCTTAATAGGATTTTGCATATATATGAGGAGCTTAGTAAAACTAATAAATGCCGAGTTTGCTCAAGATATCTTGAAACACAAAATGTTTTTTCATACAAAAACTTAATTTTCGATTGATCTTTCCTATGGCAGCTATATGATATAGTAGTCAGATCCAGCTGGTTTTGACATATGTGCTGCGTGCAACAGAAAAAGGGACTTCTGCAAAGTTTCATTTAGATAGCTTTAAAACTGAGAGACTAGTTCGCATAGAAACAGACAGCAGGACAGACGGACAGACGGACATGGCTATATCGACTCGACTGTTAATGCTGATCAAGAATATATATACTTTATGGGGTCTGAGATGTCTCCTTATATGCGTTACACATTTCACGACAAAATTATAATTCCCTCTGCAAGGGTATAAAAAGAACACACCACACCACCACCACCATGAGCAAGAGGGTAATAGTTAATGATTTGCATGGACCAGCGCGAACAAATTTTGAGCGTAGAAGGGTTATTATGAAAGGAATCGATGATCATTGGCAGGCAGATTTGGTGGAAATGGGAAATTATATATCATCAAATAATAATTTTCGATTTCTATTAACTTTTATCGATACATTTTCCAAATACGCCTGGGGTGTAGCACTCAAAAGCAAAAATGTTCAAGCACTTAATGAATAAATTTAATATCAATCATTACTCAACATATAGTGGGTTAAAAGCCTCAATAGTTGAACGATTCAATAGAACGCTCAAAGATATGATGTGGGAAGAATTTAGTGTTAATGGTACATATCAATGGATTGGAATTTATCAAGACTTAATTGATGAATATAATAGAAGATATCATCGAATGATCAAAATATCCCCAATCAAAGTAAATTCATCGAATGAAAAGGAGTTATTAAACACGGTCTGCAGTAAAAAAAATATTTACCGGATCTTGATTTCATGTTGGTGATAATGTACGCATTAGCAAGTATAAACATATCTTTGTGAAAGGGATGTACTCCGATTTGGACGACAGAAATTTTTAAAATTTCCCAAGTAAAACACTCATCCGACAACATATATATTAGAAGATTATCAAGGAACGCCACTTAAAAGAGGATTCTATTCTCACGAATTAAAGAAAACTAGCTTTCCCTATACCTACCTAGTTGAGAAGGTAATAAAGAAAAATGGTGATAAGGTATATGTTAAATGGTTGGGTTTCTCTGATGAGCACAACTCCTGGATAAACAAAAATGAAGTTGTACAAAATAATATATATATATATATATATATATCATTTTTCAAATCATTAGTAAGAAGAATCATTTAAATGTAAAACTTTATGTAATAATATGAAAAAAATGAAAAAATAAAGAATTTTATATGAAAATGTTTTCTTTTGAAAATAGAGTTTTGACTAGGTTTGGGTAATAAATTTGATATAAAATGAATATTGCAATCATTATTATTTTATCGTTTACTCTGAAAATATAAAGAGAACTCATCTATTTAAATATTATATATTAATTATAGTAGCTCAATGTTTTAATACGCTACTAATTTCATTTCAACTTGATGAGAATTCAAGCGCAAAATATGTGTTAGCAAGAGCTAATAAAGAAAGAAGCAAACATTTCAGGAATTTTTGAGACTAATACACCGTTTTATAGACATTTTATGCTTCAATATGATGAATATGTCTCAACAAAAAGGTGTAGTTATAACAGTAGTGATGAACTTCGTCATCTGAAAATTACCTGTTAACGAAGCTGAAAGGATAATGGTAAATGAGGAGAGGTTGAATCAGTTAAAATTTTTGAATAATTCTTAAGATTTGAAAATCCAATTGATTAATTTAAAAAAAAATATTATAAAATATATTATATTATAAAAATAATATAAAATAAGACTTCTTTAATGAAAATAGAATAAACAAAAAAAAATAGTTTTGTAAAATATTTATTATAATTTTATTAATCAAATAATAATCAAAAATTTTGGTATCCAAATAGTTCTTCCTCACTATCTGATAATTTTATTGGTTGAGCCTCTTGATGCAAATAATGATGTCTATTGTTAAATATATCGTCCTCCTCATCTTCAATGTCTGTTTCAGGGACTTCAACGGTATCATCATCCCCATCAAATAGCTCACGAGTTGTAGATGATATTATATTTTCTTGAATCTCACGATGTATTATTAAATCTGAATTTGAATTTGAATTTAAACTCCATGTTTCATATTGAAAAATGTCTCTTGATGATGATATTTCGTTGGATTGAATTTGCTGATTTTGAGTGTTCATGATGAGGCTTCCGTATCCAGTGTTTTCTGTCGGTTGGTTGTTGCTAACACAAAGTCAGATCTATTTAAATCGTTGGTATTTTACAGAGCTCTCTGAATAGCTGTTATCATTGGTGTTTTTTTCTCATTATTTGTTTTAGCTGGATTTTGATATATTTTATATTTTGCTTCTTTCACCTTATCTTCACGTCCACTCTCACGGCCGGTTAAACGCTGGGAATCGCTCATTCTTATATATTATGAATACAGCAGCATTTGTAATGTAGATCTACTGAATATGATTTACGGTATTTATACATCTTCCTCTCTGATGTTTAATAGTCATTTTTTAAGATAACTTCGGTTAACTCCTTTTTTCTCTCTCTCAATTTATATACAATTTCAGAATAAAATTAAAAAAGTCGAGTCAGTTTTTTTTTCATAAATGTATTTATTTAATTAATTAATTTACAATCTTATAGTGACCCCATGCATAAGTATGTATACAATCATCTCTTATTTTTATCTTATCATCTTTAGAACTTAAAGCTACTTTTGGTTTTTTTTGAGTATACAATTTATGTAAGTTAGATCTAAAAATTAACATATTATTTGTTGTATATGATTTATTATTGAAAAGACAATCTTTAAAGCATGTCACACTGATGTTTTCCAAAATTGATTTTTTAATACCCTTTGCCTTTTTAACACAACTTCCGTCCTCAAGTTTCAATGAGTACATTTTGTGTCGAAGTCCTATGAATTCTTTCATTATTCTACCATTGTTCTCATCTTTCATCATGCCCAAGACTTTTTTGTTAACTCTCTTTAGGGCATATTTATGAGCATGATCATTACAATATTCAGATGTGTCGAATTTCATTTCAAGATCATCTCTAATATCTGCATAAAAGTCCTCAGTTTTAATGGTATATATTAAGGAGTCTGTGTCCCTATAATTCAATGCTCAATGTCCATATCAACAATTTCGAAAGATCTAATACGGTAAAACCTAAATATATGGGCTTATTATAATAGTTATGCATCTTTTCATTTGGATTGCATACATATTATTCGAGAATTGCACTGAGGTATGAAAGTTTGATTTTGCGATTAATGCCCCTGCTCCCAATCTGTTGCGAGACGTTGTTTCCCACTCAGTTACCAGTTTAATATTTTTACGTTTTTCAACGTTTTCCATTATGTATTTCGGACTTAGGTCAGCGATAAGCTTTTTAACTGTACGCTTTGCAGTCGGTTTTTGATTGCTTGGACAAAACGGCATGAAATGCATATCATCAAGGGATGCTGGATCTTCTAAATCTACTTCAAGAATATATCCATATTCATACGTTTCAGAAATTGAAAAAAAAATGAAATGATCGTTTTTCATCCTCACTTAACCACTGGAAATCACCATATGGAAGATATTGTGACATCGCCTCCCATATAGATTATTTGAATTCAAATACATTAAATATTGAGAGGGTTTTGTGCTATCATATTATACTATCATTCATATACTTATGATTAGCAAACAAATTTTCTAAAACATCTGCAAGCAAAAGTACATCTGTCTTTAAATACAACTCCATATAATCTTTGGGGGTTTTACAATTAAAAAGTCTCCACACGTTCTAAGCGTGTAAATAATCATCATCCAAACATTCTCTATTTGCAAGACTGTTGAACAATTTTTCCTTTGGTGGAAGAACAGTTTCTTGCAAACATTCAAATTTAATAAAGTATTCATATAGGAAAACTCCCTTCTTATGTACTAGATTAAAGTGTGTTTCGTCCGGGAAAAGCCGTGTGAAATTATTATGTTCTAAATAAGAGCTAAGACTATCTAAACTTGCAGCCATAAATCGAAATGAGTCTAAAAAACCTATTTCTAAATTTGTATTATGCTCTGCAATATATGTGTTCTTTGAAAGGGAAATGTAAATCTCTTTATTGAAAAGATAGAACCTAAATTACACCTTCAACTTTTGACAACTCTCTTACAAACAAATGAGCATCATAACGTGAAAAATTATGAAAAAGTACGGGGATAAATTTTATAATTTATATACCAGGTATTATGAGCTGACCCTCTAAATTTACCAGTTAAGTGGCAATGATCCCGTACTTTATCTAAGTTTAAAATAATATGGCAGCTATATGATATAGTGGTCCGAACTTAAAAGGATTTTGCTTATATATGAGGAGCTCAGTAAAACTTATAAATGCCGAGTTTGGTCAAGATATCTTGAAAAACAAAATGTTTTTTCATATAAAATCTTAATTTTCGACCGATAGTTCCTATGGCAGCTATATGATATAGTGGTCCGATCTTAATAGGATTTTGTCTATATATGGGGAGCTTAGAAAAACTAATAAATGCCGAGGTTGGTGAAGATATCTTGTAAAACAAAATGTTTTTTCATACAAAAACTTAATTTCCGACCGATCGTTCCTATGGCAGCTATATGATATAGTGGTCCGATCTTAATAGGATTTTGCATATATATGAGGAGCTTAGTAAAACTAATAAATGCTGAGTTTGGTCAAGATATCTTGAAACACAAAATGTTTTTTCATACAAAAACTTAATTTTCGATTGATCTTTCCTATGGCAGCTATATGATATAGTAGTCAGATCCAGCTGGTTTTGACATATGTGCTGCGTGCAACAGAAAAAGGGACTTCTGCAAAGTTTCATTTAGATAGCTTTAAAACTGAGAGACTAGTTCGCATAGAAACAGACAGCAGGACAGACGGACAGACGGACATGGCTATATCGACTCGACTGTTAATGCTGATCAAGAATATATATACTTTATGGGGTCTGAGATGTCTCCTTATATGCGTTACACATTTCACGACAAAATTATAATTCCCTCTGCAAGGGTATAAAAAGAACACACCACACCACCACCACCATGAGCAAGAGGGTAATAGTTAATGATTTGCATGGACCAGCGCGAACAAATTTTGAGCGTAGAAGGGTTATTATGAAAGGAATCGATGATCATTGGCAGGCAGATTTGGTGGAAATGGGAAATTATATATCATCAAATAATAATTTTCGATTTCTATTAACTTTTATCGATACATTTTCCAAATACGCCTGGGGTGTAGCACTCAAAAGCAAAAATGTTCAAGCACTTAATGAATAAATTTAATATCAATCATTACTCAACATATAGTGGGTTAAAAGCCTCAATAGTTGAACGATTCAATAGAACGCTCAAAGATATGATGTGGGAAGAATTTAGTGTTAATGGTACATATCAATGGATTGGAATTTATCAAGACTTAATTGATGAATATAATAGAAGATATCATCGAATGATCAAAATATCCCCAATCAAAGTAAATTCATCGAATGAAAAGGAGTTATTAAACACGGTCTGCAGTAAAAAAAATATTTACCGGATCTCGATTTCATGTTGGTGATAATGTACGCATTAGCAAGTATAAACATATCTTTGTGAAAGGGATGTACTCCGATTTGGACGACAGAAATTTTTAAAATTTCCCAAGTAAAACACTCATCCGACAACATATATATTAGAAGATTATCAAGGAACGCCACTTAAAAGAGGATTCTATTCTCACGAATTAAAGAAAACTAGCTTTCCCTATACCTACCTAGTTGAGAAGGTAATAAAGAAAAATGGTGATAAGGTATATGTTAAATGGTTGGGTTTCTCTGATGAGCACAACTCCTGGATAAACAAAAATGAAGTTGTACAAAATAATATATATATATATATATATATATCATTTTTCAAATCATTAGTAAGAAGAATCATTTAAATGTAAAACTTTATGTAATAATATGAAAAAAATGAAAAAATAAAGAATTTTATATGAAAATGTTTTCTTTTGAAAATAGAGTTTTGACTAGGTTTGGGTAATAAATTTGATATAAAATGAATATTGCAATCATTATTATTTTATCGTTTACTCTGAAAATATAAAGAGAACTCATCTATTTAAATATTATATATTAATTATAGTAGCTCAATGTTTTAATACGCTACTAATTTCATTTCAACTTGATGAGAATTCAAGCGCAAAATATGTGTTAGCAAGAGCTAATAAAGAAAGAAGCAAACATTTCAGGAATTTTTGAGACTAATACACCGTTTTATAGACATTTTATGCTTCAATATGATGAATATGTCTCAACAAAAAGGTGTAGTTATAACAGTAGTGATGAACTTCGTCATCTGAAAATTACCTGTTAACGAAGCTGAAAGGATAATGGTAAATGAGGAGAGGTTGAATCAGTTAAAATTTTTGAATAATTCTTAAGATTTGAAAATCCAATTGATTAATTTTAAAAAAAATATTATAAAATATATTATATTATAAAAATAATATAAAACGAGGAAGAAAGGCTATCTTCGGCACGCCGAAGATCTAATACCCTTGCAACCATTTAATGCCGAGAAAATGGTTAATGCCGAGCTTGGTGAAGGTATCCTGATAAACAAAAAAGGCTTTTAATCAAAAACCTAGTTTTCGACCGATCGTTTCTATGGCAGCTATATGATATAGTGGTTCGATCTTAAAAGGATTTTGCATATATATGAGGAGCTTAGTAAAAGTAATTAATGCCGAGTTTGGTCAAGATATCTTGAAAAACAAAATGTTTTTTCATACAAAACCTTAATTTTCGACCGATCGTTCCTATGGCAGCTATATGATATAGTGGTCCGATCTTAATAGGATTTTGCATATATATGAGGAGCTTAGTAAAACTAATAAATGCCGAGTTTGGTCAAGATATCTTGAAAAACAAAATGTTTTTTCATACAAAAACTTAATTTTCAACCGATCGTTCCTATGGCAGCTATATGATATAGTGGTCCGATCTTAATAGGATTTTGCATATACATGAGGAGCTTAGTAAAACTAATAAATGCCGAGTTTGGTCAAGATATCTTGAAAAACAAAATGTTTTTTCATACGAAAACTTAATTTTCGACCGATCTTTCCTATGGCAGCTATATGATATAGTAGTCCGATCCAGCTGGTTTTGACATATGTGCTGCGTGCAACAGAAAAAGGGACTTCTGCAAAGTTTCATTAAGATAGCTTTAAAACTGAGAGACTAGTTCGCATAGAAACAGACAGCCGGACAGACGGACAGACGGACAGACGGACAGACGGACATGGCTATATCGACTCGACTGTTGATGCTGATCAAGAATATATATACTTTATGGGGTCGGAGATGTCTCCTTCTATGCGTTACACATTTCGTAATTCGTGCAAAGTTTCATTAAGATAGCTTTAAAACTGAGAGACTGGTTCGGATAGAAACAGACAGCCGGACAGACGGACAGACGGACATGGCTATATCGACTCGACTGTTGATGCTGATCAAGAATATATATACTTTATGGGGTCGGAGATGTCTCCTTCTATGCGTTACACATTTCACGACAAAATTATAATACCCTCTGCAAGGGTATAAAAAGGCTTTTAATCAAAAACCTAGTTTTCGACCGATCGTTCCTATGGCAGCTATATGATATAGTGGTCCGATCTTAATAGGATCTAGCATATATATGAGAAGCTTAGTAAAACTTATAAATGCCGAGTTTGGTCAAGATATCTTGAAAAACAAAATGTTTTTTCATACAAAATCTTAATTTTCGACCGATCGTTCCTATGGCAGCTATATGATATAGTGGTCTGATCTTAATAGGATTTTGCATATATATGAGGAGCTTAGTAAAACTAATAAATGTCGAGTTTGGTCAAGATATCTTGAAACACAAAATGTTTTTTCATACAAAAACTTAATTTTCGACCGATCTTTCCTATGGCAGCTATATGATATAGTATTCAGATCCAGCAGGTTTTGACATATGTGCTGCGTGCAACAGAAAAAGGGACTTCTGCAAAGTTTCATTAAGATAGCTTTAAAACTGAGAGACTAGTTCGCATAGAAACAGACAGCCGGACAGACGGACAGACGGACATGGCTATATCGATTCGACTGTTGATGCTGATCAAGAATATATATAATTTATGGGGTCGGAGATGTCTCCTTCTATGCGTTACACATTTCACGACAAAATAATAATACCCTCTGCAAGGGTATAAAAAGGCTTTTAATCAAAAACCTAGTTTTCGACCGATCGTTCCTATGGCAGCTATATGATATAGTGGACCGAACTTAAAAGGATTTTGCTTATATATGAGGAGCTTAGTAAAACTTATAAATGCCGAGTTTGGTCAAGATATCTTGAAAAACAAAATGTTTTTTCATACAAAAACTTAATTTCCGACCGATCGTTCCTATGACAGCTATATGATATAGTGGTCCGATCTTAATAGGATTTTGGATATATATGAGAAGTTTAGTAAAACTAATAAATGCGGAGGTTGATGAAGATATCTTGAAAAACAAAATGTTTTTTGATACAAAAACTTAACTTTCAACCGATCGTTCGTATGGCAGCTATATGATATAGTGGTCCGATCTTAATAGGATCTAGCATATATGTGAGGAGCTTAGTAAAACTAATAAATGCCGAGTTTGGACACGATATCTTGAAAAACAAAAGTCTTTTCATCCAAAATCTTAATTTTCGACCGATCGTTCCTATGGCAGCTATATGATATAGTGGTCCGATCTTAATAGGATTTTGCATATATATGAGGAGCTTAGTAAAACTAATAAATGCCGAGTTTGGTCAAGATATCTTGAAAAACAAAATGTTTTTTCATACAAAAACTTAATTTTCAACCGATCGTTCCTATGGCAGCTATATGATATAGTGGTCCGATCTTAATAGGATTTTGCATATACATGAGGAGCTTAGTAAAACTAATAAATGCCGAGTTTGGTCAAGATATCTTGAAAAACAAAATGTTTTTTCATACGAAAACTTAATTTTCGACCGATCTTTCCTATGGCAGCTATATGATATAGTAGTCCGATCCAGCTGGTTTTGACATATGTGCTGCGTGCAACAGAAAAAGGGACTTCTGCAAAGTTTCATTAAGATAGCTTCAAAACTGAGAGACTAGTTCGCATAGAAACAGACAGCCGGACAGACGGACAGACGGACAGACGGACATGGCTATATCGACTCGACTGTTGATGCTGATCAAGAATATATATACTTTATGGGGTCGGAGATGTCTCCTTCTATGCGTTACACATTTCACGACAAAATTATAATACCCTCTGCAAGGGTATAATAAGACTTCTTTAATGAAAATAGAATAAACAAAAAAAAAATAGTTTTGTAAAATATTTATTATAATTTTATTAATCAAATAATAATCAAAAATTTTGGTATCCAAATAGTTCTTCCTCACTATCTGATAATTTTATTGGTTGAGCCTCCTGATGCAAATAATGATGTCTATTGTTAAATATATCGTCCTCCTCATCTTTAATGTCTGTTTCAGGGACTTCAACGGTATCATCATCCCCATCAAATAGCTCACGAGTTGTAGATGATATTATATTTTCTTGAATCTCACGATGTATTATTAAATCTGAATTTGAATTTGAATTTAAACTCCATGTTTCATATTGAAAAATGTCTCTTGATGATGATATTTCGTTGGATTGAATTTGCTGATTTTGAGTGTTCATGATGAGGCTTCCGTATCCAGTGTTTTCTGTCGAATGGTTGTTGCTAACACAAAGTCAGATCTATTTAAATCGTTGGTATTTTACAGAGCTCTCTGAATAGCTGTTATCATTGGTGTTTTTTTCTCATTATTTGTTTTAGCTGGATTTTGATATATTTTATATTTTGCTTCTTTCACCTTATCTTCACGTCCACTCTCACGGCCGGTTAAACGCTGGGAATCGCTCATTCTTATATATTATGAATACAACAGCATTTGTAATGTAGATCTACTGAATATGATTTACGGTATTTATACATCTTCCTCTCTGATGTTTAATAGTCATTTTTTAAGATAACTTCGGTTAACTCCTTTTTTCTCTCTCTCAATTTATATACAATTTCAGAATAAAATTAAAAAAGTCGAGTCAGTTTTTTTTTCTTAAATGTATTTATTTAACCAATTAATTTACAATCTTATAGTGACCCCATGCATAAGTATGTATACAATCATCTCTTATTTTTATCTTATCATCTTTAGAACTTAAAGCTACTTTTGGTTTTTTTTGAGTATACAATTTATGTAAGTTAGATCTAAAAATTAACATATTATTTGTTGTATATGATTTATTATTGAAAAGACAATCTTTAAAGCATGTCACACTGATGTTTTCCAAAATTGATTTTTTAATACCCTTTGCCTTTTTAACACAACTTCCGTCCTCAAGTTTCAATGAGTACATTTTGTGTCGAAGTCCTATGAATTCTTTCATTATTCTACCATTGTTCTCATCTTTCATCATGCCCAAGACTTTTTTGTTAACTCTCTTTAGGGCATATTTATGAGCATGATCATTACAATATTCAGATGTGTCGAATTTCATTTCAAGATCATCTCTAATATCTGCATAAAAGTCCTCAGTTTTAATGGTATATATTAAGGAGTCTGTGTCCCTATAATTCAATGCTCAATGTCCATATCAACAATTTCGAAAGATCTAATACGGTAAAACCTAAATATATGGGCTTATTATAATAGTTATGCATCTTTTCATTTGGATTGCATACATATTATTCGAGAATTGCACTGAGGTATGAAAGTTTGATTTTGCTATTAATGCCCCTGCTCCCAATCTGTTGCGAGACGTTGTTTCCCACTCAGTTACCAGTTTAATATTTTTACGTTTTTCAACGTTTTCCATTATGTATTTCGGACTTAGGTCAGCGATAAGCTTTTTAACTGTACGCTTTGCAGTCGGTTTTTGATTGCTTGGACAAAATGAAATGCATATCATCAAGGGATGCTGGATCTTCTAAATCTACTTCAAGAATATATCCATATTCATACGTTTCAGAAATTGAAAAAAAAATGAAATGATCGTTTTTCATCCTCACTTAACCACTGGAAATCACCATATGGAAGATATTGTGACATCGCCTCCCATATAGATTATTTGAATTCAAATACATTAAATATTGAGAGGGTTTTGTGCTATCATATTATACTATCATTCATATACTTATGATTAGCAAAAAAATTTTCTAAAACATCTGCAAGCAAAAGTACATCTGTCTTTAAATACAACTCCATATAATCTTTGGGGGTTTTACAATTAAAAAGTCTCCACACGTTCTAAGCGTGTAAATAATCATCATCCAAACATTCTCTATTTGCAAGACTGTTGAACAATTTTTCCTTTGGTGGAAGAACAGTTTCTTGCAAACATTCAAATTTAATAAAGTATTCATATAGGAAAACTCCCTTCTTATGTACTAGATTAAAGTGTGTTTCGTCCGGGAAAAGTCGTGTGAAATTATTATGTTCTAAATAAGAGCTAAGACTATCTAAACTTGCAGCCATAAATCGAAATGAGTCTAAAAAACCTATTTCTAAATTTGTATTATGCTCTGCAATATATGTGTTCTTTGAAAGGGAAATGTAAATCTCTTTATTGAAAAGATAGAACCTAAATTACACCTTCAACTTTTGACAACTCTCTTACAAACAAATGAGCATCATAACGTGAAAAATTATGAAAAAGTACGGGGGTAAATTTTATAATTTATATTACAGGTATTATGAGCTGACCCTCTAAATTTACCAGTTAAGTGGCAATGATCCCGTACTTTATCTAAGTTTAAAATAATAGTGCAAATGTGGCAATTTATAGCGTTTTTAAATTTATGTTCATCTTCTTAACTCATTTCGATTAGCTTTACAGTAAATAAATATTTGCTATAAATCTCTCTTGCATCAGCAATGAGAGATGTTACAAAATGTAATCCTATATTTTCTCCACTATATATAACAAATTTATCTAAACTAGAATCATATGCAGATTTTATGAATTATGCGTATGCAACAGGAATGTGTTCTTGAATGCTTATTACATTCACGCTCACATTCCTGTTGATAGGTTTTAAAACGCACTCGAAATCTGCATAAATTATAAAAGGTATACCTAAACTATTTGCATAAATCTTAAATTTTACACTCGCTTTATCCGCTGTTGGAAGCTTCGCCACCACTTTTCCCCACTGCTCTCCATGCATCCTGTCGTTATGCGAATAGTTTAAGCATACATGACAGAAATGTAATTTCCTCGTATGCTGTCAAATGATTGTGTGTAAGCCTGGAGGAGAAATTACGATTGACATTAAAAAAGAAATGTATATATTTTTTTATACCCTTGCAGAGGGTATTATAATTTTGTCGTGAAATGTGTAACGCATAGAAGGAGACATCTCCGACCCCATAAAGTATATATATTCTTGATCAGCATCAACAGTCGAGTCGATATAGCCATGTCCGTCTGTCCGTCTGTCCGTCTGTCCGGCTGTCTGTTTCTATGCGAACTAGTCTCTCAGTTTTAAAGCTATCTTAATGAAACTTTGCAGAAGTCCCTTTTTCTGTTGCACGCAGCACATATGTCAAAACCAGCTGGATCGGACTACTATATCATATAGCTGCCATAGGAAAGATCGGTCGAAAATTAAGTTTTCGTATGAAAAAACATTTTGTTTTTCAAGATATCTTGACCAAACTCGGCATTTATTAGTTTTACTAAGCTCCTCATGTATATGCAAAATCCTATTAAGATCGGACCACTATATCATATAGCTGCCATAGGAACGATCGGTTGAAAATTAAGTTTTTGTATGAAAAAACATTTTGTTTTTCAAGATATCTTGACCAAACTCAGCATTTATTAGTTTTACTAAGCTCCTCATAAATATGCAAAATCCTATTAAGATCGGACCACTATATCATATAGCTGCCATAGGAACGATCGGTCGAAAATTAAGATTTTGAATGAAAAGACTTTTGTCTTTCAAGATATCTTGTCCAAACTCGGCATTTATTAGTTTTACTAAGCTCCTCACATATATGCTAGATCCTATTAAGATCGGACCACTATATCATATAGCTGCCATACGAACGATCGGTTGAAAGTTAAGTTTTTGTATCAAAAAACATTTTGTTTTTCAAGATATCTTCATCAACCTCCGCATTTATTAGTTTTACTAAACTTTTCATATATATCCAAAATCCTATTAAGATCGGACCACTATATCATATAGCTGTCATAGGAACGATCGGTCGGAAATTAAGTTTTTGTATGAAAAAACATTTTGTTTTTCAAGATATCTTGACCAAACTCGGCATTTATAAGTTTTACTAAGCTCCTCATATATAAGCAAAATCCTTTTAAGTTCGGTCCACTATATCATATAGCTGCCATAGGAACGATCGGTCGAAAACTAGGTTTTTGATTAAAAGCCTTTTTATACCCTTGCAGAGGGTATTATTATTTTGTCGTGAAATGTGTAACGCATAGAAGGAGACATCTCCGACCCCATAAATTATATATATTCTTGATCAGCATCAACAGTCGAGTCGATATAGCCATGTCCGTCTGTCCGTCTGTCCGGCTGTCTGTTTCTATGCGAACTAGTCTCTCAGTTTTAAAGCTATCTGAATGAAACTTTGCAGAAGTCCCTTTTTCTGTTGCACGCAGCACATATGTCAAAACCTGCTGGATCTGAATACTATATCGTATAGCTGCCATAGGAAAGATCGGTCGAAAATTAAGTTTTTGTATGAAAAAACATTTTGTGTTTCAAGATATCTTGACCAAACTCGACATTTATTAGTTTTACTAAGCTCCTCATATATATGCAAAATCCTATTAAGATCAGACCACTATATCATATAGCTGCCATAGGAACGATCGGTCGAAAATTAAGATTTTGTATGAAAAAACATTTTGTTTTTCAAGATATCTTGACCAAACTCGGCATTTATAAGTTTTACTAAGCTTCTCATATATATGCTAGATCCTATTAAGATCGGACCACTATATCATATAGCTGCCATAGGAACGATCGGTCGAAAACTAGGTTTTTGATTAAAAGCCTTTTTATACCCTTGCAGAGGGTATTATAATTTTGTCGTGAAATGTGTAACGCATAGAAGGAGACATCTCCGACCCCATAAAGTATATATATTCTTGATCAGCATCAACAGTCGAGTCGATATAGCCATGTCCGTCTGTCCGTCTGTCCGGCTGTCTGTTTCTATCCGAACCAGTCTCTCAGTTTTAAAGCTATCTTAATGAAACTTTGCACGAATTACGAAATGTGTAACGCATAGAAGGAGACATCTCCGACCCCATAAAGTATATATATTCTTGATCAGCATCAACAGTCGAGTCGATATAGCCATGTCCGTCTGTCCGTCTGTCCGTCTGTCCGGCTGTCTGTTTCTATGCGAACTAGTCTCTCAGTTTTAAAGCTATCTTAATGAAACTTTGCAGAAGTCCCTTTTTCTGTTGCACGCAGCACATATGTCAAAACCAGCTGGATCGGACTACTATATCATATAGCTGCCATAGGAAAGATCGGTCGAAAATTAAGTTTTCGTATGAAAAAACATTTTGTTTTTCAAGATATCTTGACCAAACTCGGCATTTATTAGTTTTACTAAGCTCCTCATGTATATGCAAAATCCTATTAAGATCGGACCACTATATCATATAGCTGCCATAGGAACGATCGGTTGAAAATTAAGTTTTTGTATGAAAAAACATTTTGTTTTTCAAGATATCTTGACCAAACTCGGCATTTATTAGTTTTACTAAGCTCCTCATATATATGCAAAATCCTATTAAGATCGGACCCCTATATCATATAGCTGCCATAGGAACGATCGGTCGAAAATTAAGGTTTTGTATGAAAAAACATTTTGTTTTTCAAGATATCTTGACCAAACTCGGCATTAATTACTTTTACTAAGCTCCTCATATATATGCAAAATCCTTTTAAGATCGAACCACTATATCATATAGCTGCCATAGAAACGATCGGTCGAAAACTAGGTTTTTGATTAAAAGCCTTTTTTGTTTATCAGGATACCTTCACCAAGCTCGGCATTAACCATTTTCTCGGCATTAAATGGTTGCAAGGGTATTAGATCTTCGGCGTGCCGAAGATAGCCTTTCTTCCTTGTTTTTTATTTTTTTTGTATTCCTTGCTTACCTTGATAGATTCTTAATCCATGCGTAATGTGATATATCTTGCTTTTCCAAAAGCAACAGATTAATATGCTTCCCCCGGTGCTCTTTGGTTACATAGAGTGGTCCAATAATTTCATTAATGTCTTAATCATAGCCGAAGACATTTATACTTAAGTAACTATTTTGTTGCTCAAACAATTTAATGTCTTTGAGCTTTAATGGAAATTCCTTATTATGAAATTTGAGTGAGAATATCTCATCAATTTCAATAATTGGACTCCTTATATTATCGATATTAGTGGATGCACACCTATCAGTATCATGTAGAGAGTCCTCTGGGGCTGCTATTAAGGCCCACTTAAAGCAAAACTCATCTTCGTTTTTGATATTTATAATAGCTTTCTTCAAGCTCAATTGCCGTGGTAATGGAATAAAACTGGAGCCTCTTAGCGGCTTATATTTATTGACGTTCATTTCCAAACGTACAATTTTTATGAGAGTCTAACCACTATCTCTCTCTTGGAATTCATCCATCTTTGAACTTATCATGGGTGGCTTACGAATAGTCAGAAGACTTCGTAGCCCCACACATTTCCGTTTGATGGGATTTAATCATTAGTTCAAATTCTTCACCATCAGTATTATTATTATTTATTTTCACATATTCAGCGAAAAGCTCAAAGTTCACTTTATATGAGGTGTGCACCTCTAAAACGTTTTCCATTATTGGAAGTAATGAACTTCCTGCTTCCAATAGGAACTCTCCAGGGAGCATAACGTTATCCGAAACAGTGCTATATGAATAGGTGTTAATCCGGTTTTTGAATCAGGATGCCGCAAGTTGAACATAGCCATCCAACGGAGTGAAGGCCTTATTTTTGTGCTCATTTGTCCGCAAATGTTGTGCCCAGCGATTATGAGCCACCGTTACTCCACAAACCTCACAAAAGCGTTGTGCATTTTGATTATTGTTTGCTGATGTTTATGCCATGTTTTAATATTGTGATTTCAATGACTTTTTCACTTTGAAACTTTCGGATAACCAAATAAATTTTATTTAAAAATAATATTCACTTCATTTCAGTTTCCCCCCAGCCACATTATAGCTTGCTGAGAACATAGCAGCGCACTCCCCCTCCCCTTCGTTCCTTCCTTCCAATCACATCCATCGTAAGCAAATGTGATGGAAACATTACACCTCCGTCGCCTTCCTCAACACACACACACACACACACACACACACACACACACACACAAATACACACAAAATCTTGCGCATGCGTTGCCAACGCATTCCCTCGCCACTTCTCCCCTTCCATTCCGATCACATCCAGCGTAAACAAATGTGATCTTGCGCCCCACACACACACACACACACACACACACAAACACACAAACACACACACACACACACACACACACATACACACACACACAAATATAAACATAACACCACCGCCTTCCCCTTTCCCATGCATAAAAACACTTGATCCTTAACACCCCCGCCGAACCTTTCCCTTGCGTAAAAACACTTGACCTAGATTGTGCCAGAACATACATTCCCTATCTACTGTCTCCCTTTGCATTGTAAATTTCATAAGCTGCATGCTCGGGGGCAGGTAGCAGATGTAAATCCATAGGCTGCCGTATTGTGTGCGTACAAACCTAGTAAAGCACTTTGCATTCGTCAGCAAGAGCGCCAGAGCGCAGCTTAGCCATCTTTATACACAGTCTATCGTCTGCTCTAAGAGGGCTTGAGCAGCTATGCAGTGGTCAAGATTCAGTTGGAGTAACCTTAACATTTAATTTTGCGTACTACTTCGCGGTACGCCGGACATTTAAAGCTGCCTGTAGCGTGGTCCGTTGACTTTTTTCCTTTCTGTGCAAGTCTACATTTTGGTGGCTTGGAGCAATTCTTTGCTTATCGGCCTGCATCAATGCAACTAAAGCACGCAACTTTCAAGTAATCTCCGCTGGTTCAGTTCGCCGCAAGATCCCCGAAGCCCTGGCACTTAAAGCATCGCTTTGTTTGGTCGATTGTCTGTATCTCATCCTCACCTTAGCCATCTCAACAAGCGTCCGGGCTTTTGGATCTGGGAGGGTAATTGTGACTCTTCCTGACCGCCAAATGATGTCGCCACGATTTGAACATACTTTCAACCGCTTCGAGCACTTCTTCCTTCGTCGCCAGCTCATCCAGTGGAGTGCTCTGGCTTCATATTTAGGCGCAGCAGACCAGCTGGGTTAAAGTTGGCAGGGGCTGTCTTGGTTTGCGTGAGGATCTGCTTCGTTGGGCTTTGACCTTGGCGTTTAGCTTTCTTGGAGGGAGTTCTGCGCTGCTCTGGCATGCCATCCCTCGGCCGTTTGGGTGTGGTTCCCATTTTTGGGCTCCGAGCCTCGTTCGACGCGTCTTTAGCACATTCGGGTTACCACGTTGGCGCCTCGTCGCACTTCGTTTGAAGCGCACAGAGCTTGAGCGCCGCTTTCTGAATTTTTTCTGCTCCCGCAAGTTCCTCTCGCATCCGCCATTTAGGACTGTACCCATCTTTTCGAGTGTGCGTTGCTTGGCAGCTCATTACTCGCTTGCCGGCGACACTGCCACTCTTTGCTGCAGTGGCGTGGTCTCCT
Source organism: Drosophila kanekoi (assembly GCA_037075305.1). Taxonomy (NCBI): domain Eukaryota; kingdom Metazoa; phylum Arthropoda; class Insecta; order Diptera; family Drosophilidae; genus Drosophila; species Drosophila kanekoi. The sequence goes on along the minus strand of JBAMCE010000110.1, from coordinate 286,937 downwards.
GGTGTGGTGGTGATCTCTGCAGCGCAGAGCGGCGCACAAAGGCCCGCAGCTCATCCTCTATTTTTCTCCTCAATGAGCACCTGATATAACTAACAGAGCCCTGCAGGGGGGTCCCACGGTGGCCAAAAGTTTCCCTCGGCTTTTGACCGCTGGAAGTTATAACGCTGCGACCCGGTCAGCAGAGTCCCGTTTTTTATTTATTTATTTATTAATGGTCGACAAAAACGAGTGTCTTCCTTATTATTCAGTAGATTATACATACAGTATATAATGGAATTATATGCGTAAAGCCTAGTTAGATAACACAGTTCACCGACCGATGGAGGGTTTTTAGTTGCCAGCCCGGCCAGCTCTGCCACTTTTCACAGCTAAATTTGTCAGTGACGCTATTAGAGCCTACATCTAAGCAGAAGGGTGTAAGTAGAAAAAAAGTGCTCTTAAGTAAAATTAAAAATAATCTTAGCTTGCTTTATAAATTTGTAAAATACAATAAATAGGAAAAAATAAATTAAGAAGATTGTTAATAAAGTAAAGAAACGTATGCTAGATATATAGAGTGTTAAGTAGATAGAACAGAGAGAAAAGTAATGGGAAAAGTAGTGGGAAATCACCGACCCCGGTGGGGGAAAATTTACAGCCTGTCCGGCAAGCTATGCCCCTGCTCATAGCTGGGAATGGTCGGTGACTTCCCGAAGGTATCCTGAAAGCAACGATTTTATTACGGGTAGAGAAAGTTCGGTAGAGAAAACGTGATGTAAACTATTATAATTTTTACATAGCACGCGAAAAGGTTTGTGCATAGCGTAGTCTGTTGTGCACGTAGACAGGAATAAGGGGCGGTAATTTCTGGTTGGTCTAGACGGAACAGAGAATTGAAGACGCGCTAGCAGAAAAGGAGAATCTATGTCGCCAATAATCAACTTATGTAGAAGGACAACACCGAGAATTGTCCTACGGTTGGTTAACGACGGAAGGTTAAGAAGAAGCAGCCTGCTGGAGTAGGATGGCAATCGAAGATTAGGGTCCCAATTTAAACCTCGTAAGACAAAAAGCAGAAATTGCTTCTGAACAGATTCAACACGATCCTGGCTATTGTTATACTGCGGAGACCAGATACAAGAGCAGTATTCAAGGATAGGGCGAACAAGAGAGATGTACAGAAGTTTCGTTATAAAAGGATCGTTAAACTCTTTAGACCATCGTTTAATGAAACCAAGTACACCTTTTGCATCATTAACGATGGTATCTATGTGAAGATTGAAACAGAGTTTAGAATCAAAAAGAACGCCTAGATCCTTAACTGTTAGTTTACGTTGCAAAGGGGTATTGTCGACTGTATAACTGACAAGATAAGGTGTAGTACGATTAAATGCCATAAACATACACTTTGAAAAATTCAGCTGTAATTGATTGGTCGAACACCAAAGTTGCATAGCGTTCAAATCGTCTTGTAGACGAGAATGATGTAGGGGATTAGTGCATGATAGAATAAGTTTCAAATCATCCGCATACATGAGTACACGGGCATGTGATATAACAGAGGGGAGATCATTTATAAAAAGAGTAAAGAGTAAAGGTCCAAGATGACTACCTTGAGGAACACCAGAAATAAAGTGAACTTGTTTAGAGGTAGTCAGCCTCAGCATTACTCTTTGGGTCCTACCTTTTTAATAAGAATTTATCCAAAGCGAAAGAGACGGAGTGAAACCTATTCGGTCAAGTTTAAAAAGTAAAATGTCATGGTGCACAGATTCAAACGCCTTACTGAAGTCAGTATAAACGACATGAGTTTGCATTTTCGAAAGAAAAGCATCATTTACCAAGGAAGTAAACTCAAGCAGATTGGTCGTAGTTGACCGATTCTTTACGAATCCATGTTGAACAGGGGAAACAGCTGATTTGCAGAAATGCTGCATATTCGAAGTTAGTATTTTTTTAAATAATTTAGTAATAGCGGATAGTTTTGCAATGCCCCTGTAATTTTGTATATCAGACTTTCCACATTTCTTGTGGAGAGGAATAATATAAGATTCTTTCCAAAGAGATGGAAAGACAGAAGATTCAAGAGATAGATTAAAAAGCTTTTGCAATGGATAAAGTAGGGAAGAACTACACTCCTTGAGTAGACAACTAGGAATATTGTCAGGCCCAGGAGAGTAAGAAGATTTTAAAGAGTTTATAGCTAAAAGGAGAGAGGAGTGTGAAATAATAGGAGGAGGTATAGAACTAGAGGAATAAATAGTATAAGGGTAAGAATTATTATTGGGACAGGCTGAGGAGTAGGTTGATTGGAAAAAATTAGCAAAGAGGTTAGCAGAATCAGAGTCATTACTAGCTTTATCCATCCCGAAAGAAAAAGAAGTTGGCAAGCTTGAAGATTTACGCTTCAAGCTTACAAAATTGTAAAACTGTCTCGGATTTCTGGCAAATTGCCTTTTACAACGAGTTAGATAATTCTCATAGCATTGAGAATTCAGAAGAAAGAAGTTCTACTTGGCTATGGAATATTAAGGCAAGTGTGTACACGAACCAGACTTTTTAAACTTTTTAAAATATTTACATTTTAAGTTTTTAAGATGAGACAATCTGGGAGTAAACCAGGGTGGTTTTAAAGAAGTAGTCGAAGGAATTGACTTGGGAATACTCATATCTAAGAGAGAGTTTAGGGTGCTATATAAAAAAGTAATAGCAGAATTCAAATCAACCGAGTCATATAAGAAAGACCAATCAGTTGCATAAATAAGCTGATTCAGCAATGAATAATTCCCTTTGCGAAAGCAGCGGCGGGGTTTATTGGCTGATGAGCACGAAATGAGACGATTACAATTGAACATTATAATCTCTAAAATAGGATGGTATACATCCTCAGGAAGAGATAAAGGAGGGGACCTAGACACATTAGAAATAAGGTAGTCGTTAACAAATACAAGGTCAAGTGTTCTATTCAAATGATTAGAAATTGAATAGATTTGAAACAACGAAAGATGAAGCATGCAGTCTATAAAATCATGCTGTGCTGAGGGCACTAGATAATTATCGGCAGTGAATAATGACCAAGAGATGTTCGGCAAATTAAAATCACCGAACACCATAAATAGGTCATCATTACGCACGTGTGAAGAAACTTCTTTAATACAAGTAATAGGTTTCATATAAACTTGAATATCAGAAGAAGGAGGGACATAAGAGCATGTAATATAGATATTCCGTGTAGGAAAAGATACCTTAACTGAGACAATCTCAGCGTCAGTAGGCATACTAAAACAGAAAAGTTCTGACTGGAGAGTGGGTTTAACGGCAATTAACACCCCACCACCTCGAGTAGGCCGATCATTTCTATGCAAAATAAAACTATTCGAAAATATCTCAAAATCGGGTATAGTTGCATTGAACGATGTTTCTGAAAATGCTATTATATCCGAGTCGAAGGAAGTACTGGCCATGAAAAGATTTTTAAGCTTTGAAATAAGACGTTTTTTGTTTTTTGGGGCAGAAATGGTACCCTGTATTGAAGGGACTGGAAGGGTGACAGGCTGGTTACGCTTTTTTGGCTTGAACTCGTGAACAATCATGTGTGGAGGCCAAAATTTGGGATCACAAATGATTGGGAACATATTATGTGAAACATTTATTTTGAATGATGATATTTCACGAGGGGTGAAGAAATTAAATTTGGTTATTGACATGCTAGCAGAAGATTTGCTAGCAATATAGGCAGCCAATGACTCAGAAGTGGTGTCCGATGAAAGTCGAGACACAAAAACTTGCCTACGAGGGGCAACAACAGTTAAAGTAGGTGCTGATGGGGCTGCAGGTAATACAGGAGTTGGAGGAGTGACAGAGGCACCATGATTGTGTTCAACAATCTGGGCAAGATTACGCGTAGGTCTAACTTTGCGGCCAGGAGCTGACGGGGCTGAGGCAGTTTGGATAACTGGGACAGTGTCAGGTACGGGCTCTACTGGAACTACTATAGGGGATGAAACGGGGATAATTGGGCAGTCGCTTGGAGAAGGCGACAAGAAAGGCGTAGGTGTCTGAACAGACGTAGAGGGCGATTCCAAAAGTTTAGGCTCCAACCGGCGATTGGTTGGCGACTCGAATATATCTTTGGCAAGCAACTTAACAAATTGCGTGCAAGGTTTCTAACAACACGACATAATTATTACAAGAATATGCAAGTTGCGAGAGCGCAGAGCAAAACGAAAAACGGTGCACAAAAATAGAGCAAGTAAGCATTCAAAAAACAATTATCGTACACAAACAAATTGTTTGGAGCGAAAAGCAATAGCAAAATTTGCGAGAGAGCGATGCACATGCAGAAATATGCAGCAGCGAACACACACACATACAAGTGTATGCACAGGGGAGCACCAAAGCAAAAGAATCAAAACAGGCAATAACAACAACACGGAACTGACGCCGCGATTTATAAATGCAATAATTAACAGAGTTACGCTGCACAACAAATAACTCTTTGCACAATTTATAAAAGCTTTTTAAATAATGCACCAAAAATGCAAAATTTAGAAATAAAAAGCGGGATTAAAGCGCAAAAATATATAAAAATCTTGGAGCACAAGTAAAACACGTCAATCACTCTCAACTGAGAACTCTTTCTTTTATGGGCACTGCCGCGCCGGGGGGTTGGAAATTGGTCTGTTCGGCTACCTTTTGATCATTTTTGCCCTGGAGCCTGAAGTGAGCATCAATACCGATTTCTTTGCCTGTTATTTAGCTCGTTTAGTTAACAAAGCTTACCTGCTTAGCAGGAACAGCATAAGCCTGCAAGTATGCTGTTCTTTCTGCCAGCATTCTTGGACAGCTTATCGCCTGCTTGTTATCTTTGCTTTCAAGTTTGGCAGCCGGTTCTATAGAGCAGATCAGCTGGTTGTGAACTGCGCTAGCCAACAGTTCTAATAGCTGTTAGAGTGAACGCAACCAATTTCACAAATATTACATATTTATAATGTTTCATATTTATATAAATTTCATATAAATTTCATATTTATAAATATTGTATTAAAAACTAAATTCCACAATGTTAGCAATAATATTTTATTCTATCATATATGAATTTTTTTATTACATACATTGAACTATGTATATACATATATGTAGATTCTTTATTATAATTTGGTTGAAAAGTAGTTAACTTTAACAAATATGCTTAATATTATAAGATGATTGGTTATTATTATGATTAAGTTATTATGGGACGATTTTAGTTATAATTAAAACTTTTAACTATTCGACGGACGACGAGTTCTTTTGTCAACTCCCAAATGCAAAGTGTCCCTCTCATTTTCCATACGCGTTGCGTAGCCTGCTCTTTGACACAAAACTGCAAAGCTACAAGTGAGCGAAGAGAGAGCGATCAGAAGCAACGGCCACTGCGTGTTGTCGCTCGCCTTCTAGGGTTCCCATATTCGGCCGTCCTGACACTTCCTCCGACCCGAACGAATCCCACATCTTCATATAATCCGACACTGTTGTCGTCTTACATGGTCCTTCTCCACTGCCAAGTTTCTCAGCTTCATATCTACCATGATCCTTAACTTTCACCACCTTATATGGCCCCAAAAATTTTCCCTTTAATTTTAATCCTGTAGCATACTGTGTGCGCTTTATAGCTACTAAATCGTTTATTTTGTACTGAATATCCTTTTTCCTTTTTAAATCAAATTACCTTCTGTTTTCATCTTGCATCTTTTGGATATTTTCACGCGCCTGTTCACGCGTTACCCTTCGTTCGTCTTTCAACTCTACAATCAAACTTTCTTTCACTAGTTCCTTTAGCTTTAGATCGCCTGATATACGCATATCTAGAGCTGTTAAAATATTGAAAGGGGATACCTTTGTGCTCCTTGGTGCAGTATGGTTAATCACTTGCTGAACTCTTCCCAAATGTTTATACCAACTGCCAGGACTCTCATAACTTAACTTTGAAAGCATTGGCACGAATATCTTCTGCATTCGCTCCACTTGACCATTTCCTCGCGGTAATCCGGTAGCTATAAGCAGATGTGCTATGCCTTGTTTCTCGCAATAGTCCTTAAAAACATGTGACGTAAATGCAATACCTCTATCAGAAACGATTCGCGCTGGATTTCCAAACAGGACATATTACCTTTCTAAGCAATTTAAAACTTCATCAACACCAGTGCTGCGGGTTGGGTACAACCATACAAATTTCGAAAACCCGTCTACCACCACTAGAATGTGGTTATAACGTTTGTTGGTTAGCTCACAATGGTCACACAATGGTCTGTCTCCCTTATCTATCGGGGTCAGAAATCTTTCCCTTTTCCCAGTTTTAGCATTCATAATAATGCATTCTGTGCAACTATCTACAGCTCGAGCCACTTTCTCCTTTATTTTTGGAATAAAATAGTTTTTCTCCACGAGATCCTGAGTCTTTTTAGCGGAAAAATGACCCTGCTTGTGTGCAATACGAATGATCTCCATTTCCATTTGACACGGCACAACAATCAACTCCCGATTCGGGTCTTTATACAAGATTTTGATTTCAATGTAGAAATCTTCGTATCCCTTTTCCTCAACAATTCTGCGAACAATCTTTGTCCATTCGTCCCCCAACTGTGCTTCTCTCAAACGATGTAACAAGCTATCGGTCAACACATAGCATGAAACACGGCTCAATGTGTCAACATGACGCATTTTGGAACCCGAACGATGCCTAATTTCATAGCCAAAGTCTTGCAAGTACATTGCCCATCTGGCTACACGCAAGGGCACTTCTTATTCCTTCATCGTCGATGTAAACGCATTGCAGTCGGTTATGATTTTAAACTTTATGCCCAATACGTACACACGCCATTTAAGTAGAGCAGACATGACGGCAAGATCTTCTAATTCGTATGAATCGTACTTTTCTTAAGCTGCATTTGTCTTACGGCTCATATACTGAACAGGATGAAACAGGTCCACTGATCAACGCTGCTTTCAATTGTTCAAATGCGACGTGCAGCAATTCTTTAAATTCAAACATTGCATCTTTTCGCAAAATGTCGGACAACGGTTTCATCTCAATTGAAGAGCATGGATTTCTTATTGGTTTATACGAATGTATTAGTTTCCCAACCTCTTTTTGTTGCGACTTACTCAAATGTGACAAATCTAATTCGATGGTATGCGCATCTTCGTTCAAAGCTTACATGCACATACTTTCAAACTCAGAAAACAGTACAAAACAAGAACTATTGTCAGCGCTGATCATTTTATTTTCTTCATCAACTTTGAGTTTTAATATAGTCACCCTTTTAGTCACTTGCAAGTCGACATAATTCCAAATGGTTCTGCCAAGAACTACTTCGAAACTTATATCCTCATCTGGTACAACATGAAACTCGATTTTCATTTGAATGTTGTCAATCTTGACGGGTATTATAAAGCTTCCAAACGTCAGAATTTGGCTGTCAGCTATACCATCCGGTAAACTGTCTGATTCCTAGCTTCCGATAGACACACCTACGCATAAGTCACAGGTCCGCTGCGGTATCCACTAAACCTTTGCAAATCACTGCGCTACAAACGACGTCTTTCAATTCTAAGCCAGAAGAAATGAATGTGCTTAATGACTTTAACCTCAACTTTTCGTCTCGGACAACATTAATCGATTTTTCTTGTTTATATTGGCTCTCATCATTACACTGCATGGCACGGTGTCCTGGCGTACCACATTTAAAACAAGAAAAAGTCTTTTTAGGACAGTCCTTTATTACAAGTCGGCACCACATTTAAAACATTTACGGCTTTTACTTGCTTGAAAGTATTGACCCTCGGTGGTATTTCTTTTTGCGATTGTCGATCCAGGTTTACTGGGCGGTGTGCAAGAACCACGAACTTTCTGATAGGTTTTTATTTGAGCTTTCAACTGTTTGATTGTTCGAGCTTGATACAATGGCAACTTGTTAGTTTTAGAATCCGGTATGCCTTCTATAAAATAGTCAATCAAACTTTCATCCTCGAGATCGATAGATTTTGCTATTTCCATCAACGCATATAAAAATTCAAACAATGACTCGCCTTTTTTCTGCTGTCGCCTTCCCAAGCGTCTATGAGCTTCTGCTGATGACAATCTTATTTCAAATTCATTTTTCAATGCGTTTTTAGCACCTCCCAGTTATTAATACCCCGCTGACTACGAATAAATGATTTGATAAATTACGTATCATCACCGGAACCCTCTTCTTCTATTTCCACGCCATAATGTTCAAATAATCTCGCTTGTAGTTCATCCTTGCGTCCTCAGTTGCAAATCCATTAATTTTTCGCGTAATTGATCGACACGAAGACTTAAAATCTCGTTTCTCTCCATCTTACAAAATTGGTATATGGTTACTTTAATTTAAGATTTTCAAATTATTCTTATTTACCATTTTCAAATTTGATATACTTAGATGTAAATTTTCAGCACAACAGCTTCAATTTGGCCTATGTTAATTAGTAGCAACAGCGGCTGCTCTTTTTGTAGCTTAAGTTTAACAGCTTCGACGGACGCTCTCTTTTGTATCTTATATTCAACAGCGCTAATGGCCGTTTAATTTTGACTTTGTTCTCAACTGTTATAAAAATATTATAACTATGTTAATGAATACTGTCGATGTACACAAAATAATTTTGCCAACAAATAATTTAATTTTCTTCCGTGTCTCGTGTCATCGTCCGTGGCTAAATTTTCTTATTGAATAATGTATGATCTGTCTGCGCAAGATACACCCCTTGCAAAGGTCAGCGCAAATAGTAAAATTTTCTTTTGCAGCACAGCTGCAGCTCACCCCACGATTTGAACGTTTCCCAACACTCTCACGAAGCACTCTGTCGCTACGCACCGACTCGTCTGCCTGCGTAACTGCCAACACCAACTCTGCTCCAGCCTTCTTATACGCTCGACCACCTTGCCAACGTACCAAGAAATTGCTGTTGTCTGTTTCACGCCTTGGCCAACTTGCCTGCGACTCTACTCCAGACTTCTATTACTTTGCACTTCTCTCTTCTCGTTCTGTCTGTCTGCGTCGTTTTTGGCGATGCATACACACAAATCCGAATTTCACCATAAATTTATTTTTTGGAATTACATTTCACTGAGCGTCAGTTGCTGTCTCGCTCACTCATTACTTTTCACTCTGTTTTTCCAATTTTATACGTCTTCATTAGCGACCTTTACAATGATGTTCTTCTTTTAAATTCACTCACTATTCTCATTGTTTTAATTGTCACTTGGATCAATCCCGGCTGAGCCCCGAATTTGTAGATTCCTTATTATTATAGAATTACAAAGTTTCTTTATTATAATTTGGTTTTAAAGAAGTTAACTTTAACAAATATGCTTAATATTAAAAGATGATTGGTTATTATTATGATTAAGTTATTATGGGACGATTTTAGTTATAATTAAAACTTTATACTATTCGACGGACGACGAGTTCTTTTGTCAACTCCCAAATGCAAAGTATCCCTCTCATTTTCCGTACGCGTTGCGTAGCCTGCTCTTTTACACAAAACTGCAAAGCTACAGGTGAGCGAAGAGAGAGCGATCAAAGCAACGGCCACTGCGTGTTGTTCTTTGTCGCTAGCCTTCAAGGGTTCCCACATATATATATTTAAAATATTTTTTTTTTACTACATCTCTATATACAAATGTGTTTGTCCTGACTGACTGACTGACTGATTGGTGATCAACGCACAGCCCAAACCGTAAGAGCTAGAAAGAAATTTTCACTGTAGTTACCTTATTTGATGAAGGTGCATGTGAAGACGGGGCTTCGGTAAATTCCACCCAAAATCGGCTTTAAACTTAATTTTGAAGTTCTTTGTTCAAATTCATGTGAGGGGTGTTTCCCACTTTTTGGAAAATACATCCCTCCTTGATATAAATGGGGGTCACAGATTTGGTGGGTGACCATTCGAGCTCCGATTTATTGCCAAATATCTATATGAAAAATCTTTGGAGACGTTTTTAACAATGTTTGCAGAATCAAAGAATCCTCGGTAAAAAGTGCGATTCTAAGATTTTTTTGGTGCAATTGTAAGTCTTGTCCGATTTGCTTCAAACTTATTTTCAGAGCTCTACAAACGAACGTAATATATACGTGTTTTAGCTATTTGGGAAATTCCACCCACATTAGTGGTTAATTAGCGAAAAACGTTTGTATGACATTTTCTTGCTAACCATCCGATCGGCCTCAAACTCATTTTCAAAGGTCTTTGTTCAAATTCATTTGAGGGGTAATTCACACTTATCGAACAATCCATTCCTCCTTGGTGGAAATGGGAGTCAAGGATGAACTCTTTCGGTGGAAAGCACACTTAACAATTTTTTTTGGTGAATTTTCAGTTGTGCTTCAAGTTTATTTTCAAAGCTCTACATAAAAACTTAACGAATACGTGTTTCTACGATTTGGGAAATTCCACCCGCGGAAAATGGCGGAAAACGTTAGTAGGAAAGTTGTTTAATTACCGTCCGATCAGTTTCAAAATCATTTTCAAAGCTTTTTGAGAAAATTGATTTTATAACATACGTGCAACGGGCAAGGCCGGGCTATACTCGCTGGTATATATATATATATAATTCAAGGGCATGTATTAAATTAAAATATCTAATTTACTAGAGGCAGCCTTACAGAAGCAGTGCAGTTTACGGTATTATTTCATTAAGTAGCAAGCTTTTGATATAAGTGGACTCCTACCCAATCTTCAAAGTGGCATCGTTAAGCAATGCCTAATCTTTGTTTAAAATAAAATATATAAAAATAAACGAAAGCCCTATATGAGTGATAGGGGAATAAAAAATTCACTCAGTAGTTAAGACCGCATACAAAATCAGTGTTAGAAATTGGACAAAAATTATTAAATATGATAATGGGTTCAGAACAATTGCAGACATTAAGCCGCAGTTAATAATGCGCTTACAAACTGAGACGCAAATATAAGAGTTAAACCATCGTTTAGGCAGTTTCAGTGTCAGAACTCCATAAAGAAACAGAGGTCGAGTAAATTTGAATAACTATTCCATGCATTGAAACTTTAGAAATTGTAAAATCTTTTCCGGACCTTAAGGGAAAACATGGGACATACGCTTAATGGAGGAAAGCGGCTCACGCTGCTTATAAGACTTACCAAAAATACGACGGTAGGTCAAAACATTACAGAGCGACACGCCTTTATTCTTCTGAGCTAAATAAATCGACTTAACCCTACATATGCGTACAAGCGTCCCATTTAATTGAACAAGAAATGTTAACGCTCCGACAAGAAACCTCACACTTATACCAACACCAAATGCTGCTCGTTTGAAAATAAAAATCCCATTGGCAGGGTTCGTACTTGCAAATGACCGCATTACTTGCTGTCGGCTCTACTCAGCAACCACACCAGCTGAAAAATTATATTAGTTTATATAATCAAACAAATTAAAAGTTGTGGTGGCTTTAAAAGATTGACATGCGGCTTAGTGCGTATCGCATTGATATAATTCGACAACTGAACAACTTAAACCTACATTACGCAAAGCGAGTGATAAAGCTTTATTGCTCTTTCCCTTCGCCCTAAACCTAATTAACACTAAACTTCATGTTACATTTTCATTTTTTTATTCAATGCGCGGATCTGCACCAACACTGGCCACCATTGTGGATCGGCCTTTTAAAATGTCCGCCACCAGCCGTCCTTAACTCTGCCACTCTAACGACGCCGTCCTCTCCTGCGAGTACTGCCGTCGTACTTCGTCGAAACTGAGTCAGAGTTGATTTCAGTTGCTGCTACTAGTTATCCGCTCTGAGGGACAGAATCATCCCAGTCTAACTTCTGAAGCCAGAGCTCTTTGAGTAGGATTTTTGCATTGATTATCAGAGGGCTTAACATGCCAAGCGGGTCAAATAGCCGCGATGTCACCGAGAGAATGTTTCGCTTTGTCCCTCTAAGACCCATGAATGAATCGCAAATCAAAAAATTGAAAGGCATCTTCATTCGGCAACCACTACACGCCAGGTGTTTTGGTTGTGTCTGACTCCGAGATCATTATCGGCTTAGCTGCGTTTGTTGCGGAGAACTCAGGAGAATTCGAAAACCATTTTGTTAGTTCGAAACCTGCGCTTTTGAGTATTTGCGACACTGCAGACTTAGTTGTCTGAAGGTTCTCTAGGCATGCAGCACCAGTTAGTAAATCATCGACATAAAACGTCAGCTACTTTAGGGTGTGATAACTCGCTCATCTCACTTAGCTTTGCTAAACACCGTATTGCGAAAAATAGGGCAGGCGCAGTGCTGTAAGTTACGGTGTTTAACCTGAAGGACCTCAAAGAGTCAGATGGGTTCTTTCTTCACACTACGAGCTGGAAAATTTTCATCTGCTTCATGCACCATGACCTCCCTATATTTTTGATGTCAGCTGTCAACGCATATTTGTGGAATCGAAATCGAAGCAGAATCGAGTACAGCTGATCTGATCATGTGACCCAAAGTTAAATATTCTTCTATGAATTCCAAGTACATGCGCTTAAGCTCGGGATCTCGAGACAAGCGTCTTTCAAGCGACGAAAAACGACGCTTAGCAACCTTGAAGGAGTTTCCAAGCTGAAAGGATCGGATTTAAATAGCAGTCTTACTTTAAATCGACCTGACGGCAGTATCTCCAAATTATCTTGAAAGTGGCTCTCACATAACTGCTGTTCAACTGTTAGGACCTTTTTGGCTGAAGGTAACTCTTCCAATGACCAAAATTTCTGCAATGTATTGTCCATCGAAGTAAAAGACTTTTCTTGGCAACACAGATTGACAGCATGAGTCTTCTCATGACTTAACGGTGTGTAACGCCCTGATACAATCCAGTCAACAAGTGTCTTTTGCAGAATCGGACAATTCGGACCTTGTTTAATCTGACCGACACACAGAAGCTCAAAGAACGTCTCATCTCCGATGAGAATGTCGATCTTCTGTGGCTTATGAAAATATGGATCAGCCAATTGCAGGTTCTCAGGGATTTTCCAACCCTTGACATTGATCGTATGGTCAGGCTGGTAACCCGAAATGGTCTTCAAAATCCACAAATCTAACGAGAGCTCACTGCAATCGACTCGCGACTTGACCACTGTATAAATCTTCTTTCTTACTTGAGGAGTGCATTGAGCAATCCTAAATAAGCTGATACTGGCCTCTTCTCTACGCAGCTGCAATCGTTGTGCTAGCTCGTCTGTTACAAATAAAATTTCAGAACCAGAATCGAGTAAAGCTCTAACCAAAACGAACTTGCCACTTCTTGTTTTAACGCTAACGACTGCGGTAGGTAGGATTACATTATCAGACACATTCGCATGCATAGCATGTGAAGTCGATGGTTGATCCTGTGCGGGTCAAGGGTAGTGGTAACGCTCGAGCGTTGGAAACGGCAGAGTATCTATGCAACATTGTGTTATGAGAACGACTGCATACTTTGCACTTGTTTGCCTTACACTTGGCAACAGTGTGCCCCTTCCGAAGGCAGTTGATGCATAAAGGAGCCGCCTAAGCGAACTCAAACCACTGTTGTACTGATAACGCTGCATATGCTGAGCAAGTCAATATCGAATGGCCTTCGGAACCGCAATATACACATTTTGGGGTCATTTGATCGTTTCTTCCATTAGCCACAGAACACGAAAACGAAACTCGATTATTGTTTTTGGAAACAGCCTTTGACTCTGGCTTCGGCCCACCGGAAGCCTTGGCTGATTCTTCAGCAGAAAGGTGTTGATATCTACGATTCAAGGCTGTTTCACAATCACTCTATAGTGGAATGATTGCATAACCGAGTTGATCCTGCCATTTTCGCCTGTTCATTGGGTCAACTTTGTTCATAAGGAGGTGAATGAGAATCGCGTTCGAAATCTTTTTGTCATCAACATTATCATCATCATTATGAACAATAGTTTCGAACAGGCTAATAAAATTGTTAAACTCGTAGTATTTTCCACTAAACTAAACTAAACTTGGGAAGTGCCAGATGCGGAAGACGTGTGCGTGGAGCCCCGACGGGAATGCCTATAGGCGTTGCCGGACTTAATGGCTTGATAACGGACCTTAGACGAGCCTTTGTCGTTATACAAAGTTCTTCGAGCTCAGCACGAAACTCATCATCTGGGTCAAAAGTTTCTACTCGAGTCTGATATTTTCACGCCGTATCTACATGTGAGGCCAACATTTCTAATCTACATTATAACTGTGTAGACTCTAGGATTAATTTGCTTTTAACGGACATATTACGTTTCTTTTTAAATCGTCAAAACTTTCGTTGGTAGCCATATTTGACTCTAAATTCGATTTAATAATTAAATTTAAATAAAATCGAATTTGCCAAACGAATTCAAAAACCGATATGCCTGCTTAGCCACCGCTTAGCACAAAGCGGAACGAAAAATAAACGGGCTGCAGCTGGCTTGCTTTGTACGTGCATATGTATGCGTGTCCTGCACTTATATACAAGCGCTTGGTCTCGGACGGCAGTATAACTTACAGTGGTTGCGAGTGATGACAAGAAGGGGGAACGATAAAGCTAAGTGAATGAAATTGTAGTGACAATTAATTTTTGACACTAGTTATCATTCGCTCAGAAGCACTAATTCGCACAAATACTAAATTATATGTAGGAATCTCCCAGGCGTTTAATAAGTGCATGCAAATTTTAATTATGCTCAAATACTTTACATATGTGCCAAGAATTGAAAGCGTTGACTTCATTAGCGCAACCAAACCAATAGAGCTGGGCCTTCAAATTTTAGCACAGTACCTGCTGTTCCGATCGTTCCACTTTGGAAGCTACTTTCCTTGGCACTCTCCAACAATCGCAGCAAGACAGATTTTTTTTTATATTATTATTATTTAAATATTTTAATATTTCCGGCCGACGGGAATTTATTTTTATTTTCAAATTCAACTCACTCGCGGTCCACAGCTTTGCAGCTAAGCCACTTGACTTTGTTTTTTATATAAACAACTATCTTTTAAAAGAGTCAACCCGGGGGCGCCATGAAAAATTATATTAGTTTATATAATTAAACAAATTAAAACTTGTGGTGGCTTTAAAAGATTGTTTAGTGTGTATCGCATTGATATAATTTGACAACTGAACAACTTAAGCCTACATTACGCTAAGGCGGCGAATTTTTTTGCGCTCTCGCTCCGCCCTAAACCTAATTTACACTCAACTTCATGTTTCATTTTCATTTTTCTGCGCCAACACCAGCCAAAAAAATACTGTCCTCGGTTGGGCTCGAACTCGCAACAGACCGCACCACAGCCACTCTAATGATTGAGTCTTTCTGAAACAATCGCAATGATGGCAGAATTCGAAGCAGACGAGCATGAATGTGTGTGTGTTCATGTATACAGAAAAACGTGCGTAGTCAAACTACCGAAAAACAAAACAAAAACCGATCTTAATGAAATATCCTACAGTATATCTTATTGTACCATAGAATATTAGTGTATTCTCAAAAAGGTAAATAACATTTGATTTGTGACTTAAATTGGTGGGCAATACAAGTTGGGTTATTAACTTGATTTAAAGCTCTAAGGTAGTAGCGGGGAGGTGGTGATAGGTATAAAATGAAAGTTACTTGATATATATAAAATATTCTAGAAGCAACGTATCAAGTTTGGTGACTCTAGCTCTTAATATTTACCGAATTTGCTAAAAAAAACAGGATGTCGATATCGATTTCTATCGATTGCTTGAAAATGTAGTAAGTTGTCAATTAGCGGAAACAAACTCGATCTGCGTAAGTACTAGGATATATATATGTACTTAATGGGGTCGGAGATGCTTCCTTCTGCCTGTTACATACATTTACATTTTGCACATAAACATTATACCCCTTTTACCCATTTTTAATGGGTTCAGGGTATAAAAATAAATAACAAACAATTGTGCGCCCATCTAATTGCGGAAAGACAAATCTTATGATAGAGAGTTTAATTGAGAGTTCAAATGGATTAAAATTAAACAATTTTTTCTCACACTTAATATCATTAATTCAACCGAAATATGAATACTTAAAAAATCGCGTTACTCCAATAAAAGAAATGGGATATTTCACGTTTTCTGCTAACGCAGCTGTTATATCACCTGAGAAAGCTAAAGATAGCTCGAAAATGATATTTGATGATGTAGCATGTGAAAAAAATATAATATACATTCGTACTTTTGCAAGGGTCGACGTAAAAACATCGGCTTATTTTATTTATGACAAACGTATATACGCATACCAAAGCATCTTGTGCGCGATAATGCCAATTTAATAATAATGTTCAATCAAGATCCACTTAATATGTAGCACATTTATCAAGTCAATATGCGTGTCGATATGAATTTCGAAACATTTATAAAAATTTGTCAATTATGCTGGAACAAGGATGACGCAATAGACAAATGAAGATATAAAACCGAAATTGATAAATTGAATTAATTTAAATCATTTATTATAAAAATCAGTTTTTGGCGATCTGGCAGCACCGAAACTGATACATTTTAAGTATTTTGCCTTTGATAAGATTGGTTACACTAATTTGTTATTTCACCATATTACGAAAAGTATTTACAAACCTTCTTCTAGCTCGAGCTCTCTAGCCTTCAGCATCTACGCATCTTAATTTTCACTTTTTTTAGTGTATAATAAACAAATTGCTTAAATCGAAATATTTTACTTGTGTTAATTGATGTAGAATTTGACTTTTAAGCTCCATCCATATAACCAAATGGATGACCCCCGACAATAACCAAAGTGTGCCCAACTCAGGAGAGACGGAGAACCTACTCAAATTGCAATCATCACCAACAGGCATACTCCACGATCGCCAATTCAACTTATAATTAAAAGCTATTGGACACACTCATATAGCTTTGTTACGATATGCTCACATAAACATAGACATTTTGCGCAGTTCTACAAAACACATGACGCTTAAAATACAAAATAGAGAACGAGAATAATGGTAGCGCTCACATTGAGAACAGCAATGCAGGAGTTGTAGATTATGTATTTCATTTTCTATTTTCGTCAAGATGCCATTTTCTCAACTACACACGGTTACAAACATTGAAATGTTTTTCTCAAAGCTGAAGAGTTGGATTCTTTTACAAGGTATAGGCTTACGGGAGGAACACGAGAAATACGCAGCTGTCATCACATATGCGGATCCCAAATACTTAGATCAAGTTCATCCTGTTCAAATGAGCCTCAAACAAATCCATACACTCAAACTGGCTATTCTTGCAAAGTACGCTGAGTCAGAGAAGACACGCCTCGACAAACTCGGCACTGGCATTCAACTTGATGATGGGCGTCCAAGCCATCTCTCCTCAGCCATTTACAGCAAACTAACGACGAATCAGTTGTACGTCGTTATTGGATTAACCGTCTACCTTCTGCTGCTCGGGCCGTCATCGCAGGCATACTTGAGAGTTTCCCGAATACAATAATGGATACACTTAGTTATACAGCATGTGATAACGTCGCAGTGCTTTTACGTAACAACACTGCAAATGAGCATTTAATTGACAACCGATAGAAAAACATTTGGATATCCAGGACAAAATGTTCTTAAAGATCAACGGAAAGCTGTCAGCTCTTCAACAGCAATAACAACAATGGAAATCGACACATTCGCAGGCGCAACCGATCACAAAGCAACCGCAGCAATACATCGATCGCACAGGCCGATTCAAATAAAAATTACTGGTATCATAGCAAGTATGGCTGCAGTGCCCAACACTGCATTGCACCATGTTCCTTTTATCAACCAAACAACAACAACCCAAAAAAGTAGCAAACACCGTCGAAGAAAATCAAATTGGCAACTTCGACGGCCAATCTGTTCATGCCATAAAAAAATTGTCAAAGCTTAGTATAAACGTTCACAGTATAACAACCTCTTATCGAGTATTTATTCCAGATACAAAGTCTGGTAAAAAGTTCCTTATCGACACTGGCGCAGATGTGTCAGTCATACATTCTGCAGCCATAAACCGACGTTTATTAGTCACCGGCGAAATCCTTTTTTGCTGCTAACGGCACACGTTAAACAACTCAATGCCTTAGCACCAACACACAACATCTACTGTAACTCACTGCATTGAGACAAAAGGTCCACTAACATGCACATGACCTTATCGACTCACTCCAGACAAATTCAAGGCTGCCAAAATGGAATTTGACTTCTTGTTTAAAATAGGTGTGTGCCGACCATCAAAAACTGCATACGCATGGTCCGCAAGCCAACAGGTGAATGGCGGCCTTGTGGTGATTACCGCGCCCTCAACGCATAAACTGTTCCTGATCGGTATCCACTTCCACACATTCAAAACTGTACAGATATTTTTCATGGCAAGAAAATATTCTCAAAAATAGATCCTAATCAACTAATCGAACCAATAACCACCCCATTTGGATTGTTTGAGTTTACACTCATGACATTTGGATTGTACAACGCTGCATAAACCATCCGAAGGTACATGCATTCCGCACCGAGGGACTTAGACTTTTTTCGTCTATATAGTTGATATCGGCGTTGCATCAGATAATATGAAGCAACACCAGATCCACCTTCGGCAAATTTGACGCCTTATATACATTATATACATGCGCACGATAGCCGTTGGCTCTGAACTGCATCAGATCGTCAACAATGAACTCCAGCCAATGGGACTTTTTAGCGTTAAACTTACTGATGCACAACGCAAGAACAGTACATACGATCGAGAGCTTCTTGAAATTTACCTTAGTATCAAGCATTTCCGCTACATGCTTGAAGGTACTATGTTTGATGTCCACGAGAGTTCAATGTTTGTTACGCACGTTGAGCAAATCCTAAATTTGGGTCTGCATGGTAAGCATTTGTTTTTGCATTTTCATTAATCCTTTAATGGTCTCATTTAAGGCAATAATGGCAGCGCATAGAGTATCTTGCATATAAAACTCTCTAGGGCTAGTCTGCCATTGATATGCCGTTGATATGCATCATGCGTTGATGGATGTTTGTGCTGTACCTGTTGCCTTCTCTGCAGGAAGTTCTGCTTCTCGGGTGGGCTTTGATAACCTTAAGTGACATCTGCATACGAAAAGGTTCCTCTAGTGGGAGGAATAGGCGAAGTTTGGGAATCAACCCTGTCTTTGTAAAGTCGTTTTTTTTGCCTCTTTATCCAGCTGTAACTTCTATTCTTGTAATTTTGGTACGCTGCGCATCCTTTTTAGTTAGCCGAGTGGTAGGTGGTCTAACGCAATCCTCGGATGGGTGTTCATCACCACAAGTAATGCAAAGCGGTGTTTGGCGAAAAAAATCAGCTGTGTGACCAAATTGCTGGCACCGCCGACACTGTATAATGTCTTGCTTTTTCCATGCTTCCTTAATATGAACGCGTTGTCCAATCAAATTTTTTATATACTTTATGTCGTCTTTGTTTTTTGCTGGGGAGAGGTTCACAAAGAACATATTCATTGGTTCTTTGGTGGTACCAATTTGTGTAACTCCTTTTTAATCTCATCTTCCGTGATCGACTGATGACATTTAATGACTACTTGTATGGTCTGTTTTTTTTCAGCCGGTAAGTAATATATTCCAATCCTTTCTGGTCAAGCAATCGCGGAATGGACCTAAGCGTGTCGCTGTCGATGGCATAAGGACTGATGTTCTGATTTTTTTGAGATCGATGACATTGTCAAGCATTTTTGTGAGATGCGGCAAGCTATTAACGCTGGGGAGAGAGATGGGTGATGGTTTTGAAATTTTCCTGGGTTTCCTAGATTATTATCTTTGACATAAAGATCGTTATGTCGGCAGGTTGTTTCCTTGGAGGCGTCAGATCCGTCGTTAGAATCAGGAAGGTTGATTTCCATACCACTTTTTCACTGCTAGATAAGATCTCAAATTGATGTTTATACTCGCTGTTGTCCACAACAGTAAAAGGCTTTCTTGTTGCCCTTATTGCCTTTGCGCTTACGGCTAACTGGAGGGGACTGCAGCCATATTTTTCTTTTCGGTCTCTTCGAATGGATCTGACTAGCCTCAGCGTCGGGTTGGTTCTCCAAGTTTTGGTTGTTGTTGTTAATAGCAGCAGTTGCACTTGGACCAGGGCCCATGATACCGTTATCAGCGTTTGTTACACTGCAGGGTTGGCCCCATCGGCAGTGGGAAAGACAGCGCGCAGCTCGTTTCCACAATTAGAGTTATTATTATTTTGCCTGCACACAATGTAAAGTTTATTTTTTTGGAAGAAAAGTTTAAGTCTATTCTTGACAAGCAGTACGTACAAACTCAAATGATACAAATATTTATTTTTCTTTAATGTGGGAATTGTTAACTTTGTCTTTAAAATCTACCGCGTCTTTATGTTGTACCTAGAATCCATTTTCAGATATTTTAATATTTTCATTATCTATTCGCACAGCCAGTAAGATGGAGATCCGATGGAAAAACATATTGGTCTCAGTGGTGTTCCCTCCTTATGTATTTTTGGTAGTCCGTATATCCTCGTAGGTTCTACTTTTATTTATTTTTTGTTGTAACAGTTTGACATCGTAAGGCGTTCTGATTGTCGCGGTACATATATTAGGGATTTGTATATTTTTACAGGTTATGTTAGCTTTTTCCTTGCTTTCTTTTTGTCGCCATTTTAAATAAGTTTTGATTTCGTTTTGTGGGAAGTCATTTTTCGTCAAGAGCTTTTTCATTTTAAGGTTCAATTTGTGGTAGGTTGTATTTGATATGTTAATCAATCTTTTTATACAGCCTAGTGCTGTATTGATTATACTCCTTGGGTGGTTATGGGTTTCTTATACCACTTGATTTTGAGTGTGTTGCTCAATCTGCTAACTATACAGTCTTAAAATAGTAATTTCTCGTCCTTTTCTAATTCTATGGTAAATTTGATGTGCTTGTGAAAGGACTTCAACTTTTTTTTGAAATTTTGTGTATTTCTGTTTTATCTGTTATGGCAAAAAAGTCATAAAACATGGCTTTCCTTTTGGTTGTGTGTATATTTTGACCTCGTATTTGAAAAATCAGCTTTAATGAAAGCAGAATATTATTATGTCCATAAATAGTATTTTTGGTATACTAGTGTGTTAATATTTGGTCCATTTTTGTCTTATTGTGTCAAGTGCTAATTCCATTGGAATGCTGGAAAACAAGGATACTACGTCAAATTATACTAATGTTTTTTCTTTTCTAATGGTGCAATTGGTCTCAGTGGTGTTCCTTCCTTATGTATTTTTGGTACCTTACAGGTACCGCTGTTGTTGTAGTCATCCTATTTCCTTCGTCCTTTGAAATAAGACCCATCCTGAATAGTTCTGCCACAAAGTTGTTATTCTTGATGTCGGATCGTGTCTAAGCGTTCTATCCGCGCATGTCCACATCCATTGCTACGGTTTTGTTATCCTTATCCGACGATAGAATTTTAATAATTTTATTTTTTTTTTCAATCATTTTCGTGTCTGTTCCACTATGGCCAGTATTGCTCGATCCCTAAAGTTTAAGTTTTTCCTGTTTATATGGTCTTTTACTAATAAATCGAATTTTGTGCGCACCGAGTCATGTGTTTCTTTATTTTTTAAGTTTTGACTAACTCTTCACTGCCTGCAATGTATTTTAAGAGAGGGAATTCTTTCTTATTAATTATATTTCGTTGCTTTTCGTGTTATGTTTCTTGCCTTTCCTGATTCCATATGTTTGGTTTGTTTTTGTAATAAATTGTGTTTGTGTTTTATAGGTAAGCTTAATATCTTGGTATGGAAAAAGTGTGTGTGTCTAGTCAATGCCTTAGTTATACCAGGGTGAATTTTGTTGTCAGCAGCCAGTATGGGCAACAGTTTTGTCAAATTCTTAATAAAATTAGGTATTAGGTTTGATTTCCCGCATTTGAAAAGGAATTTTAAGCTAGATTTAAGTTTAAATAACTAAACCAATGTCATTTGAAATTTGTTAATTGTTTTTCTAGAGTCTTTGTACTTAGTTCTTATTCTTGCATAAGTAATGTTCCTTGTCATGCTTACGGCGTTGTATTTGGCGACCTTTCCATTTTATAAGTGGATACAAAATTGAATTTTCATTTTGTCTTGAATAAAAAAAAACCTCGGACCTCGAGCCAGCCACGCAAACATTTTTAAAACCTTTTCTTTAATGGCCTTTGTTTAAGGTCGCTATTTTCTCGAGGTTCCTGCCGTGCTATGAATGTTTTTCAGTCGAACAAATTTTGTGAGCCCATTCACTACTGTAAATACATGTTTCTTAGCTTTACCGTAATTTAATGGGCCGTAATGATCAATGTGGATTAAGCCAAATGGTTTGTTACCCTTAGGTATACTGTGTATTATCTCACCTTCCTCACCCGTCTTAGGTGAATGCTATACATTTTAAACAGTTTTTAATATGACTAACAACTTTGCCTTTCATGTTCGGAAACCAGTAAGATTTCCCAATAGCACCTAACATTTTGTGGCAGTCTCACCACCTTAAGTACTTGGTGCACATTGCCCACATCAGACGAAATCCCCCACAGCTCAATAAGTATGACGAAATCAAAACAGCTCTCATAAAGGAATACACAGTTTTCATTCAACGAAAATTGAACAAGCTTATATACGAAGTGCAATTTGGCGTTCTGAAACCGTCAGTTGTTGAAGCGCATGACAGACTTAGCAGGCACCCAAATTGCCGACGAGGCCATAAAAGCACTTTGGTTGGAACGTCTTCCAGATAATGTTCGCGCTAACGTATCTATCGTTGACAGCGACTCGGCTAGAGTCTCCCTGCAGGTAGACAAAATATTTGAACCCTAGCGCCACTTAACAGTATGCGGACTGCAGAAAGACGCCAACGACGGCCAACTTCAATCGGAAATCGACGAGTTACGCAAGAAGATGCGACAACTGAGATTGAGACCGTCGAATCGAGCACGCAGTTACTTCGCTCCTAGTTCTGCAGCAGATTTGGAGCCAAATTAGCGCATACGTCCGCAAATGCTAAATTGGTACTGCACGTTGACGCGAGTAACTTCTGCGTGGGCGCAGCCTAAGTAAGTTGCGAAACGAATATCTCAAGCCGTTCGGCTCGGAATCGCAAAAAAGGCAAAATGCTTATGACCGTGAGTTGCTGGCGATCAAATAGATTTTAAATAGCTAGCCTTAAGTCAACAAGCAGATGCGGAATTGCAACAGCTTATTGAGGATTGTTTCCTACAACTAAAACAAATCCAACTTGACGACTCAAGTACATTGTTATACTGCGGCATTTCATCAGATCGAATCCGTCCATATATCACACACAGCTATCGTAACAAGTCTTCAATCCATTCATCTCTTAGCGCGCTACAGAGAAATTCATAACAGAGACATGAAAAGAAAATAACTCAAATGGTCAGCAACTGCATCAGCTAACAGCAGTATAAAGTCAACAAATACAACAAAGCAGCGCTTCAAAAATTAAACCTGCCTTAAAAGCGATTTGATTTAATTTTCCCGTTGCCACTGTCAAATAATTACAGGTACTGTCTGACGTGCATCGACCGGCTCTCGAGCTGGCAGGCGGTCAAGTCAGGCAGTTTGAGTCAAAATTGTTAAAGGAGCATACACAGCTGACGCGATCCAAGCATCTGCGAACAACACCATACCACCATACGAGTGCTGATCCATGATGGATTTAATCACAGGTATTGGACGTACGCAATAGTACGAGAAGCAGGCCCATACCATTACCCTACACCCTCCATGCTAAATGGCTTTTGTGGTGTACTAGGGTTTGTATTCTGTGTTCCTTGGACGTCTAACGTATGATCGAGATCCTTTTCCACCAAACATAACCACTTTGGACTCATCTGACCATAAAATATCCCCCTATTGTTGGCATGCCCAATTTGCATGATCCCTGCAAAGTTCATGCGCTTAGTAATAGGTCTCGCGATTAAAAGTGGTACCTATCTTGGGCTGCAGACTTTTAGATAATGTTGCCTAGGATACGTACGAAGTGTTTGGTCCGTCACATTTAGGTTACGCTCTTTTTTAAGCTCGGTAGCAGGCTTAAAGGGATCCTTTGTGTTCTGACGAACCAGCCTTTTGACATGATGAGGGGTCATAAATCGCTATCGTCCGCGTGTTTTAGTATTTTTTTGATAGTTTAAGGCGTTTTAAATCATTTTATTAATTAATCCTACAAATTGACCAACTTCTCTGTAAGTTCTTCCATCCAATATCAATTTTTTGATAAGATCACGCTTCTCTGCAGTGAAGTGCTTTCCACGTCCCATTGTACTGACTATTATTAACTTTTATGAAAGAAACAATGATATTTTATCCAAAACTAATAAACACGTGCATTCTGCAAAGGCAGTTTTGCGATATAACAAGGATTCACTAAGAAAAAGGCTAATGGTGCTATTTTTTGGTTCGGCAGTTTTGGGGACTTTTTTGATAAAATCACCAAAAATAAAAAATTGACAGGAATTTGAATACCGGTAACACTGTTTTTGTTTATGGGGAACACTAAACAATATAAAAAAAATATAGTTTTAAAAAAATCGGAACAGTAATCGCATTTTTTTTTATCAAGAACAAAATGTGTTGCAGTGGTGCTATTATTAATTTCGCAACTGTATGTGTTGTTATTCACTGCTCTCGCTTTCGCTGGCAAGTAATCAATTTTGTTAGTTTTCTAGCGCTGATCTTGACCTATCCCAAATTTGTGTTGACATATGAATGCATGTTTTATTCTGAGGTTGGCTCCGTAAAAATATGTATTTTTAAATTGATGCAAATGTTTATATAATTTATTTTAATTAAATGAATATAATATTTATTTCCCCATTAAGAAATGAAAGTGTGCTAAAAAATACAAATCAAATATTTATTTGTATAAATAAATATGAATTTGGACCCAATATTTAGTTAGCGGTGACTTTGTACTTTATATTATTAATAAGAAATAATTTAATAAGAAAAAACTATAAATAATATGTATCTTTAAAACAACATTTATTTTTTATTATTTAAAAATAATAATAATAATTTACATAATAATTTAATTTAAAGAAGTTATATAAATATTTGCATTCACCTAAAAATATATATTTTCTACGGAGCCAACCTCAGTATAAAACATGAATTTTTACTTATGTCAACAGAATCTTGGGATAGTTCATGATCAGCGCTAGAAAACTAAGAAAATTTATTTCTTTGCCAGCCAGAGACTTTGCCAGAGCAGTGAATAACAACACATTCAAATATGATGTTATGTATGTATGTATATTCACACGCAAGCAAACATAATTGGTTGCACGGCCCTCATAGAGCCGAAGCTGAGAGTACATTCTATTTTTAGATTTTTTGTTCTCTCGGCTGTGAGAGCGCAATGATACAGATTTCTTTTTCGTTCTCAATTTCAAAAAATCCAGCTGCATAGTAGCATTTTGTTGTATGGTGTTACTCATCTTATTGTTTATATTGTCTTTGATAACACACACAAGCCAACGGCATAGTAGAAAGAATGCACAGGACGCTGAAGACCGCCATTAAATGTCACACTCATTCCAACTGGAATCACCTTCCCATCGTACTACTTGGCTTACGAGAAACATTTAAAGAAGATCTCATCGCCTCTCCAGTTGAAATGGTTTACGTGACAACTATAAAACTGCTGGAAAATTTTTCCTGAAACCCGCCGGAGAGTTCATCGAAAGTGAATTCATCAAGTGCCTACGTTCAACCATGTGTCGACTAAAGCCAGTAAATACATCACACCACGCTACTACCAAAGTATACGTGCAAAAGG
This sequence comes from Drosophila kanekoi, assembly GCA_037075305.1. Taxonomy (NCBI): domain Eukaryota; kingdom Metazoa; phylum Arthropoda; class Insecta; order Diptera; family Drosophilidae; genus Drosophila; species Drosophila kanekoi. The sequence continues at coordinate 261,122 of JBAMCE010000110.1, read as the reverse complement.
ATCTCAAAACATGAACACACATTTTCTTACGGGATGACATTGTTTAAGCGCCGCCCAAAGCACCTTATGAGAGGCCATTTCTAGTTATCAGCCTCAACGACAAGCAATTTGTAATCGATATCAACGGCAAGCATACAACTGTAACCACCGACCGCGTTAGGGCAACTTACTTAGAAGCAAACTATACAACATCATCTACACCTGGAAATAACTGCCATATTCAACACCCCATTATTACCATTCGTAGCGGGCGTGAAGTACGTCCACCCAAAAAATACGTTCATTTTGCAACTAATTTGCAGCATTGGAGGAGGAGTGGATGTGGCAGTCTCATCAATTTAGTTATTTATTTATTTATTTTATTTTTTTTTTATTTATTTATTTATTTTATTATTGGTCGACAAAACGAGTGTCTTCCTCATTATTCATATTATACATACAGTAGATAATGGACTTATATGCTAAAATCCTAGTTAGAAAACACAGTTCTCTAAATAGCATCACCGACCGATGGAGGTGTTTTATTTGGCAGCCCGGCCAGCTGTGCCCCTTTTCACAGCTAAATTTGTCAGTGACGCTATAAGAGCCTACATCAAAGCTGAAGGGTGTAAGTAGGAAAAAAGTGTTCTTATGTAAAATTAAAAATAATCTTAGTTTGCTATGTTAATTAATAAAATACAATAAATAGGAAAAAAGAAAGTAAGAAGATTGTTAATAAAGTAAAGACATGTAAGCTAGATAGATATATAGAGTGTTAAGTAGATAGGATAGAGAGAAAAGTAATGGGAAATCACCGACCCGGTGGGGGAAAATTTACAGCCTGTCCGGCAAGCTATGCCCCTGCTCATAGCTGGGAATGGTCGGTGACTTCCCGAAGGTATCCTGAAAGCAACGATTTTATTAGGGGTAGAGAAAGTTCGGTAGAGAAAACGTGATGTAAACTATTATAATTTTTACATAGCACGCGAAAAGGATTGTGCATAGCGTAGTCTGTTGTGCACGTAGACAGGAATAAGGGGCGGTAATTTCTGGTTGGTCTAGACGGAACAGAGAATTGAAGACGCCCTAGCAGAAAAGGAGAATCTATATCGCCAATAATCAACTTATGTAGAAGGACAACACCGAGAATTGTCCTACGGTTGGTTAACGACGGAAGGTTAAGAAGAAGCAGCCTGCTGGAGTAGGATGGCAACCGAAGATTAGGGTCCCAATTTAAACCTCGTAAGGCAAAAAGCAGAAATTGCTTCTGAACAGATTCAATACGATCCTGGCAATTGTTATACTGCGGAGACCAGATGCAAGAGCAGTATTCAAGGATAGGGCGAACAAGAGAGATGTACAGAAGTTTAGTTATAAAAGGATCGTTAAACTCTTTAGACCATCGTTTAATGAATCCAAGTACACCTTTTGCCTCATTAACGATGGTATCTATGTGAAGATTGAAACAGAGTTTAGAATCAAAAAGAACGCCTAGATCCTTAACTGTTAGTATACGTTGCAAAGGGGTATTGTCGATTGTATAACTGACAAGGTAAGGTGTAGTACGATTAAATGTCATAAACATACACTTTGAACAATTCAGATGCAATTGATTGGTCGAACACCAAAGTTGCATCTCGTTCAAATCGTCTTGTAGACGAGAATGGTGTAGGGGATTAGTGTATGATAGAATAAGTTTTACATCATCCGCATACATGAGTACACGGGCATGTGATATAACAGTGGGGAGATCATTTATAAAAAGGGTAAAGAGTAAAGGTCCAAGATGACTACCTTGAGGAACACCAGAAGTAACGTGAACTTGTTTAGAGGTAGTCAGCCTCAGCATTACTCGTTGGGTCCTACCTTTTAAATAAGAATTAATCCAAAGCAAAAGAGACGGAGGGAAACCTATTCGGTCAAGTTTAAAAAGTAAAGTGTCATGGTGCACAGAGTCAAACGCCTTACTGAAGTCAGTATAAATGACATCAGTTTGCATTTTCGAAAGAAAAGCATCATTTACCAAGGAAGTAAACTCAAGCAGATTGGTCGTAGTTGACCGATTCTTTACGAATCCATGTTGAACAGGGGAAACAACTGATTTGCAGAAATGCTGCAAATTCGAAGTGATTATTTTTTCAAATAATTTAGGAATAGCGGACTGTTTTGCAATGCCCCTGTAATTTTGTATATCAGACTTTCCACCTTTCTTGTGGAGAGGAATGATATAAGATTCTTTCCAAAGAGATGGAAAGACAGAAGATTCAAGAGATAGATTAAAAAGCTTTTGCAATGGATAAAGTAGGGAAGAACTGCACTCCTTAAGTAGACAACTAAGAATATTGTCAGGCCCAGGAGAGTAAGAAGATTGTAAAGAGTTTATAGCTAAAAGGAGAGATGAGTGTGAAATAATAGGAGGAGGTATAGAACTAGAGGAAGAAATAGTATAAGGGTAAGAATTATTATTAGGACAGACAGAGGAGTAAGTTGATTGGAAAAAATTAGCAAAGAGGTTAGCAGAATCAGAGTCATTACTAGCTTTATCCATCCCGAAAGAAAAAGAAGTTGGCAAGCTTGAAGATTTACGCTTCAAGCTTACAAAATTGTAAAACTGTCTCGGATTTCTGGCAAATTGCCTTTTACAACGAGTTAGATAATTCTCATAGCATTGAGAATTCAGAAGAAAGAAGTTCTACTTGGCTATGGAATATTAAGGCAAGTGTGTACACGAACCAGACTTTTTAAACTTTTTAAAATACTTCGATTTTAAGTTTTTAAGCTGTGACAATCTGGGACTAAACCAGGGTGGTTTTGAAAGAGTAGTCGAAGGAATTGACTTGGGAATACTCATATCTAAGAGGGAGTTTAGGGTGCTATAAAAAAAAGCAATAGCAGAATTCATATCAACCGAGTCATATAAGAAAGACCAATCGGTTGCACAAATAAGCTGATTTAGCAATGAATAATTCCCTTTGCGAAAGCAGCGGCGGGGTTTATTGGCTGATGAGCACGAAATGAGACGATTACAATTGAACATTGTAATCTCTAAAGTAGGATGATATACATCCTCAGGAAGAGATAAAGGGGCGGACCTTGACACATTAGAAATAAGGTAGTCGTTAGCAAATACAAGGTCAAGTGTTCTATTCAAATGATTAGAAATTGAATTGATTTGAAACAACGAAAGATCAAGCATGCAGTCTATAAAATCATGCTGTGCTGAGGGCACTAGATAATTTTCGGCAGTGAATAATGACCAAGAGATGTTCGGCAAATTAAAATCACCCAACACCATAAATAGGTCATTATCACGCACGTGTGAAGAAACTTCTTTAATACAAGTAATATGTTTCATATAAACTTGAATATCAGAAGAAGGAGGGACATAAGAGCATGTAATATAGATATTCCGTGTAGGAAAAGACACCTTAACTGATACAATCTCAGCGTCAGTAGGCGTACTAAAACAAAAAAGTTCTGACTGGAGAGTGGGTTTAACGGCAATTAACACCCCACCACCTCGAGTAGGCCGATCATTTCTATGCAAAATAAAACTATTCGAAAATATCTCAAAATCGGATATGGTTGAATTTAACCATGTTTCTGAAAAGGCTATTATATCCGAGTCGAAGGAAGTACTGGCCATGAAAAGATTTTTAAGCTTTGAAATAAGACCTCTGACATTCTGATAATGAATACAGATTTGGTCAGAAGTTGAAATTAGTTTTTTGGGGCAGAAATGGTACCCTGTATTGAAGAGACTGGAAGGGTGACAGGCTGGTTTCGCCTTTTTGGCTTGAACTCGTGAACAATCATGTGTGGAGGCCAAAATTTGGGATCACAAATGATTGGGAACATATCATGTGAAACATTTATTTTGAATGATGATATTTCACGAGGGGTGGAGAAATTAAATTTGGTTATTGACACACTAGCAGAAGATTTGATAGCAATATAGGCAGCCAATGACTCAGAAGTGGTGTCCGACGAAAGTCGAGACACAAAAACTTGCCTACGAGGGGCAACAACCGTTAAAGTAGGTGCTGATGGGGCTGCGGGTAATATAGGTGTTAGAGGAGCTAAAGAGGCGCCATTATTGTGTTTAACAATCTGGGCAAGACTACGCGCAGGTCTATCTTTGCGGCCAGGAGCTGACGGGGCTGAGGCAGTTAGAATAACTGGGACAGTATCAGGTACGGGATCTACTGTAACTACTATAGGGGATGAAACGGGGGTAATTGGGCAGTCGCTTGGAGAAGGCGATAAAGACAACATTGGAGATAAATCCAAGTTGCTAGGTTGGGACATGAAAGGCGTAGGTGTCTGAACAGACGTAGAGGGCAATTGCAAAAGATGAGGCTCCAACCGGCGATTGATTGGAGACTCGAATTTATATTTGGCAAGCAACTCAAAACTGGAGTCAAAATTACTCGACAGCTGCTTAGCAACATTATTCAATTTTAAGAATTGATTTCTCACAGAATTATACATTCTGGAGAAATCAATTTGGTTGTCGATGCAATCTGGGCACGACCAACGCAAGCCACCGCAGCCCTTCTTGGCAACTGCAGTGATCTTGTCGCAATCACGCCCAGTGAGACCTGCACATTTAGCATGCATCATACTCTCACACAGCCAACAATTAACAAATTGCGGCTGTGCAGAATCATCAGCCTGCTTGAACGTGCAAGGTTTCTTACAGCACGACATAATTTCTACCAACGTTAAAAGATAAGCAGAAGTTGCGAGAGCGCGAGCAAAACGAAAACGGTGCACAAAAATAGAGCAAGTAAACACTCAAAAAACAATTATCTTACACAAACAAAGTGTTTGGAAAGAAAAGCAATAGCAAAAATTTGCGAGAGAGCGATGCACAAGCAGAAATATGCAGCAGCGAACACACGCACATACAAGTGTATGCACAGGGGAGCACCAAAGCAAAAGAATCAAAAACAGGCAATAACAACAACACGGAACTGACGCCGCGTTTTATAAATGCAATAATTAACAGACTTACGCTGCACAACAGATAGCACTTTGCACAATTTATAAGAGCTTTTTAAATAATGCACCATAAATGCAAAATTTAGAAATAAAAAGCAGGTTTGAAGCGCAAAAATATATAAAAATCTTGGAGCACAAGTAAAACACGTCAATCACTCTCAACTGAGAACTTTACATATCTATTATCAAAAAGTCATAGCTTAGTCGTGAACGGGTACGAAACTGGATCAGCTCTCGGTTCCCGAAAACGACTCTTTGGAGACAGTCATGAGAATTGCTTAGTCCTATAAAATATATTTAGAAGTTTTTGCTAATAAATAAAATATGCGAGTAATAAAATAACAAGTAGCACAATTTTGTCTCTTCTAATGTGCCCCAGCTCGTCATATTAATACAAAACGTGGTACTCCATCTTTGAGGTACATAAAATAATAACCTATTTTCATTATTCATCCGATACACTACTCTATTCCTCTTCTCAAAGAATGTAAGTTCACCTTTGTCTAACAATTTCATAACTTCTTGTACTTCTCTATCTTAAGTCTGATAAATTATAAAGTTCGTTTCAAAACTATTCGTGTATGTTATTATAATCGTATTATAATCACATGTGGCATGCTTTTACCAGTACAATGAGCTAACTTGTATCATAATGCAGCTTAATGCCATTTTTATAATTTTGTGGTAATGTATACATATGTAACTTTATCAGTATCAACAGCCGAGTCGATATAGCCGTGTCCGTCTGTCTTTTTCTATGCGAACTGGTCTCTCATTTTTAATGCTATCGTAATGAAACTTTGCCAAAAAAAACTCTTTCTGTTGCAAACATACATATGTATGTTGGAACCAGCTAAATCGAACCACTATATCATATAGCTGCCATATGAACGATCGTTCGAAAAGTTGGTTCTTATATGAAAAGCTTTTTTGTGTATCAAGATATCTTGACCAAACTTGGCATTTATTATTTATACTTTGCTCCTCATATATATGCAAAACCATATTCAGATCGGGCCACTGTAGCATATAGTTGCCATAGGAACGGTCGGTCGAAAATAAAGTAATTGTATAGAAAACTTTTTTTTTTTTTCTAAAGTTGTATCGGTCCAAGACCAGACCAAGTTCGATTGAACGGGTCAATAAAATGAACTACTGAAGTTATTCAGTGATTAGTGAACTAAATCGGTCATTTAGTTGACTCGTTCTGCTATTCAGTCGGAACGATTTATTCCGTACTCGTTCAGTCGATCATGAACGATACACTTTTAATACTCGTTCAGTCGTTCATGAACGATGTATGCAAGGCAGCAGTTCAGCCGTCCTAGAACGATACATTCTGCGGATATGTTGAGTTCTTAATAAACAAAAAGATTTTGGGATTTTAAGTTCACTTTTGATTTGTTGAGTTGTAACTTACAACGTGTAAGTATCTATTATCAATGGTACAGTATAATAAGTAACGAGAATAACAAGCAAGAGGATCTACTCGGGAGCTCCCTCTTATTCTAACACCAAATGCAGCTCGATTGAATTAATTAAAAAAATATAAAAAAAAAAGTTCCATTGGCAGGATTTGAACTTGCAACTGACCGCATTACACATGCCAGCTCTACTCAGCAGCCACACAAGCCATATTATTATATTCTTCTCGGTAGGGCTCGAACTCGCGACAGACCGCACAACTTTCCACTGCCTCTACTCAGCAGCCACACTAATAATTGAGTCTTTCTGAAAAAAAAAACCATCTAAAATAGCAGCACAGAAAACTATAGCAATGATGACAGAATTCGCAGCAGACATGTATAAAGAAATTCTTGGAATTTGCGTCGCAGTCATAATACCGAAAAACAAAACAAAAACCAATCTTAATGAAATTTTCTACAGTATATCTTACTGTACCATAGAATGCAGTTCATTGGACCGATGTAGAAGCACATGTTGCCCCACAAATATTATTAATGTGGCCTCCTCGTGGTGACCATGGGTGATTGTCCACATATGATTTGGACAACCAGCTAATTCGAGCGGCGAAATAAGATGACCCATTTTTTGTCTGGTTTAAGACTAAACTGGGTAGTAGAATGATACGGCAGACGACCAAAGCAGTAAGTAAATTTGGTACCACGAGTAGCCAGGAGCCCGCGGAACATGTTTCGTCCTGACTTTTGGTCGCGGGTAAAGCTTGGCTCGACGTTGAGTTGCGTTTCAACCAAAACATTGCTTCTTGAGGTTTTAGATCGGCTTCACCTCCCACAAATGAGGGAATGTATTGCTTCCACCCAGCATGCTTTCATTTGCTACCGAAGGGACTCTGTTCAAGCAAGGACAGAGTCCTAAAGGGGCGCTAGTTCGACGCATTGTTTCATTGTATTTCTGAATACCGTGAGATTAAGCCAACATGGCAGGTGCTCACGTAATACTCAGTGACTTTTCTGTACCATAGAATATTTGTGAATCCAAAAAGTCAATTGCATTTAAAATGCATTTAAATTGTGGCTTAAATTGGTTGGCAATACAAGTTGGGTTATTAACTTGATTTATAGCTCTAGGGTAGTAGCGGGGAGGTAGCGATAGGTATAAAATTAAGAATACGTGATATATGTATAATATTCTAGAGTAAACATATCACTTTTGGTGACTCCACACGACAGGATGTCGATATCGATTTTTATCGATTGCTTGGAAACGGAGTAAGTTATTGATTATCGGAAATAAAGTCGATCTGCGTAGGCACCCCGTAAAGTATATATACTCTTGATCAGCATCAATAGCCGAGTCGATGTAGCCATGCCATCTAAGAATCGATAAAAGCTAGAGACTTGAAACGTAGGTCTTCTTGGTGCCCGCGCAGTTTGAGCTTGTTACCGATAAGTTGTGGCCATGAGGTGATGGTCCAGAGGTAATCCAGTGACCAAATCCCCGCCTGGTTTCTATGCGTCACCTTCTGTGTGGTGGCACACCTAGTAGTGGGTAGTACAATCTAGATTAATATCCAGAACCTAAAATGATTTCAACTCAAAGAGCCGCCTGTGCAGGCACCATAGGAGCCCCGAAACTGAACTTAATCACAGCTCAGAACTCTTAATTATTAGACGGTTGCGTCAGCAAAGAAATAGGAAAAGTACACAGCAGTATCCTATGGGCCCAACCCAATACCATAGATGAACAGACAGTGTAGGAGACACTAGAACTAGGTTTCAAGAGGAAATATAACACATACATTCTGAATCTGATTGAACGTGAACTCAGAAACATCAAAGGTAGATGTACTCAAAAATCCCCATCCTGAAAAAAACCAAAACTATCTCCAAGCTTGTATCCGACTACAAGAAAGTAATCTATAATTTAATCGGGGTGGTGTTTATTTCACGTCGATTTTTCTCAGGATTCCATTCCTGGAAATGGAGAATCTGATAACCCTCTTGTAGGAGCCGTTACAATTCAAAAGTCTTTAGCTTCAGCAAGTCCAAAACACACAATGCTTAACAGCTAGCTATTGATAGGAGGTGCAGCTTCACTGTTGTGTCGCTAGCAGCCTGCTTCAACTCAGCCATCCTGGCTTAGAGATAGTCCTCGATCTTAGCCAAATATTTTTAAATATAAGTTACAATTGTGTGTACTTTTAAATTACATATAGTTTTACAGGTATGCGTCATTGGCTTCTTAAATTAACATTTGGGTTTACTTATTTTATTTTGCTTGAACAAATTAGTATTTCACATCTTCAATTTCTTATCCAATGTCTTATGTTCTGAGCACTCCAAACGCCTTGATAAGGATTTCGAGATAACTGAAAACCCTTAATGTGTTTGAGCAAGAACCTATCATTTTTTAACACCTTGTCTATTATAAATTGGCCCTTATTTTTAGGTATTAGCTTTCTAAAAACTCCTCCTTTGATAGCACTATCAAAATTTTTTACCATAACAAAATCTCCAGTCTTGTATTCGTCCGGAACTTTCCGCTTTTTGTTGTAATAATTTTCATTTCTCGCCTGCGCTATTGATCGGTTGTGCTGCGCTTTTTGTCTAATATCTTATAAGTTTCGCTCGTCTGCTGCGTCTAATATTTTGGTTTCCTCTAACTTTTCACTTAGTTCGTCAATAATTTTTCCTCTTTGTGGTAACCCAAATAACATTGTGCTAGGAAAAAACTGGGTGCTCTATGCTGAGTGTTATTTAAAGTGTATTCTACTTTTTCGATGATAATGTCCCATGGCTGCCCGTTTACAGGTTCGGTAAGTTTCGCAATCATTGGTCCCAAACTTCTATTAATTCGCTCTACTTGTCCACTGGCTTGCGGCGAGCCTGTTGCTATCTTAATATGTTTCACATTTAATTGTTCTAGAAATTCTACGAATTCGGCTGATGTGAAACAGCTTCCTCGATCAGATATTATGCAATTCGGCCCACTGTAAGCTCAAAGTAATCTTTCAATGCCCCGATAACTTCCTTGCTGTTGGTTGTCTTCGTTGCAAATAATCTAACAAATTTTGTGAACCCATCTACAACTGCAAATATATATTTCTTTGCTCTGCTGTTGTCAACCGGTCCGTAATGATCTATATGGACTAAGTCAAAAGGTTTGTTGCCCTTTGGTATGCTGTGCAATAGCCCATCTCCTTTTCCTGTCTTAGGTGAAAATGCTATGCACCTTAAACAGTTTTCGATGTGACTCAATACTTTTCTTTTCATGTTCGGGAACATCTAACATCTTGTCCCTACTAATATGCCCAAGATCGTCATGTTATTTATATAACCCGTGGTCCTCCATCTCTTCTGGCACATAGAAAAGTAATCTTTTGTCATTCGTCTTTCTATATATTACTCCCTTTCTCATTTCAAACAATTTAAGCTCACCTACCTCTAACAATTTATCTTCTAACAATTTGTCTTCTAATAATTTATTTTTCGATAATTTTTCTGCTAAGTCTTTTCTTTCAATTAATTTGTCCTCTAACATAAACGCGTGATTAGATTGCTCATTTACTTTGCTTTCAGTACACTCGACTGAAATCATTTTCAAGGCGTTTAGGTCAATGTTTAAGTTACAATTTTCCATAAAATCTCTCCCCATTACCACCCCCCACCTCATAGACTCGTCAGACACCACTATTAAATGAAAATAAATTTTAATTGTTTCTTTTAAAACATAATTTATTTAATTTAATTTATTAAATTTAATTGTAAGTGGTTGGAGTTCTACTCCTTTGGGGACATAACTTTTCCTGATAAATGATATAGGGCTGCCCGAGTCTATGAGGCATTATAATTGTGAGCTCCTTATTTGCCGGCCCTTGACTTCCTCTCTGGGCATTGGGCCACCATGTGATTAGTTGCACCACAACCGTAACATGTTGTTGTTCTCTTTTTGGCTTTAGACAGTCTTTTGCCCAATGCCCCTTAAACCTGCAGTTAAAACAGCGCGAGTCTCCATTCCTGATGATTTTCGTAACTCCTTTTGATCCGCCTGTTTTGACAGTTCCACTTTGCTCCGACAGAAGCACACCAGCGAATGCCCGAAGCATGTTCACGGGATTTTCGAAATTGTGGAGCTTTACCTGTATTCGCAAATACTCTGACGGAATGCCTTCGATGAGGCCATCCAAAAGCTCCTCGTCGTTCATGTTCAGATCTCGAGCCAATATTGACTTGGCGTCAAAGTACAACGCAAATTTTTATCTACACTTCCAAATTCGTGCTTCAATTAAATTGTCCAGCAGTCTGCAATCGGCTTCGTTATCCTTGTTGGATCTGCTTGCAGCTAATTCAAAGCGCTGCTTTTTACCTTGGCAATGCATAACAAGCGACGTTGCGTATCATTCAGCTTCTACAACTCAGCAATATTCTCTAAGTGCGCAATTCAATTGCGAAAAGGCGCAGCTCCATCGTTATCCAATAGGATCTCCTTTGCCAATTGGAATGCTGCTGGAGCCCATTCGCCGTTTCCTCTTGCCGCTGTGTGGCATGCTTGCCCAATTTCGCAACGAAAATGTTCGCTGGCGTCGTCTCGGCGGGCGTCGCGATCGCTGTCGTCGCCGTCTTCTCCTATAACGGCACATTCGCTACTGTCGCTGGTATCGCCTGCTGCGCTTTGCGCATTGCTGTCGTTTTCCGCTACCTGCTGCTGTTTGCCTAAGCGGTTGTTGCTTACGCTTTGTGTGCGTAAATGCGCAAGTAGATTTTGGGCAGCTATTATTTCTTCGCGCATGTTTTTAAGACACTCCGTAGAAAATTTTCTTGAGCTGGTAGGTTTGCTGCCAGCCAACTCCTCGTCATCAGATTTGTCCATCCTGGGAGCACTGCCGCGCTCATTTGTTGGTTCCGAGTTAGGGCGTGCCAACAACTCGGATTTTGAGCCCTGGGTCGGCTGGTCCAGAATTGCTAGCCATTTTTTTAAATTAGCCGTATCGCGTTTTTCACTATCCCACTTCTGAGATTTGTAGAAACCGATATAATTCAAAAGTCTTTAACTTCAGCAAGTCCAAAACACGTCCACTTTATTTGCTTCTCTGCTAACGACTGACTCCAAGACCTTTTATACTTGTCTAACACTCTTTTTATACCCTTGCAGAGGGTATTATAATTTTGTCGTGAAATGTGTAACGCATAGAAGGAGACATCTCCGACCCCATAAAGTATATATATTCTTGATCAGCATCAACAGTCGAGTCGATATAGCCATGTCCGTCTGTCCGCCTGTCCGGCTGTCTGCTTCTATGCGAACTAGTCTCTCAGTTTTGAAGCTATCTTAATGAAACTTTGCAGAAGTCCCTTTTTCTGTTGCACGCAGCACATATGTCAAAACCATCTGGATCTGACTACTATATCATATAGCTGCCATAGGAAAGATCGGTCGAAAATTAAGTTTTTGTATGAAAAAACATTTTGTGTTTCAAGATATCTTGACCAAACTCGACATTTATTAGTTTTACTAAGCTCCTCATATATATGCAAAATCCTATTAAGATCGGACCACTATATCATATAGCTGCCATAGGAACGATCGGTCGAAAATTAAGATTTTGTATGAAAAAACATTTTGTTTTTCAAGATATCTTGACCAAACTCGGCATTTATAAGTTTTACTAAGCTTCTCATATATATGCTAGATCCTATTAAGATCGGACCACTATATCATATAGCTGCCATAGGAACGATCGGTCGGAAATTAAGTTTTTGTATGAAAAAACATTTTGTTTTTCAAGATATCTTCATCAACCTCCGCATTTATTAGTTTTACTAAGCTTCTCATATATATCCAAAACCCTATTAAGATCGGACCACTATATCATATAGCTGCCATAGGAACGATCGGTCGAAAATTAAGATTTTGTATGAAAAAACATTTTGTTTTTCAAGATATCTTGACCAAACTCGGCATTTATAAGTTTTACTAAGCTCCTCATATACATCCAAAATCCTTTTAAGATCGGACCACTATATCATATAGCTGCCATAGGAACGATCGGTCGAAAACTAGGTTTTTGATTAAAAGCCTTTTTATACCCTTGCAGAGGGTATTATAATTTTGTCGTGAAATGTGTAACGCATAGAAGGAGACATCTCCGACCCCATAAAGTATATATATTCTTGATCAGTATCAACAGTCGAGTCGATATAGCCATGTCCGTCTGTCCGGCTGTCTGTTTCTATGCGAACTAGTCTCTCAGTTTTAAAGCTATCTTAATGAAACTTTGCAGAAGTCCCTTTTTCTGTTGCACGCAGCACATATGTCAAAACCAGCTGGATCTGACTACTATATCATATAGCTGCCATAGGAAAGATCGGTCGAAAATTAAGTTTTTGTATGAAAAAACATTTTGTGTTTCAAGATATTTTGACCAAACTCGAACTTTATTAGTTTTACTAAGCTCCTCATATATATGCAAAATCCTATTAAGATCAGACCACTATATCATATAGCTGCCATAGGGACGATCGGTCGAAAATTAAGATTTTGTATGAAAAAATATTTTGTTTTTCAAGATATCTTGACCAAACTCGGCATTTATAAGTTTTACTAAGCTTCTCATATATATGGTAGATCCTATTAAGATCGGACCACTATATCATATAGCTGCCATAGGAACGATCGGTCGGAAATTAAGTTTTTGTATGAAAAAACATTTTGTTTTTCAAGATATCTTCACCAACCCCGGCATTTATTAGTTTTTTTAAGCTCCTCATATATATGCCAAATCCTATGAAGATCAGACCACTATATCATATAGCTGCCATAGGAACTATCGGTCGAAAATTAAGATTTTGTATGAAAAAACATTTTGTTTTTCGAGATATCTTGACCAAACTCGGCATTTATAAGTTTTACTAAGCTCCTCATATATAAGCAAAATCCTTTTAAGTTCGGTCCACTATATCATATAGCTGCCATAGGAACGATCGGTCGAAAACTAGGTTTTTGATTAAAAGCCTTTTTATACCCTTGCAGAGGGTATTATAATTTTGTCGTGAAATGTGTAACGCATAGAAGGAGACATCTCCGACCCCATAAAGTATATATATTCTTGATCAGCATCAACAGTCGAGTCGATATAGCCATGTCCGTCTGTCCGTCTGTCCGGCTGTCTGTTTCTATGCGAACTAGTCTCTCAGTTTTAAAGCTATCTTAATGAAACTTTTCAGAAGTCCCTTTTTCTGTTGCACGCAGCAAATATGTCAAAACCAGCTGGATCTGACTACTATATCATATAGCTGCCATAGGAAAGATCGGTCGAAAATTAAGTTTTTGTATGAAAAAACATTTTGTGTTTCAAGTTATCTTGACCAAACTCGGCATTTATTAGTTTTACTAAGCTCCTCACATATATGCTAGATCCTATTAAGATCGGACCACTATATCATATAGCTGCCATAGGAACGATCGGTTGAAAATTAAGTTTTTGTATGAAAAAACATTTTGTTTTTCAAGATATCTTGTCCAAACTCGGCATTTATTAGTTTTACTAAGCTCCTCACATATATGCTAGATCCTATTAAGATCGGACCACTATATCATATAGCTGCCATAGGAACGATCGGTCGAAAACTAGGTTTTTGATTAAAAGCCTTTTTATACCCTTGCAGAGGGTATTATTATTTTGTCGTGAAATGTGTAACGCATAGAAGGAGACATCTCCGACCCCATAAAGTATATATATTCTTGATCAGCATCAACAGTCGAGTCGATATAGCCATGTCCGTCTGTCCGGCTGTCCGGCTGTCTGTTTCTATGCGAACTGGTCTCTCAGTTTTAAAGCTATCTTAATGAAACTTTGCAGAAGTCCCTTTTTCTGTTGCACGCAGCAAATATGTCAAAACCAGCTGGATCTGACTACTATATCATATAGCTGCCATAGGAAAGATCGGTCGAAAATTAAGTTTTCGTATGAAAAAACATTTTGTGTTTCAAGTTATCTTGACCACACTCGGCATTTATTAGTTTTACTAAGCTCCTCACATATATGCTAGATCCTATTAAGATCGGACCACTATATCATATAGCTGCCATAGGAACGATCGGTTGAAAATTAAGTTTTTGTATGAAAAAACATTTTGTTTTTCAAGATATCTTGTCCAAACTCGGCATTTATTAGTTTTACTAAGCTCCTCACATATATGCTAGATCCTATTAAGATCGGACCACTATATCATATAGCTGCCATAGGAACGATCGGTCGAAAACTAGGTTTTTGATTAAAAGCCTTTTTTGTTTATCAAGATACCTTCACCAAGCTAGGCGTTAACCATCTCGGCATTAAAAGGTTACAAGGGTATTAGATCTTCGGCATGCCGAAGGTAGCCTTTCTTCCTCGTCTTATTCTTTGTTATCGAACAATGCTAAACAGCTAGCTATCGATAGGAGGTGCAGCTTCACTGTTGTGTCGCTAGCAGCCAGCTACACTCTTCTGCCAACACCAAAAGCAGCTCGCGCCATGAGCTCACCAGCAATTGAATCTTGACGGAAAAACCTGATTGAAACAGCAGCAACAATCGCAAACGCTCGTGAATGTGTGGGTATACATGTACACAGAAGTTCTTGCACTTTGCTCTAGCTGTCGCAAAGACCCTGGCAACCAAAACATGCTTTCTTTGATAACTATTGTGTTTCTTAACCGATCTTGATGAAATGGATTTCTTATTGTGCTTTCGAATTTTTGTGTGATCTCAAAAGAGACAATTGCATTAAAATTGTGGCTTAAATAAGTAGTCCATAAAAATTGATCAATTTATAGCTTTAAGGTGATAGCCAAAAATTGAAAATTGCTTGATATATATAACCTAATCAGAAGCCTACGTGTCAAGACACGATTCGAGATCATAAAGTAGTTGTATATATGGACGACATTATGATAGCAAGTAAGGATATATTTGGATGTCTTAAGTGAGCTACTTAGGCGGTAGTTCAACTCAAATTGGAGTTTACTTTTTGGCAAAAGAAAGTTTATGCAAGATTCAGTTAAATACCTATAAGTTCAAATATCAAAGGAGAGTATAAAAGCTGACGATGAAGGGTTGGAGGTGGTAAGAAACATCCCCACTCCTGGTAAAACTCAAGTGGTACTTTGTACTTTGAAGAAGAAGGACTATCTTCGGCTGGCCGAAGATATAATACCCTTGCAGACCCAACCTTTTTATAATGCTCATAGTGATTTGCCCGTATCTAAGAATCGCAGGGAAAATAGATAATGCCAAGTATGGCTAAGATATCTTGAAGAACAAACAGTTTTTAATACAACTTAATTTTCCGTCGATCGTTTTTATTATCAGCTATATGATATAGTAGTCCTGTGCTTATACGATTTTGCTTTAATGTAGGGAGAATAGAGAGACCTATAAATGCCGAGTTTGGTCAAGACATCTAAAAAAAAATTAAAAAAGGTATTCTATACAACAACTTTATTTTCGACCGATTGTTGCTATCGCAGCTATACGATATAGTGGTCCAAGTCTTTAGGATTTTGCATATATATGAGGACCATATTAAAACAATAAAAATGCGAGTTTGGTCAAGATATCTTGATAAACAAACAAGTAAGAGGTTCTAGTCGGGAGCTCTCGACTAGGGAATACCCTGAATCCTCTTATTCCAACACCAAATGCAGCTCGCGCGACGCGCTCTTCTGCTGTAGTAGTACAAAGATAAGTGAATTAAAAAAAGTTCCCTTGGCAGGGTTCGAGCTCGCAACTGACCGCATTTCTTGCTGCCGTCTCTACTCAACAGCCACACCAGCCAACAAAAAAAAAAAAGTTTCCCCGGTAGGTCTCGTTTGTGAGTCTAGCTCGTTTTATTTAACAAAATTGCTCGTAAAGATTTTTATCGATTACTTGGAAACGGGGCAAGCTATCGCAAGCACTAGGAGGACCGACAGGTACAATTTCAGTCTCTAGCTCTTATAGGTTCTGAGATCTTTACGGATACATACGGACAGACGGACGGACAGACGGACGGACATGGCTAGATCGACTCGGCGGTTGATGCTGATCAAGGATATATATACTTTATGGGGTCGGAGATACTTCCTTCTGCCTGTTACATACATTTGCGCAAATACATTATACCCTTTTTACCCATTTTCAATGGGTTCAGGGTATAAAAATATGTTATACTTGATATGTTGCTTCTAGAATATTATATGTATATCAAGAATCTTTCATTTTATACCTATCGCCACCTTCTCGCTACCACCACAGAGCTATAAGTCCAAATAATAATCCGATCTGCGTAGGCACCCCGTAAAGTTTATATACTCTTGATCAGCATCAATAGCCGAGTCGATGTAGCCATGCGATCTTAGAATCTATAAAAGCTAGAGACTTGAAACGTAGGTCTTCTTAGTGCCCGCCCAGTTCGAGTTTGTTACCGATAATCGATGGTGCGTAATACAGTTGTGGCCATAAGGTGATGGTCCAGAAGTGATCCAGTGACCAAATCCCCGCCCGGTTTCTGTGCGTAAACTTCTGTGTGGTGGCACTCCTAGAAGTTGATAGTACAATCTAGTTTAATATCCAGAACCTAAAAAGATTTCAACTCAAAGAGCCGCCTGTGCAGGCACCATAGGAGCCCCGAAACTGAACTTAATTCCAATCGACCTTCACCCAATGTAAATCACAGCTCAGAACTCTTAATTATTAGACGGTTGCGTCTGCAAAGAAATAGGAAAAGTACACAGCAATATCCTGTGGGCCCAACCCAATACCATAGATGAACAGACAGTGTAAAAGACACTAGAACTAGGTTTCGAGAGGAAATACAACACAGACATTCCCTACAGAGAGAACGATTTGGCAATCGACACTCGTTGGGGTTCCTTCTACACCGACACTCGAAGATGGGCTGTCGAATGGCGACCGGGTTCCACTCGGAGGATTTAAAATGGAATCGTTATTCTATCTGCCAGAATCTGCGAACATATTTCTGGCTGAGGTCTAGGCAATATAATATAAGAGAATAATATACAAATAAAGCCAGCAAGAATCTGGTTGCACGTGAACTCAGAAACATCAAAGGTCGATGTACTCAAAAATCCCCATCCTGAAAAAAACCAAATTAACTCCAAGCTTGTATCCGACTACAAGAAAGTAATCTATAATTTAATCGGGGTGGTGTTTATTTCACGTCGATTTTTCTCAGGATTCCATTACAGGAAATGGAGAATCTGATAACCCTCTTCTGTCAACACCAAAAGCAGCTCGCGCTATGAGCTCACCAGCAATTAAGTCTTGATGGAAAAAACCTGATTGAATCAGCAGCAACAATTGCAAGCGCTCGTGAATGTGTGGGTGTACATGCATACAAAAGTTCTGGCACTTTGCTCTAGCTGTCACAAAGACCCTGGCAGCCAAAACACGCTTTCATTGATAACTATTGTGTTTCTTAACCGAATTTGATGAAATGGATTTCTTATTGTGCTATAGAATATTTGTGTGATTTCATAATGACAATTGCATGTGGCTTAAATTAGTGGTCAATAAAAAATTGATCAATTTTGTTGCGTTTGACGTTGTCGGCAGCACCGAGGGTTACTTAGTTGGTTGCGTGCGATATTATCGGCCACGCCGATATCTTTTTCTCATATAGGTCAGAGTATGCGGGGTGAAGCTGGGCCACCGGCGGAGCCCAAATTTTTGAAGGGTGGCAACGCCAAACTTGCGATCCACGGCGCCAAAAGCGACGATTGCTATTGGCCACCCGGTTCGCTCTTAAAGAGAATATGAGGAGAGGGGATCGCATGCCCTTGGATATGCCCTTGGCCTCCATTTGGGCCGTTACCCAAAAAAAATATGCAGCTGTGCAGATGGGCAGCAACGGTGCCCGCCTCGCCAATGTATGCGTGTGCCGAAATTCGGCACCGATGATGTTGCTGAAAAATGTTAAAGGGTTTTTGATTTTGTCAGTTGTCAACGGCGGACGTGCTGTGCTTCAAAGCCCATTAAAGTTTTTCTTGCTAATTTTCAAGCCGGCCCGCGGATAAAATATTCTAAAAACAGTTTCTAACATTCAAACTAAGCCGATATGTAGACTTGAAATATAAAGGGCTTGTTTCGGTTTAATAATACAATTTTAATTAAAACAATGTGCAGTATACATCTAAAGCCACAAAGCAAAGACAGTGACATTTCCGGGCAAGCACCCAACGTGAAAGCGGCCATCTAAGTGCAACACTAGACAGACTTATAAAATAAAAATCAGCGGCGCACACCAGCCACATCCGCGACGCCGTCAACCAAGCGTCTGCGCAACCCTGAAGGCGACGAGACGAGCCACCGACGACCGGGCTCCAACCACAAAGAAGCGGCCATAAGCGAGACCACGCCCACATCCTCCGAGTGAGTTCGTTCCGTTTTGCCCATCCTCGTTCGAGCCCTTGGCAGAGTCAGATGAAGACTCCTGATCATATTCTCTGAAAAGAAACAGATTTTGTTATCGTTAAATTTAGTTTTTTTCTTGTATTTATAAATTACCTCTGTACATACATAGACGCTTACGCCGAGCTTCACTTTAGAGTGCGAGCGGTGAGGGAAACTCCAAGGGTGATGCATCTGTGCCTGCAAAATATAAAAGTTTAAAATTAACTCTTGCGCGAACTATGCTCCCATACCTACCTAATTGGAATTACCAATTTATATCGCCCCTTACCAACCCCAGAGAACTCTTTAGGTAGGGTGAGAGAAAATTAAGCGATTTAATAATAATTTAATACTGATTACCGAACATACCCAGTTTTAAGTAGTTGTGTGGGCACTTTGTTCCAAAACCGGCACAACGATTGCCCTTTTAAATTGCCTCTTTGCGCATTTCTTTTGCGGCGACCGGCAACATCTCTGTAGTGTTTCGTCGCCTGTTCCATATAGTGATGTTAAGATAAACAATTGAATCCTTTATGATAAGAAAAGAATTTAGTAATTAATACATTTTATCTATAAGCATATATATACATGAACATTAATACGCACCTGTAAAGTTAAAGAAATTTTCACGTACATTAAAATTTAAATAGCTGCAAAGATAAATGCCATAAGCGATGGTAATAATTGTTATAAATTGTAAGACAACGCAATCAATTATACGTACATGTTAAAAATAAGAATGTCCGGTTAAAATATTATTGTTGGGGAGAGTGGGCATGATGGCCGACACGGGCTAATGTAGGCCATTTAGTGGCCAAAAAATGACGGAGACGAGTGCAGGTGATCGTCTCATGGTAGGGCGGGTACGCTGGGTCCGGAACCGGGCCCGATCTGGAAGAGTAAAGTGGATAAATAGTGTTTATTTTAGTTAATTTATAGTGTGTCTCACCTTTGTTGTTTATGTTTTCATAGCTGTTACAGCTGTTTATGTTGTTCACGAGTTAGCAGTTCCGAATATTGGTTATCGATATGTAGTTCATTTTGAATAGTGTTGTGTGAGTCTGTTTTGCTACAGGCATGTAGCTTTGTTGTTATCGATTGTGCGGACTGCGGGCCAGGGATGGGACTACACCCAGAGAATCCGATGAGCCAGCCGGCGCGGCCCACTGAGAAACAAGCAGTTCCGTAACAATATGGCGCCCAACTTGAAGAAGCACTCGGCTTTTTTGAAGTCGGTGTGCAATCAAAGAAAAATAAATAGATATCAATGAAGGTACAGAGAAGAGGACTCCCTTGGCTTCAGGACCCACACCGCTGAAGTCTTATGTGGCACCTAATCAGGTAGCTCATAATCGCGCAGCGTGTAGTGGAATCCGAGGAGCACGACGGAAATAGAGAATATCCATAAACATGAGAAGTTTTCTTGTAGTGGTTGATGACGGTAAGTCACGTTCGCATGTTGGCGAAACGTTTGCGACCGTTTATAGTAGCCTGGTGGTAGCCGCAACGACAAAATATCTTGTGTTAGAATGTGATATTAGGGTAGGTCTTACTAGAGTTTGTTTAATGTTTACTATTTGTTTTGTCCCTCGCTGGCCGTGGTCAAATGAGCCTCGGAGACAGGTGACCCAGGACGACATAGAGCCGATCATGCGCCGCACCTGTCACACAGCATACCCTAAAGGTGCCCAGAAGTGCGACAGAAACCAAATAGCCTTCAAGTTAGCGTTCCTTGAATGCCGTTCGTCAGTCAAACTGATGAACTGAGCATTTGACGAATGCTTAAGTGTTGTCCACTGTCCAGATTATGCGTAGATTAGTTAGCCTGTGTTAGGATTTGTCTTCTCTTCCCCCAAGTATTTGAAATTAATTAGAAAAAAAAATGTATTTTTGTGAGTGTTTTTGTGGTCGATGTGTATTCATTTATTATTCTTTATTAGTAAGATTTGTTAGTGGGTGTTTATTTATTTATTAATTTATTAGGAATATTGGTAAGGTTTTTTTTGTATAAGGGTAGTAAGCCTTGTAGAGGTATGGCTGAGGAACAGGTGTCCGATTTGGCTTCTGACGCTGATGGGGCGTCGGCTCTGCCACCGCCGCGCCCAGCTGGAGGGCTGGTGCGAACGTCAATGAATTTCCGGGGATTTCCAGAGAGACAGATCCCGGAAGAGGGTCACCTGGTAGACGTGGAGAAAGAATTGGCTCAACAAGGTAAACCTACACGGAACATGGAGTTCCCGAAAGCCCCGTTAGACTCAGTGCTCAAATTAGCGGCAAACGCGGCGATCGCTCAGGCCCACCAAACGTATCTCCATGCTCTGCCATCTGGCATCAGCGAGTCCATCCGCGAGGAGATGCGAGCTGGCTTCATGGAAATGATGAAGGGCATCATTGATGTACTTAGGCCG
Organism: Drosophila kanekoi; assembly: GCA_037075305.1. Lineage (NCBI taxonomy): Eukaryota > Metazoa > Arthropoda > Insecta > Diptera > Drosophilidae > Drosophila > Drosophila kanekoi. The sequence goes on along the minus strand of JBAMCE010000110.1, from coordinate 239,878 downwards.
CCAGGGAGCCAAACCGCCGAGACTAACACTGCGCCGAAGCCGCCGAGAAATATCAAGCCGGAACCACGAACAGGCGCCATCCCGAAAGAACGGGAAGTGTTCCAGCGCGAGGCATTTCCACCACCGGTGCCACCGAAGCCACATAGACAAGGCGCACGAGGAGCGGAGTATTCGTCCGGCAGCCCAGTTTACGTTGCAGATGCTCAGTCGAGGAACTGGCGTAACCCGAATAACCGCCATTTCCGAGTAGAGGACCGGAGAGCGGATGATTTTCAACCGGAGGAGGCGTACGCCAACCTACGAGAAACGGCGTACATGAAGCTCGAGCGGTGGAACGTCAAGTTTGACGGCGAGGACGCGATGAATTCGATCGAGGACTTCTTGTTCCGCCTGGAGTTCCTGCAGAGGCAGTATCAATGCCCGTGTAAGGAGGTCTTGCGCGGTTTCCACCTGCTCCTGACCGGCCGCGCCCGCGAGTGGTATTGGATGCACGTGCGGCATTCTAGGGTCGACAGCTGGATGCAACTGCGGCATGCCCTCTTGGACAGGTTCCGGGGCTACCAGACGGAACACGATGTGATGCAGGAGCTTTTACAACGAGAGCAACAGGCCAGCGAACGGGTGGATGATTATATCCACCACATGCGTCAACTCGCCGCGCGATTCCAGAAGCCGCTGAGACACCGCGAGCTGGTGAAAATTATAAAGCGTGGTTTGAAAGAAAGTCTAGCGAAATATATCTATGCCATGGACGTACTCACCGTGGATGAGCTGCGCCAAGAGTGCCTAGAAGTGGAGGGGCACATAGGTCGCAGAAGCCGGACGGGGTACATGCAGCCGTCGCGTTGTCCACAAGGAACGAGGCCCGTAGTCCACGAGGTTGAAGTACCGCCACATCGTACAGAAACGCCGCCGGGAGAACTGGAGGAAGCATTCGTGCGAGGCAGGAACTCATCCCGACTTGTATGCTGGAACTGCAGACAGTTCGATCACGTCTCTAGAGACTGCCTGTCCAAGGAGCGGAAAATATTCTGCTATAGGTGTGGAAAGCCGGACACTTTCTGCTCCCAGTGTGAAAACTGTCCGGGAAACCCCAGAGGGAGCGCGGTGATAGCGGGACAGACGCGTTCCGGGACGGCGACCGCGGGGAAGCAGGAGAGGGGTACCTACCAAAGCAAATAATCATTGGAAAGGAGACGAAGGTTTGAAATAAGGATCAGGATCATAATAATAATATAAGCAAAGGAGGAATGCTCAGAGGCTTACCATATGAAGAACATGTTCGGGCATACATGTCGGCCCGAAATAGAATTTTTGGTGAGCGACAGCTGGAAGGGATGACACTAGCCACCCGGAGAGTGGTGAAGGCACGTGCGCGCTTCCGCAGACGCAGGATTACCCGGCGCCAGGTCGTCGAAGCGGTGAGACGGGAGGGTAGTATAAACCCACGCGTATTCGCCGAAGTGGAAGTCGCCGGAGCTAAGATGAAAGGGTTGCTGGACACGGGGGCATCAGTCAGTCTGTTGGGACAAGGATGCCGGGAGTTGGTGGAGGAACTGGGATGGGAAGTGCGACCATACGAATCGATGGTAAGGTCAGCGGCGGGTGCCAATCGCCCAATTTTAGGTCGCGTTGTTCTGCCTGTGAAATACGGGAATAGAAAGGAAGATATCGTATTTTACATGTGCCCGGACCTGCGACAGGAACTTTACCTGGGAATCGACTTCTAGCGAGCCTTCGACATTGCACCAGAGCTGCTCGATCCGGCCAGAAAGTCCGAAACACCAGCAGAGGCATCTGAGGTAACGGTAGCGAACCCAGAGGTGGCTTATTACCGGGACGACGACGACTGCGCGGTGGATCCGGAAATGTGGGACCTGGACAGCGATCAGAGGAGCCAGTTGGAAAGCGTGAAACGCAGATTTCTACAATTTGAGAAGGATGGCCTAGGGAAAACTCACCTGCTGCAGCACCGAATTCAGCTGATCGAGGGAGCAGAACCCGTGAAGGACAGACATTATCCGCTGTCTCCGGCCAAACAGGAGATCGTGTGGGCCGAGGTGGATAAAATGCTCAGGTTGGGCATCATCGAGGAGAGTGACAGCCCCTGGAGCAACCGGACGACGGTGGTGATGAGGCCTGGGAAGAACAGGTTTTGCTTAGACGCCAGGAAATTAAACAGTGTAACGGTAAAGGACGCTTACCCGCTTCCATGCATCGAGGGCATCCTATCGCGAATCGACGAGACTCATTTTATCTCTAGCGTCGACCTTAAGTTCGCGTTCTGGCAAATCGAGATGGAGGAGAAGAGCAGAGCGTATACGGCGTTTACTGTACCAGGGAGGCCGTTGTACCAGTTCCGCCACATGCCATTCGGGCTCTGCAACGCCGCTCAACAACTTTGCAGGCTCATGGACAAGGTAATCCCGGCGAATCTGAGGTCCAACGTGTTCGTGTACTTGGACGATTTGCTAATAATATCGGCAGATTTCCCAACGCACCTAAAATACTTGGAATTGGTGGCCGAGTGTCTGAGGAACGCGAACCTCACCATAGGCATGGCGAAGTCAAAATTCTGCTTCCGCAACCTAAACTACCTGGGTTTCATCATAGGCGGCGGGACGCTGCGCATGGATCCGGGAAGAGTAGCAGCGATCCGGAACATCCCGAATCCGAGGACAGTCAAGGAACTACGGAGCTTCTTAGGTACAGCGGGGTGGTATCGCCGATTCATAAAGAACTTCGCCGAAATCTCTATACCGTTGACTGATGCCCTTAAGAATAGAACGGGTAGATTTGTGTTGAGTGACGAGGCCATAGATGCCATAGAAAGATTGAAGTTAGCCCTCACCACAGCCCCGGTGTTAGTTCACGCGGATTTTCGAAGACTATTCTTCATTCAATGCGACGCATCTCACTACGGAGTAGGAGCCGTGCTGTTACAGCTAGACGACGAGCAACAGGAAAGGCCGATCGCTTTCTTCTCGGCCGAACTCAACAATCACCAAATCAACTATTCGGTGACCGAGAAGGAATGCCTAGCCGCCAAACTGGCCATACATCGATTCCGGCCGTACGTAGAGATGATGCCGTTCACGGTAATCACCGACCATGCGAGCCTGCAGTGGCTTATGAGTCTCAAAGACTTGAGCGGGAGACTAGCCAGGTGGTCCTTAGAACTGCAAGCTTTCCCTTTCTCCATGCAGTACCGCAAGAGAGCCGACAACGTCGTCGCAGACATGTTGTCCCGAAGCGTGGAAGAGGTCGAACTGACCCCGGAGGATCTATTGGGATTTCAGACCCCGGAGTTCGAGAGCGCCGAATATCTAGAGCTGGTAAAAGAGGTGATGAGCCAACAAGGAAAGTTGCCGGATCTGAGAGTGCAGGACGGACTCCTGTTCAAGAGGACCGTGCCCGAGAGCTTGGAGGATGAGGTCGAGGGCGCAAGTTGGAAGCTCTGGGTGCCGGAGTCGCTGACTGCAGGACTCATCCAACAAGCACACGCGGACGAGACGTCAGCTCATGGAAGCATGAGAAAAACGCTGCACGCGCTGCGCAGGCGATATTATTGGCCCAACATGGCCATACAGGTCAGGGACTATGTACGGAAATGCGATACATGTAAGGAGACCAAGGCACAAAAGTACCGGATGCAGGTCGGAATTGGGGAAGAAGTGCGCACCGACCGCCCCTTCCAGAAGCTATATATCGACTTCTTGGGGAAGTATCCAAGGTCGAAATGAGGGCATGCGTGGATATTCGTCGTCGTAGACCACTTCTCGAAATTCACCTTCCTGAAGGCCATGAGGGAAGCCACCGCGGCAGATGTCGCAAACTTCCTAGTGCATGAGGTGTTCTTCAAATTTGGCGTGCCGGAAGTGATCCATTCGGATAATAGACGACAATTCGTGTCAATGTCGTTCGATGCGATGGTCCAGGCGTTTGGCATTACTCACCTGCGCACACCAGTGTATTCGCCTCAGAGCAACGCCGCCGAACGCGTGAACCGCACAGTGCTGTCTGCCATCCGAACCTACCTGGGTCAGGATCATCGGGATTGGGACGCGTACCTACCAGAGGTGGAAGTGGCGATCCGGAATGCGGTCCACAGCGCTACGGAGGTGACTCCGTTCTTCGCGGTCTTTGGACAGCAGATGTATCTGAATGGTTCCAGTTACAAACTGGCCAGGAAGCTGAGATCATTGGCCGATAACAGTATTTCTGACCTTGACGCGAAGGACAGACTGGCTGTGATCCGAAGTCAGGTCAAGGACCACCTGCACACCGCATACGAGCGAAGTCGCCAAAGATACGACCAGCGCGCGCGCCAGCTCCATCTGGAACCGGGACAGGAAGTGTGGAGGCGCAACTTCGCACTAAGCAGCTTCGGCAAAGCCTTCAATGCCAAGTTCGCCCGGAAATTCTTAAAGAGCCGAGTCGTCCGAGCCGTGGGCACCAACGCCTACGAGTTGGAAGATCTCCAGGGACGCGTTGTAGGCGTCTTCCACGCAAAAAATATACGGACATAATCGTAATTTGCTCACCCCCCTGCCAGGCAATGGCGGTGGCAGCGCCCGTCCTCTCTTTGTTTTTGTTTTGGGTCAGTGACAAAAATATAGATTACTTGTAACGGTCATTCATGTCGTTACAATAGTCTGCGTGGTGATGTTGCATTTGACGTTATCGGCAGCACCGAGGGTTACTTAGTTGGTTGCGTGCGATATTATCGGCCACGCCGATATCTTTTTCTCATATAGGTCAGAGTATGCGGGGTGAAGCTGGGCCCACGGCGGAGCCCATATTTTTGAAGGGTGGCAACGCCAAACTTGCGATCCACGGCGCCAAAAGCGACGATTGCTATTGGCCACCCGGTTCGCTCTTAAAGAGAATATGAGGAGAGGGGATCGCATGACCTTGGATATGCCCTTGGCCTCCATTTGGGCCGTTGACCCAAAAAAAATATGCAGCTGTGCAGATGGGCAGCAACGGTGCCCGCCTCGCCAATGTATGCGTGTGCCGAAATTCGGCACCGATGATGTTGCTGAAAAATGTTAAAGGGTTTTTGATTTTGTCAGTTGTCAACGGCGGGCGTGCTGTGCTTCAAAGCCCATTAAAGTTTTTCTTGCTAATTTTCAAGCCGGCCCGCGGATAAAATGTTCTAAAAACAGTTTCTAACAGGCAAACTAAGCCGATATGTAGACTTGAAATATAAAGGGCTTGTTTCGGTTTAATAATACAATTTTAATTAAAACAATGTGCAGTATACATCTAAAGCCACAAAGCAAAGACAGTGACATTTCCGGGCAAGCACCCAACGCGAAAGCGGCCATCTAAGTGCAACACTAGACAGACTTATAAAATAAAAATCAGCGGCGCACACCAGCCACATCCGCGACACCGTCAACCAAGCGTCTGCGCAACCCTGAAGGCGACGAGACGAGCCACCGACGACCGGGCTCCAACCACAAAGAAGCGGCCATAAGCGAGACCACGCCCACATCCTCCGAGTGAGTTCGTTCCGTTTTGCCCATCCTCGTTCGAGCCCTTGGCAGAGTCAGATGAAGACTCCTGATCATATTCTCTGAAAAGAAACAGATTTTTTTATCGTTAAATTTAGTTTTTTTCTTGTATTTATAAATTACCTCTGTACATACATAGACGCTTACGCCGAGCTTCACTTTAGAGTGCGAGCGGTGAGGGAAACTCCAAGGGTGATGCATCTGTGCCTGCAAAATATAAAAGTTTAAAATTAACTCTTGCGCGAACTATGCTCCCATACCTACCTAATTGGAATTACCAATTTATATCGCCCCTTACCAACCCCAGAGAACTCTTTAGGTAGGGTGAGAGAAAATTAAGCGATTTAATAATAATTTAATACTGATTACCGAACATACCCAGTTTTAAGTAGTTGTGTGGGCACTTTGTTCCAAAACCGGCACAACGATTGCCCTTTTAAATTGCCTCTTTGCGCATTTCTTTTGCGGCGACCGGCAACATCTCTGTAGTGTTTCGTCGCCTGTTCCATATAGTGATGTTAAGATAAACAATTGAATCCTTTATGATAAGAAAAGAATTTAGTAATTAATACATTTTATCTATAAGCATATATATACATGAACATTAATACGCACCTATAAAGTTAAAGAAATTTTCACGTACATAAAAATTTAAATAGCTGCAAAGATAAATGCCATAAGCGATGGTAATAATTGTTATGAATTGTGAGACAACGCAATCAATTATACGTACATGTTAAAAAGAAGAATGTCCGGTTAAAATAATATTGTTGGGGAGAGTGGGCATGATGGCCGACACGGGCTAATGTAGGCCATTTAGTGGCCAAAAAATTAGGGAGACGAGTGCAGGTGATCGTCTCATGGTAGGGAGGGTACGCTGGGTCCGGAACCGGGGCCCGATCTGGAAGAGTAAAGTGGATAAATAGTGTTTATTTTTGTTAATTTATAGTGTGTCTCACCTTTGTTGTTTATGTTTTCATAGCTGTTACAGCTGTTTATGTTGTTCACGAGTTAGCAGTTCCGAATATTGGTTATCGATATGTAGTTCATTTTGAATAGTGTTGTGTGAGTCTGTTTTGCTACAGGCATGTAGCTTTGTTGTTATCGATTGTGCGGACTGCGGGCCAGGGATGGGACTACACCCAGAGAATCCGATGAGCCAGCCGGCGCGGCCCACTGAGAAACAAGCAGTTCCGTTACAATTTATAGCTATGATGTGGTAGCGGGGAGGTGGTGATAGCCAAAAATATAAAGTTGCTTGATATATATACACTAATCAGAAGCCTACGTGTCAAGTTTGGTGACTCTTGCTCTTAAAACTTAAGAGATTTGCTTAACAATAAGAATTTCGATATCGATTCTTGCCGATGACTTAGAAACGGGGCAAGTTATCGATCATCAAAAACAAACTCCTACTGTGCAGGTAGTAGGAGCACCTACGTTTTAAATTTTAAGTCTCTATCACTTACAGGTTCTCAGTACCTAGCGTTCATACATACAGACAGACGGGCGGAGAGACGGACATGGCTAAATCGACTCGGCTATTGATGCTGATCAAGAATATATATACTATATGGGGTCGAAGACCCTTCCTTCTGCTTGTTACATACAGATTAAAATTCGCTATACCCCTATTACCTAATTTTAATGGGTTAAGGGTATAAAAATTGATATTTTCATATTTTTGTTGACAAGGAATGCATTAAGCATACATATGTACTTTGTAACTCGGTTGGGACAATTTGAGTTTTAAGGATGCCGATAGGACGGTTCCTCAAGTATTTCAAAGATTTATCAACAGTATATTTTTAGACACGATTCGAGATCATAAAGTAGTTGTTTATATGGACGACATTATGATAGCAAGTAAGGATATATTTGGATGTCTTAAGTGAGCTACTTAGGCGGTAGTACAACTCAAATTGGATTTTACTTTTTGGCAAAAGAAAGTTTATGCAAGATTCAGTTAAATACCTATAAGTTCAAATATCAAAGGAGAGTATAAAAGCTGACGATGAAGGGTTGGAGGTGGTAAAAAACATCCCCACTCCGGGTAAAACTCAAGTGGTACTTTGTACTTTGAAGAAGAAGGACTATCTTCGGATGGCCGAAGATATAATACCCTTGCAGACCCAACCTTTTTATAATGCTCATAGTGATTTGCCCGTATCTAAGAATCGCAGGGAAAATAGATAATGCCAAGTATGGCTAAGATATCTTGAAGAACAAACAGTTTTTAATACAACTTAATTTTCCGTCGATCGTTTTTATTATCAGCTATATGATATAGTAGTCCGGTGCTTATACGATTTTGCTTTAATGTAGGAAGCATAGAGAGACCTATAAATGCCGAGTTTGGTCAAGACATCTAAAAAAAAATTAAAAAAGGTATTCTATACAACAACTTTATTTTCGACCGATTGTTGCTATCGCAACTATACGATATAGTGGTCCAAGTCTTTAGGATTTTGCATATATATGAGGACCATATTAAAACAATAACGAGGAAAAAAGGCTACCTTCGGCACGCCGAAGATCTAATACCCTTGCAACCTTTTAATGCCGAGAAAATGGTTAACGCCTAGCTTGGTGAAGGTATCTTGATAAACAAAAAAGGCTTTTAATCAAAAACCTAGTTTTCGACCGATCGTTCCTATGGCAGCTATATGATATAGTGGTCCGATCTTAATAGGATCTAGCATATATGTGAGGAGCTTAGTAAAACTAATAAATGTCGAGTTTGGTCAAGATAACTTGAAACACAAAATGTTTTTTCATACAAAAACTTAATTTTCGACCGATCTTTCCTATGGCAGCTATATGATATAGTAGTCAGATGCAGCTGGTTTTGACATATTTGCTGCGTGCAACAGAAAAAGGGACTTCTGCAAAGTTTCATTAAGATAGCTTTAAAACTGAGAGACTAGTTCGCATAGAAACAGACAGCCGGACAGACGGACATGGCTATATCGACTCGACTGTTGATGCTGATCAAGAATATATATACTTTATGGGGTCGGAGATGTCTCCTTCCATGCGTTACACATTTCACGACAAAATTATAATACCCTCTGCAAGGGTATAAAAAGGTTTTTAATCAAAAACCTAGTTTTCGACCGATCGTACCTATGGCAGCTATATGATATAGTGGACCGAACTTAAAAGGATTTTGCTTATATATGAGGAGCTTAGTAAAACTTATAAATGCCGAGTTTGGTCAAGATATCTTGAAAAACAAAATGTTTTTTCATACAAAATCTTAATTTTCGACCGATAGTTCCTATGGCAGCTATATGATATAGTGGTCCGATCTTCATAGGATTTTGCATATATATGAGGAGCTTAAAAAAACTAATAAATGCCGAGGTTGGTGAAGATATCTTGAAAAACAAAATGTTTTTTCATACAAAAACTTAATTTCCGACCGATCGTTCCTATGGCAGCTATATGATATAGTGGTCCGATCTTGATAGGATCTAGCATATATATGAGAAGCTTAGTAAAACTTATAAGTGCCGAGTTTGGTCAAGATATCTTGAAAAACAAAATGTTTTTTCATACAAAATCTTAATTTGCGACCGATCGTTCCTATGGCAGCTATATGATATAGTGGTCTGATCTTAATAGGAATTTGCATATATATGAGGAGCTTAGTAAAACTAATAAATGTCGAGTTTGGTCAAGATATCTTGAAACACAAAATGTTTTTTCATACAAAAACTTAATTTTCGACCGATCTTTCCTATGGCAGCTATATGATATAGTAGTCAGATCCAGCTGGTTTTGACATATGTGCTGCGTGCAACAGAAAAAGGGACTTCTGCAAAGTTTCATTAAGATAGCTTTAAAACTGAGAGACTAGTTCGCATAGAAACAGACAGCCGGACAGACGGACAGACGGACATGGCTATATCGACTCGACTGTTGATGCTGATCAAGAATATATATACTTTATGGGGTCGGAGATGTCTCCTTCTATGCGTTACACATTTCACGACAAAATTATAATACCCTCTGCAAGGGTATAAAAATGCGAGTTTGGTCAAGATATCTTGATAAACAAACAAGAGGTTCTAGTCGGGAGCTCTCGACTAGGGAATACCCTGAATCCTCTTATTCCAACACCAAATGCAGCTCGCGCTACGCGCTCTTCTGCTTTAGTAGTACAAAGATAAGTGAATTAAAAAAAAGTTCCCTTGGCAGGGTTCGAGCTCGCAACTGACCGCATTTCTTGCTGCCGCCTCTACTCAACAGCCACACCAGCCAACAAAAAAAAAAAGTTTCCCCGGTAGGTCTCGTTTGTGAGTCTAGCTCGTTTTATTTAACAAAATTGCTCATAAAGATTTTTATCGATTACTTGGAAACGGGGCAAGCTATCGCAAGCACTAGGAGGACCGACAGGTACAATTTCAGTCTCTAGCTCTTATAGGTTCTGAGATCTTTACGGATACATACGGACAGACGGACGGACAGACGGACGGACATGGCTAGATCGACTCGGCGGATGATGCTGATCAAGGATATATATACTTTATGGGGTCGGAGATACTTCCTTCTGCCTGTTACATACGTTTGCGCAAATACATTATACCCTTTTTACCCATTTTCAATGGGTTCAGGGTATAAAAATATGTTATACTTGATATGTTGCTTCTAGAAAATTATATGTATATCAAGAATCTTTCATTTTATACCTATCGCCACCTCCTCGCTACCACCACAGAGATATAAGTCCAGTTAATAAACCGGCTTGTATTGCCAACCAATTTTTAGAATCTACAAATATTGGTGCAATAAGATATACTGTAGAAGATTTCATTAAGATCGGTTTTTGTTTTGTCTTCGGTATTTAGACTGCACACGTGTTTGCGACGCTCTGTATACAAGTACACACACACACATTCATACTCGTCTGCTTCGATTCTATCAACACCATTGCAATTGCGATTATTTTCTGTACAGCTATTTTAAGTCTTTTTTTTTCTTTCCAAGACCCATTTATTGGTGTAGCTGTCGAGTAGCGGTGGTGGCAAGTGATATGATATGTCGCGATTTTGAGCCCTGTCATGGGAACTTCTGCTTATGCTCTTACAGAGGGTATTGTAACGCATGGAGGAAGGAGACATCTCCGACCCCATAAAGCGTATATATTCTTGATCAGTATCAACCGCCGAGTCGATATAGCCATGTCCGTCTGTCTGTTTCTATGCGAACTAGTCTCTCAGTTCTGAAGGTATCTTTTTAAGTTCACTTTTGATTTCTTAAGTTGTAACTTACAACTTGTAAGTATCTATTATCAATGGTACATTATAATAAGTAACAAGCATAACAAGCAAGACGATCTAGTCGGGAGCTCCCGATTAGGGAATACCCTGAACCCTCTTATTCTAACACCAAATGCAGCTCGTTTGAATTAATTAAGATATATTTAAAAAAAAAAGTTCCATTACCAGGGTTCGAACTTGCAACTCAGCAGCGACACCAGCCAAAAAAAAATAATACTGTCCTCGGTAGGGCGGAAGACTAAACTGGGTAGAAGACTGATACGGCAGTCGACCAAAACAGTAAGTAAATTTGGTACCACGAGTAGCCAGGAGCCCACGGATCATGTTTCGTCCTGACTTTTGATCGCGGGTAAAGCTTGGCTCGACGTTGAGTTGCGTTTCAACCAAAACATTGCTTCTTGAGGTTTTAGATCGGCTTCACCTCCCACAAATGAGGGAATGTATTGCTTCCACCCAGCATGCTTTCAATTGCTACCGAAAGGACTCTGTTCAAGCAAGGACAGGGTCCTAAAGGGGCGCTAGTTCGACGCATTGTTTCATTGTATTTCTGATTACCGTGAGATTAAGCCAACATGGCAGGTGCTCACGTATTACTCAGTGACTTTTCTGTACCATAGAATATTTGTGTATCCAAAAAGTCAATTGCATTTAAAATGCATTTAATTTATGGCTTAAATTGGTTGGCAATACAAGTTGGGTTATTTACTTGATTTATAGCTCTAGGGTTGTAGCGGGGAGGTGGCGATAGGTATAAAATTAAGAATACGTGATATATGTATAATATTCTAGAGTAAACATATCACTTTTGGTGACTCCACACGACAGGATGTCGATATCGATTTTTATCGATTGCTTGGAAACTGAGTTAGTTATTGATTATCGGAAATAAAGTCGATCTGCGTAGGCACCCCGTAAAGTATATATACTCTTGATCAGCATCAATAGAATCGATAAAAGCTAGAGACTTGAAACGCAGGTCTTCTTGGTGCCCGCGCAGTTCGAGCTTGTTACCGATCATCGATCGATCACCATGAGGTGATGGTCCAGAGGTAATCCAGTGACCAAATCCCCGCCTGGTTTCTATGCGTCACCTTCTGTGTGGTGGCACACCTAGTAGTGGGTAGTACAATCTAGATTAATATCCAGAACCTAAAATGATTTCAACTCAAAGAGCCGCCTGTGCAGGCACCATAGGAGCCCCGAAACTGAACTTAATTCCAATCGACCTTCACCCAATGTTAATCACAGCTCAGAACTCTTAATTATTAGACGGTTGCGTCAGCAAAGAATTAGGAAAAGTACACAGCAGTACCCTTTGGGCCCAACCCAATACCATAGATGAACAGACAGTGTAAAAGACACTAGAACTAGGTTTCAAGAGGATATATAGCACATACATTCTGAATCTGATTGAACGTGAACTCAGAAACATCAAATGTAGATGTACTCAAAAATCCCCATCCTGAAAAAAACAAAATTATCTCCAAGCTTGTATCCGACTACAAGAAAGTAATCTATAATTTAAGGATTCCATTCCTGGAAATGGAGAATCTGATAACCCTCTTGTAGGAGCCGTTACAATTCAAAAGTCTTTAACTTCGGCAAGTCCAAAATACACAATGCTTAACAGCTAGCTATTGATAGGAGGTGCAGCTTTACTGTTGTGTCTCTAGCAGCCTGCTTCAACTCGGCCATCCTGACTTTGAGATAGTCCTCGATCTCAGCCAAACATTTTTAAATATAAGTTACAATTGTGTATACGTTTTAATTACATATAGTTTTACAGGTATGCGTCATTGGCTTCTTAAATTAACATTTGGGTTTACTTATTTTATTTTGCTTGAACAAATTAGTATTTCACATCTTCAATTTTGTATCCAATGTCTTATATTCTGAGCACTCCAATCGCCTTGATAAGGATAGATAGACCTCGCCTCCCACCAAGGGGGAATGTCATGTCCGACAAGCATGCATTCAATTTGGTACCGAAGGGACACTGCACATGCAGGGTCTTGGAGGGGCGCTAGTCCGACGCTTTGTTTCGGCTCGCTGTATTTTCGAATACCGTGGTAGTAAACCCCTACGGGGTACACGCCACGTTAAGCAAATGTAGACGTTCTGTCCCTATCTACCGAACGGTTGAATTTTCAGCCGCATATCGCAGGATTGCGGGTTAAGCTGACTGGAGTCGTCGGAGCATTAAGTCGCGTTCTACGGGTTGACTGGGGCCTCAGTCCCCGAGCTAGACGCACTGTATTTGCCGGGCTCATTATGCCTTGTGTACTGTTTGGTGCCGCAGTATGGTTTTCCGCAGTCAGGGGAAAGTCGGGGCCCAGGAGGCGCCTCATCTCCTGCCAAAGAGTCATGCCCTTAGGATGCCTGCCGGTATGCCGTACAGTGTCCACCGTGGCACTGCAGGTGCTTGCTGGAGCTCCACCGTTGGATTTGGTTGCCAAGCAATTGGCAATCAGATTCAAGGTCAAGCCCACCCGCTGGAGGATAGTGACTGGCTGTTCGGTCTAGATGTGGCAATCTAGATCAGATGCAGATGAAGGCGTTGCTGGACGAAAGCATGTGCTCTGAGTGGCAACGGAGGTGGGATAGTGATGAGCACGGTCGACCGACTCATCAGATTATCCCGGACGCATACTTCGTCTACAGCCGGCGAGACTTTGGATTCGGTCTTCACGTCGGATTCTTGCTGACGGGCCACGGGTCGCTAAATGCATTCCTGCATTAGAGAAGTCTGAGTTCAACGCCCGCATGTCAATGCGGTGCAGAGCACGAAGACTGGCAGCACGTGCTAGTTGCTTGCCCACTCTATGCAGATCTGCGAGACCTCGACGGACTTTGTGTCAGGAGAGAAGATACCCGTTGGGACTTTTCCCGGGTTCTGGAGACACCAGAGCGGCTGCGACTCCTGGAGATGTTTGCGCGGGCGGTGTTTGCTAGACGGCGGCGAGGGATGGAGTGAAGTGCAGCCACACAGGGCCGACCAGTGCCAGGCTGGCGTTAGCCAAAACTGGGAGTGGCATGGACTGTGTCACGAAGCCCACCAGAGCTTAATCTGGAAGACAAGCCCCAATTTAGGGTGAGTTGACCAATGGACGACCCATTCCGTGTTTGTCGTCAACAAAACTGGGGAGTGGCAATTGCTTCGAACAGCCGACCAAAACTATAATTTGGTACCACGGGTAGTCAGGAGCCCACGGAACTTGTTCCGTCCTGGTTAATTGGTGCGGCCCTTCGGGGAGTATCGTGGTGGTTGTGGTTTAACACCCAAATGCGGGTAGAGCATCGCTCGACGTGGAGTTGCGTTAAACAATCGGGTTCCGTGATCCAGAGATCGGAAGAGGTTTAGATGGGCCTCGTGCCAAACCAAGGTAGAAGTCACAACCAAACAGTCGTGTCTTTAATTGGTACCTGCGGAATTGATGTTCCAAGGGGGCGGTGATTGACGCCTAAATTAATCCTATACTAGGAACCGTGAGAGCCATCGTGGCAGGTCACGTAAAGCCCATTGACTTTCATTTAATTTACTGTTGTTGATTTGCCCTTGAAATTGTGTTGTTATTATTGTTGACAGTATGGACAGCTCGTTTCTCAGGTACAGAGACCGCTCTGCGAGGGGATCTGAATCAGACGACTCCACCACCTTAGATAGAGAAGCCGTCCCGCAAAAAATCGCTGACAACAGGTGTAAAATAGGAATGGAGCCTGAGCAGCTTAGGGCCCTGGTGCAGGCCGCAGTGGCCTCCGCCTTAGAAGCACAGAGCGCAATATTGAAGCAAAGAGATGCAGAACTGAGAGCTTCCTTAGACGCTCAGATACAAGTATTGGTAGGCAGAATATCTACCAGTAATATAGAAACACCGCCGGTCCAGGCATTTGGGCCGGTGGAAATCAAATACGACGTCCAATGTAATGAACCATTGGACGCCGTTAAATGCTTACCAGAATTTACGAGGGTGCCAGAGACGTACGCCTCCTGGAGACAAGCTGCGATAGCGGCATATAAAATTTACAAGCCATATGACGGCAGCTCACGCCACTACCAGGCGGTCATTATTATTAAGAGCAAAATTAGAGGAGCAGCTGACGGCGTTTTGGGTCAGTTTGGCACAGTAATGAATTTTGATGCCATAATAAACCGTCTCGATTTCACATACAGGGATAAGAGAGGCATTCACGTCATAGAGCAAGAGATGAACACCCTAAGACAGGGCTCATTAACAATTTTACAATACTATGACGAGGTTGAGAAAAAGCTAACTCTTCCCACCAATAAGGTCAACATGTCCTATGAACCAAGCATGGCACAAGGGCTCTGTACGAAGTTCAAAGATGATGCGTTGCGTGTTTTTGGCTCAGGCCTAAAGCGTAGCTTGACGGATGTCCTGTTCGCGGCGAAGCCTAAGGACTTACCGTCGGCCCTAGCTCTAGCGCAAGAGGTAGAGGCAAACCATGAAAGGTACGCCTTTGCCGCCAGCTTCGCTAAAGGACAAGAAGATAGGGAACGAAAAGTGACCCCGAGGCCGCAGGTCCGTCAGCAAGATAGGGGTCACAGCAGGGGGATCCGCAACCCAGCGGTTTTAAAAATCCTCCCTTCACTAAACAACAGAAATAGCAACAAAGTAAATTTGAGCAACAGAGTGGCAGGTGGAACAAAGTTGGCGGGTCACAGGAACCAATGGACGTCGATCTGTCCGTCATCTGTGTCAAAAATTCTACAGCCATCGCAAGCACCAGCCTAGCGCTACTCACGAGCCTGATCAAGATTCAGTTTCGTATGCTAGCTCTGCAGCAGCAGCAGAACAGCAAATTGCCGACGACAATGGTAGCGCGTATGACTAAGACACTCTCAATTTTTTAGGGGAAGCTCCCTGCTGCCCTACATCAGTAGGAGAGTAGCAAGGATCCAGATGAGATTTCTTATAGACACGGGCGCTTCCAAGAATTATATCAGGCCACATAAAAATCTAAAAGGTGTGTGTCCAGTTAATTTTACCTTCTCTATCCATTCTATACACGGCACCACGAAGATCACTCATAAGTGCCTTATATCTCTGTTCGGCAAAACTGCCACAATTTTCTTACTCCCAAACCTGTCCACATTTGATGGAATTCTGGGCCTCGACTTGCTCACACAACCAGGAGTGTCGCTTTGTCTTTCTTCTGGCCAACTTAAATGTGGCGCAGAAACTGAACAAATCGAATTCCACAGGTGCGCGGATGTTAACTTTACCAATGTTGACTGCGCCGACGCGCCCGATGCTGTAAAAGATGCATTCCTAAAGATGCTAAAAAGCAAACATAAGGCCTTCGCGGATCCGGAAGAAGCACTTCCCTATAACACATCAGTGGTGGCAACTATCAGGACCACTGATGAACAACCAGTTTTTGTCCGACAGTAACCCTATCCCATGGGAGCAGCGGAATTCGTTAATAAAGAGATTCAAAGCCTTCTGAAGAACGGCCTCATAAAAAAATCTGTTTCCCCTACAACAACCCCATTTGGGTGGTGGACAAAAAGGGGACGGACGAGTTTGGTAACAAGAATATGCGCCTAGTAAAGGATTTTCGCAAACTTAACGAGAAAACCATCGCAGATAGATACCCTATGCCTAATATTCCAATGATTTTAGGGAATCTTGGCAAAGCTAAATACTTTTCGACATTGGACCTAAAATCCGGCTATCACCAGATCACGATAGCAGAGCGTGACCGTGAAAAAACAGCCTTTGCAGTTAACGGGGGGAAGTACGAATTTTGTCGACTTCCCTTTGGGTTGAAGAATGCGGCCAGCATCTTCCAAAGAACTGTTGACGACGTCCTGCGTGAGCAAATTGGCAAATTTTGCTATGTCTACGTTGACGATGTCATCGTCTTCTCAAAAGTCGAAAGTTCTCATGTCCAACTTGTAGAGTGGGTCTTAAAGAGCCTGTACGAGGCAAATATGAGAATCTCCAAGGAAAAATCGCGTTTTTTAAGAAAAGCGTAGGTTTTCTTGGTTTCGTGGTAACCAGTAATGGAGCTACAACGGACCCTGAAAAGTCAAAGCCATTCAGGGGTTCCCAGAACCAAAGAATATATTCGAGATCAGATCATTTTTAGGACTGGCCAGTTACTGTAGGTGTTGCATCAAAGACTTTGCCTCAATTGCAAAACCCATTTCTGATCTTCTAAAGGGCGAGAATGGGTCAGTAAGTAAACATTGATCGCGAAACATCCCGGTAGAATTCTCTGAGATTCAGCGTCATGCATTCCAAAAGCTACGCAACATTTTGTCATCAGAAAACGTCATGCTCAGATACCCTGACTTTAAGAAGCCGTTTGATCTAACGACAGACGCTTCAGCTTACGGCATAGGGGCAGTGCTTTCTCAAGAGGGTCGCCCCATCTCCATGATTTCCAGAACATTGAAACCCCCGGAGGTGAACTATGCCACCAACGAGCGGGAACTTTTGGCTATAGTTTGGGCCCTTAGCAAGCTACGTCACTACCTATATGGGGTAAAAGACATTAACATTTTCACGGACCACCAACCGTTAACTTTTGCCGTTTTTGAGTCAAACCCGAACGCCAAAATAAAAAGATGGAAGGCGCGCATTGAAGAAACGAATGCGCGAATATTTTATAACCCAGGCAAGGAGAATTTAATTGCTGATGCGCTATCGCGACAACAGCTCAACACTCTTGACGAGCTGAATACTGATTCCTGCGCAGCCTCAGTCCACAGCGAGCTGTCCTTGACCTATACAATTGAGTCGACCGAAAAGCCACTTAATTGTTTCCAAAATCAAATTTTCATTGAAGAGGCACGCGTCCCCACCAAACGCAACTTCATTCTTTTCGGGGACAAGAGGCGTCAAGAAGTAAGCTTCACTGATCGCACAGCCCTTCTAGATGAACTGCTTGACTTGATTAATCCAAATGCGGGCAATGACCTCTATTGCAACCTGCACACACTAGCACAAAGTTCTGGCACTGCAAAAACCGAGTTGCAGATATCTTCAACGTTGATAAGAGGAGAGAAATTCTCGTTGCCGAACATAATAGAGCGCACAGAGCAGCTCAAGAAAATGTTAAGCAAGGGTTATCAGAATACTATTTCCCTAAAATGGCGAAGTTGGCTAAGGAAATTGCGGAAAGTTGTAGAATCTGCTCAGCAGCCAAATACGATAGGCACCCGAAAAGACAGGAGCTGGGAGAAACTTCGATCCCTGAGACTCCTGGGGAATTGCTACACATTGATATTTTTTCCACGAACAAAAAATTTTTTTTGACCTGTGTTGATAAGTTCTCTAAATTTGCAGTCGTACAACCAATTCAGTCGCGCACTATCGGGGATTTAAAAGCTCCACTACTGCAGCTAATGAATTTCTTTCCACGAGCCAGAACAATTTATTGCGGCAACGAGCATTCGATGAATCCTCAAACGCTAATGACCCTATGGTTAAACAACTACGGAGTCCATATTGTTAATGCGCCGCCGCTGCATAGCACCTCTAATGGCCAAGTGGAGCGCTTCCATAGCACTCTATCCGAGCTGGCACGTTGCCTCAAGCTGGAGAGAAACATCAGTGACTCAGTCGAAGTCATAATGCTAGCCACGATTGAGTATAACAAGACAATACATTCGGTCATCAACAAGAGACCTGTTGATGCCCTCCATGTGCCCTCAGGCGAATCTGAAAGGGAAATATCAGCAAAGTTAAGTAGTGCACAAGATGCGCTCCGGGCTAGGCTGAACGACTAGCGACAGAATAGAGTCTTTGAAGTAGGCGAAAAAGTCCTAGTAAAAAGAAACCGCAGGTTTGGCAATAAACTCACGCCCTTATGTGAAGAACGGATCGTAGAGGCAGACCTTGGCACGACCGTTCTCATCGGAGGGAGGGTGGTCTACAAGGACAACCTTAAGTAGGGCGAGGGCTGAAATTAAACATCGATTATATGCATCTCGAATTTAACTATAACTTTCAACATTTGAGCCACTAGGCTTCACCTTCAAGTTTAAATATTTACGCCAATTGGCATTTCCTTTAGGAAGACACGTAGTAATAGTTTGGTCCGTTTTGTCTGTCTTCCGCAGGTTCGGGTTTCTGCTGTTTCTATTTCTTACAAGTGCGGCAGCTCGCGTGACTAATTACTCACACGCCAAGTATATTCCCATTGTTGATGGCCAAGTACTGGTCTGGGAGGAATTCAATTTCGTCAGGCACACAGCAAACATGTTTCCGCAGTCACACATGAGAAAGCTTTCAAGCGTAGATGCGTCCCATCTCAGAGATCAGTTAGAAGCTCTTGGCGTGCACCACAGGGTGGCAAGAAGTTTAGATTTCTTGGGCACAGCCCTCAAAGTAGTTGCGGGAACGCCTGACGCCAGTGACTTCGATAAGATCAAATTCACTGAGTTACAGTTGGTGAACTCTAACAACCGACAAGTAGCTATCAACACAAAAGTTCAGGAACAAATCAATCAACTCGCTACAAGTGTCAACACATTACTAAAATCTGCAAAAAAGAATCAGATAGATTCCGGGAATTTATACGAAACTCTTTTAGCTCGGAATAGAATGAAACCAACCCCCCATAACTCCCAAAAAAAAACCACCAACACTAAACCCCACCCCCCACCTTTGTCAACTTTCACCGACCACTCCTGTGCCAGAGAGCTGCATGCTGGTGGCTTCGCAAACTGCCAAATGCAGCCGAGTCACTTAGACCCGGTCGATGAAGAAATTCTGATCATCAATAACCGGCCTGCTAAAGCTTGCACTGACAACGGTACTGAGACTTGGGTTCACGGAACGAATCTAATCACGTTCAATAATTGGGCTCTGATCAACGAAACTAAGTACTTGAATCGCAACAACGTCCAGAGTATGAACGTCACCGGCCACCAAGCATAAAATATTCCGCGTGGACTTATTATTTAAATCCTAATTTACATATGTAATTTGTAACTCGGTTGAGACAATTTGAGTTTTTAAGGATGCCGATGGGACGGTTCCGCAAGTATATCAAAGATTTATCAACAGTATATTTTTAGACATGATTCGAGATCATATAGTAGTTGTATATATGGACGACATTATGATAGCAAGTAAGGATATATTTGGATGTCTTAAGTGAGCTACTTAGGCGGTAGTTCAACTCAAATTGGAGTTTACTTTTTGGCAAAAGAAAGTTTATGCAAGATTCAGTTAAATACCTATAAGTTCAAATATCAAAGGAGAGTATAAAAGCTGACGATAAAGGATTGCAGGCGGTAAAAAACATTCCCACTCCGGGTAAAACTCAAGTGGTACTTTGTACTTTGTTCATATTTAAGAAGATTCATTAAAGACTTTTCTATAATTGTGAAACCAATGTATAGTAAACTAAGCAACAGAATATAACGAGGAAGAACTTCAACTTAATTTTCGAACGTTTCGATCGTTTTTTTATCAGCTATATGATATAGTAGTCCGGTGTATATACGATTTTGCTTTAATGTAGGGAGCATAGAGAGACCTATAAATGTCGAGTTTAGTCAATCTTATCTTGATAAACAAACAAGTAAGAGGTTCAAGTCGGGAGCTACCGACTAGGAAATACCCTGAACCCTCTTATTCCAACACCAAATGTAGCCCGCGCTACGCGCTCTTCTGCTTTAGTAGTCGGGAGCTACCGACTAGGAAATACCCTGAACCCTCTTATTCCAACACCAAATGTAGCCCGCGGTACGCGCTCTTCTGCTTTAGTAGTACAAACGAGCTAGACTCACCAAACTTGATATGTTGCTTCTAAAATAGTATACATACATCAAGTATATTTTATTTTATACCTTTCGCCACCTCCTCGCTTCCACCACAGAGCTATAAATCAGGTTAATAACTGAAATTGTACTGCCCATCAATATAAGCCTCAATTTAAATGCAATTGACATTTTGAGAATACACATATATTCTATGGTACAATAAGATATACTGTAGAAAATTTCATTAAGATCGGTTTTGTTTTTCGGTATTTTGACTGCGCACATGTTTGCGACGCACACTCAAAGAATTTCTGTATACATGTACACACACACACATTCATAGAATTTCTGTATACATGTACACACACACACACATTCATACTCGTCTGCTTTGAATTCTATCAACACCATTGCAATTGCGATTGTTTTCTGTGCTGCTATGTTAATTCTTTTATTTTTTATTTTTTCCAAGACCCAATTATTGGTGCGGCTGTTGAGTAGAGGCGGTGGCAAGTGATGTGATATGTCGCGATTTCGAGCCCTGTCATGGGAACTTCTGTTTATGCTCTTGCATAGGGTATTGTAACGTATTGAAGTAGACATCTCCGACGCCATAAAATGTTTATATTCTTTATCAGTATCAACCGCCGAGTCGATATAGCCATGTCCGTCTGTCTGTTTCTATGCGAACTAGTCTCTCAGTTTTTAAGCTATCTTTATGAAACTTTGCAGAAGTATATCGGAACCAGCTGGATCTGACCACTTTATCATATAGCTGCCAATGGTGGAAAACTTTTTTGTCATTCAAGATATTTTATTAAAATGCGGCACTTAGAGATTTCACTATGCTCCCTTAATTTTTGCAAAATCTTATTTACATCGGACTACTATCATAGGAACGACCGTTCGAAAAAAAACTTTTTGGTTTATCAAGATATCTTGACCAAACTCGGCATTTACTATTTTCCCTGAGCTGCTTAGATACGGGTAAAGCAATATGAGCATTATAAAAAGATTGGGTTTGCAAAGGTATAAGATATTCGGCGTGCCGAAATTTGCCCTTTCTCGTTTTTTTTTTAATTTACTTTATTACTACAAACCTCTTACTTATTACCTTTGTATGCGTTCAGTATATCTTCTAAGTTATAATTTTTCAGAAGTCTAAGGATACCAATCGTTTCGTAGACTTAGTCAGGTTCACAGATGTTTTCGGCAGCAACCTTAAATCATGCGGTTCAGATACATCGTTGAACTTGTCACATGTATGGTAGTATTAAGTATTGTTGTATGTTTATAATATTATTATTTTAAGTGAATCTAATAGTTCTATAGTTATTGCTTACGTAGTAGTTCCAATGGTCTGCCACGGTTGTATTTTCCAAAAACATAAGACACCGATAAGTAAGTGATCGGCACTTAAGATTTGGCGTATGAAGTTAAAAGACGACTTTAACAAAAAATATTGACAATAAAAGTACCAGAAAAAGCATATTGTGACATCGCTATAGCTTCAGAAGTGGGATAAGTAATCCAAGAACGACCTAAAATATTTTTTTTGTTCCAGGCGACCGGAATTAAGTAAGAAATTTCTGATGTATTCTGCCCAGACGATTAACGACCTCAAGAATCTATCGCATAGGTATGTTGAATTGCGCAACAAAACTGTCCGTCCCCCACCAGGCAAGCTGTGCTGACTGGTCAAGCACTTTCCACTGTCAGTGGCAGACACGAGGTACGCTGCTACAGATGTTCAGGTTTTGGTAACTATTCTTCTTCATGTACTGAGCTCATCATCAAAGGGCTCATGCTCCTGATGTGTATTACTTCAGCACATGACAAAAGACTGTAAGCAGCAAGAAGTAAATGCGTCGAAACTTGTAGGTGTAACCAGCAACCCACAGATGATCAATGATGAGCATCTAATTGTATTTATAATAAATAAGGTAGGAGTATATTTTTGCACTGAAAAATCGCATCAGTCCTTCTACATTATTTGACACCGGAAGTTCCATCAACCTTATTCGACGCTCTACTGAGCCCAATAAAAATAGTACTACAAAAACCTGTCGTGGTATTAATCGGTCAGTTATTAACATTTGGAAAAATTGAACTCTTCGTGCAGTTTGATTAAATTGCTGCACATTTAATGTTTTACGTTGTAGCAGATAACTACTTATCAACGGATGTGCTATTGGGAAGAACATTTCTGGAAACATTCAATATTAAATAAGCTAACTGGTGAAAAGCGAATTGGCGTAGATTATAGGCAGCTTAATAAAATAAATAATAGAGATGGATATCTCCTACCGCTTATTAATGATTGTTTGGAGAGAATGGAAGGCAAACAATACTTATCACTTTTGGACCTTTTGGATTCCATTAGGTTAAAATGGCTGAAAATTCGATACAGTATACCGCTTTTGTTACTCCAAGTGGCCAGTACGAATATTTCAAGATGCCATTCGGACTTAGGAATGCACCAGCTGAGTTTCAAAAATTAATAAACTTTGTCTTGAAACCATTAAATCGTAAAGGGAATTGTGTGTTATACCTAGCTATTCCAAGATAGTAAAGCCATTGAACGAATTGGTCAAATTAGATGCCAAATATAAAATTAATGGAAAATCTTGTGCTATTTTGGAATTTTTACGAGAAAGTTACAACCCGAATAAGGAAACAGAATAACATTGCAATTTGAGTGATGAAGGGTTTATAGGAGTCTTACTTCAAAAACACTTTCATAACAAGTTTCATCCCATAACATACTTTTCGCAAGCCACAACAGCAGCTGAAAAAAATATCATAGTTTTGAACTTGAAACTCTAGCTATTATTTATACGTTGAACAAGTTTAAGATAATCACTGATTGAAACTCATTGACCTTGACTTTGAATCGTAAGAGTGTTAATGCTAGAATTGCAAGATGGTCTTTACAACTCGAAAATTATAATAATAGTTGAATATTGTATGTTTCCGAAGAAATGGAAACTAATTAAATAGAACAGTACATGAAAAGCTGTGTCATCTCGGAACAGAAAACTAAATGAAATTTAGAAACATTATTAGTTCCCAAACAAACAAACATTATTAGACACCCAAAGTTCAATCTTTTATACGAAATTGCTTAAAACGTATAATGTTCACTACTCCCTCACATGCAAATAATAGAACATTGTACAGTATACCCAAACAGACAGTACAATTTGATACATTGCACATTGCTCATTTTGGACCACATCCGTCCTTTATTTCATCGATGGTTTCACTAAATTTGTAAAACTATTCTCAGCAAACACTACTAGCACAAAAGAAGTTTCCGCATGTTTAGTAAAACATTTTGAGCACAACTGTTGACCCCGCCGAATCTTGCTTTACATTTGTGAGTTTTTATTGAAAAACAACATAGAGCTTATTAAGGTAGCCACAGCGTTGATACAGCACAAGCAAATGGTCTAATTAATCAAGTAAAAAGAACCTTAAAATTCATATTAACAAAAATAACTGAGCCATCTCAAAATTCTGATTGGTGTAAATTATTGAGCGGAGCTGAATATGCTATAAATAATTCCATTCATTCTGGAACAGGAAATATGCCTTCAGTCTTATTGTTCGGAATTCAGCAGAGACGCAGTGAAGTAGACACATGGACAGAGTATTTCGATGCTTATTTTGAGAAAAATCATAAAAAATCATATACAATTCTTTGCAGGAGAATTCAAAGGCCCATATTATATCAAAAAGGTGCTCCCTAATGACCGCTACCTTTTTTTCTTTTATTTATTTATTAATGGTCGAAAAAATGAGTGTCTTCCTTATTATTCAATAGATTATACGTATATAATGAAAATTAAATGCTAAAAGCTTAATTAGAAAATCAATTTTCTAATAGCATCATCGGCCGACGAAGGTGTTTTATTTGCCAATCCGTCCAGCTGAGCCCCTGCTTATAGCTGGGAATGGTCAGTGACTTCCCGAAGGAAGCAACGAGTTTATTAGGGGTAGAGAAAGATCGGTAGAGAAAACGTGATTTTTACTTGGCACGCGAAAAGGATTGTGCATAGCGTAGTCTGTTATGCACGTAGATAGGAATAAGAGGCGTTAATTTCTAGTTGGTCTAGTCGGAACAGAGTATTGAAGACGCCCTAGCAGAAAAGGAGAATCTATAACCTAACAACAAGCATCTTATGTAGAAGGACAACACCGAGAATTGTCCTACGGTTGTTTAACGACGGAAGATTAAGAATAAGCATTCTCGTCTACAATACGATTTGAACGCTTTGCAACTTTGGGGTTCGGCCAATTAATTGCATCTAAACTGTTCAAAGTGTATGTTTATGACCTTTAATCGCACTACATCTTATCTTGTCATCTATACAATTGACAATAGTCAGCATTACTCTTTGGATCCTACCTTTTAAATAATAACTAATTCAAAGCAAAAGAGACGGAGGAAAACATATTCGGTCAAGTTTTAAAAGCAAAATGTTCCATGCACAAAGTGAAACGTCATACTGAAGTCAGTTTAAATGACATCAGTTTGCATTTTCGAAAGGAAAGCGTCATTTATCAAGATAGTAAACTCAATTCGAAGTGAATTTTTTTTCAAACAATTGTGAGGCGGCTACTAGGATTAGCCTCCGTATTATTTAATAATTTGGCAAGGAGCCGCATTATTTGATAATTTGTAATAGTAGTTGCAATAATAATGATAATATGTAATAGTATAAGATAATAGATTCGTAAGAGGAATATATAAGTAACTTTAAGAGGCAAGAAGCCGCCGGTATTATAATTAAGCAACATTAAGAGGCCAGCAGCCGCCAACCACATAGTCTCTGTATTAGTAGAATAAGCGCATAGTTATAGGAAAGAAGCCTTTCATCGTTTGAATTTGACCGCCGGCCGCCGCTGCAACCGTGCGTTGCTGATCGGTTGCCGCCTTCGAGAGCGCAGCTTCAATTCGGCGGCGAATAGCAAAAGCTCCGAAGCGAAGTTGCGAAAGCTCGCGGCGAAGTTGAGCGGCCGAGGCAAGCACAAGGCTCGCTAGAGAGCGAGTCGGGACTTTTTGGAGAACTATCGCGGTGAGTAGACGTGCTAAGAAGAGGCGTGCCAACGACAAAAGTAAAGTGTACGACGGAGCGCTAGGGCTCTAAGACAGTGCGGTAGGGCCATAGTTGAGGAACTCGGTAGGGTAGAAGTTAATCAAACTAATGAATAAAGTGAATGTGGTTAAAGCAATGAAGAGAAATGGAAATCTTTGTACTCTCGGGCGGTACTCTCTGTGCTAAACATCGGAAATGACCGATGTTCACCCTAACCTAGGGCTATAGTGTATTTGGTGCGAGGCCAAGACCCGCTAGTGTAGTTAGTGCGAGGCCAAGACACGCTAGTGTAGCTGGTGCGAGGCCAAGGCCCGCTGGTGTTGTTAGTGCGAGGCCAAGGCCCGCTAGGGTAGTTGGTGCGATGCCAAGGCCCGTTAGCGTAGATGGGCGAGGCTACGACCAGCCAGAATAGGTAGGACAGGGCTCGGTAGAGTAGGTAAGATAGAAGTAGTGCGAGGCAAGCTTTGGTCGAAAACATTCACTTTCCACCAAAAAGCTTTAGCAATGGATATACATGGGAAGAACTACACTCCTTTTGTAAACAACTACGAATATTGTCAGGCCCAGGAGATTAATAAAATGTTTAAGAATTTATAGCTAAAAGGAGAAAGGAACGGGAAATAATTGGAGGAGGTATAGAACTAGAGGAAGTAATAGTATAAGCGTAAGAATTATTATTAGGGCAGACTGAACAGTAGGTTGATTGGAAAAAATAAGCAAAGTCTGTGCACGAACCAGGCATATTCAACTTTTAAAATATTTAGATGCTATTTTTTTTTAAATGTGATAATCTGCGAATAAACCAGATTGGCTTTGAAGAAGTAGTTGAAGGAATTGACTAGGGAATACTCATATCTAAGAGAGAGTTTAGGGTGTCATAAAAAAATGAATAGCAGTATTCATATCAACCGAGTCATATAAGAAAGACCAATCTGAGGCATAAATAAGTTGATTCAACAATGAATAATTTACTTAGCGAAAGCAACGCTGGGGCTTATTGGCTGATTAGCATGAAATGAGTTAATTAAAATTGAACATTTCAACCTCTAAATTAGGATGATAAACATCCTCAGATGATAAACATCCTTAGATGATGAACATCCTTTTAGAAGAAATAGAAAATTGTCAAATTACGCAATTACTATATTAGGGCATTGTAGTGGCATGTCGTATTGTGGCATTTTTATGATATTATTTAATTATAAGTAAATCTAATAGTTCTATAGTAGTTGTTAACAATATTTATTGCTTACGATATCTATTAGAAGTTTCAATGTTCTGCCACGGTTGTATTTTCCGATAACATAAGACACCGATAAGTAAGTGATCGACACTTGAGATTTCGCGTATTAAGTTACAAGACGACTTTAATAAAATATTGCCAAAAAAGTATCAAGAAAAGCATTTTGTGCCATCGTAATAAACTGAATTTCTTATTCGAATTCTTTCTCTTTAAAAACTCTTTTGCTTTCCCATAAGCAATTGGGAATTAAGCAATCCACGTTTTTACTTTGATGATGAAACCACCGAAACAGAGCCTCTCCACTTTGGCATGCATCCATTGAAGTAGTTATATTTCAGTTATATCGCAGTTTAAGTTATCCGCTACAATCATTTTAAATGCATTTGTATGCTCTGCATCAATAATACCCAACTTATTTTTAATGCTTAAGTCGGTAAAATATTGTACTTTATCAATTTTCTTTTGAAATCTTGGTTGGATATTCCAAATAAACCACACTAAAACTTTAGAAAATTAAACTACAAACTTTTTTTTTACTATTCTTCTTTCAGAGTACAAAAACAGCTTGGCACTTATATAACTGCGGTTGGGAAGGCTCAAAAATACCGTACAACAAAAAGTTCCGAACAAGTCTGGAGTATATGATATTATGTAGCCAGCGACCTGTGCAAATAACTGCTTTTAAGTTTTCAACCTTATCTCTTCAAAGTTTTGCTGCGGTAAAAATATTAACAACACATAATATAATAAAAAGACATACTTATGCATTATATTTTTACAGATACTGAGCACATCAATGAGCTACTTTACATTGCTACGATCAATTTATTTTGAAAACAAAATGTAAATGATTTATCACCACTCAAAATGCACTTTTCTATTCTGTACTTTCTTTTATTAATACAGTGTTTAATAATTTTTGACATACTTACATATTAGTAAGAATATCCAAAAAACCCAAATGTTTCAAATAAAATGAAAGGAAAAGGCCAGGAAAATGAGAACAATTTAATTACCAGCTAAATACAGGCATGAAAGACTTTAGGCAACAGACAGCATGAGCCAAATTAAAAATCCGTAGGAAGCACCTGACTATTAAGCTATTCGTATGAAGAAATCTTTTTGTTGCATAGAGCTTAAAGTCTTGTCAAATTTGCGATGGACACGCAGGCAGGTAACCAACAGGCACACAAACGCATAAATCCTTCTATTCATATACAATGCATGCAAGTATTTATGAATAGGAAGTCCAAAAAATGGTAAATGCACATATGCCAACGCTTAGGTACCCTTACCAACGATAACGAGCTAAAATGCAAGAATTTCGCATCGATGCGGCAAATCCTTCATTATTTCATTATTGTTGGCATAAAATCTGCAATGCCTAAAACCAACTAGAGAAAGAAAGCGTATGTGGTATGTAGGAGACGGTTTGATGAAAACTTAATGAACACTCGACACAATTAGTAGAAGTCGATAAGTTTTGAGCAGCTCTATTAGATGTTAGCCTACACAAGTAATCGGCTTGATTATTCTTAACAATAATACTGGTCCGTTCAAAAGGGAAGAAATTCCACCAACTTTTGAGAAAAATTAAATTTGAGGGAATTTTTGCTTGTGCGGAGACATAATGAAATGACATAATGAAAGAGCACTGAGAGCAAGCCAAAGCAGTTTCCTGCAGAGGGATCGAAAAAAAAACTGTGATGCCTCTCTGTCGCACATATCATATGGAAGAGACTAAGCCAAAGCAGTTTTATGTAGTGTAAGCAAATAAAAAGACAGCGATGCCGTTCTACCCACATAAATGTTATGTATTTCTTACTCTTTTGCTGTCTGAGCATACGGGCGTGTCTCGAACCCGAACAAAAACTAAGGCGACTTTGGACCTGCGGCTGAGAAAATCCGTAGCCCCTTTATTTTACACTGGTTGTCCAGTCTAGACGTTGGTTAGTGATTAGAGGTGGAGTGTCTGAATTTCTGACTCTGATAACTTTATCCCAATCCCAAAGAAGGATAAAGGGTATGTATGTTTATCGACAGAAAGTGACGTAACATTATCTTTTTATGCTTGAACACATTAAAAATGGGTAAAATGGGTATATTGTGTTTGTGAAAAATGTAAATATATGTATCAGGTAGAATGAAGCATCTCCGACCTCTTAAATATATATATTTTTGACCAGCATCAATAACCAAGTTGAACGAAGTCGAAGTGAACGCAAGGATCTCAGAACCTATAGGAGCTAGAGACTTGAAATTAAAATAGTTTCCGTTTCCAAGCAATCTTTGAGCAATTTTGCCACATAATAAGAGCTAGAGCCACCAAACTTGACATGTAGCTTCTAGAACAGTATATATATCTGCATTTGGTGTTGGAAGAAGAGGATTCAGAGTATGCCCTAGTCGGGTGCTACCGACTAGAACCTCTTACTTGTTTAAATATTATTTTTGGAATAAATTAAGGTATTGAAAATTATGAAGATAGAAAGGCAGTAGGTTAAATTTCCGCACCTGCAGGTCAACCACAGGTACTACATTACTGGGTGGAGGGCAGCTGTATATCAGATGTTTCAGCTCGCACCCCAAATAGCTTGCCTGTGCTCGTTGGTGTTAGGATAACACCATTGTTGAAGAAATTAATAATTGTTGGTTGCCTCGCTTTGCTTTTCAGACCGCGTCTTCCATACTGTATGAAAGTAATTGGCTACACGGAGTGCGCATCGCCGATTTGGCTCCTTGCATCCTCGGCTGCAGAGGTCTATCATGACGCACGGGTATTTGATGGCGGGCTTGGGCTCAATAAATGCAGCACCAGCCCGCAACGATCTCGACACTCCTTCTTATGAGGGCTGCCACCAACTTCTCCTGCGACAACGAGAGTCCGTTCTGGGATAGTCACTCTATTATCTTTTCGATGGCCATACTACTCCTGGTGGTGACGTTGTCAAGTTTCTCCTCTGTAAGAAGAGCAATGCCGACGGCGAAACCAATGATTGTATTGACCGCCGGTAGGCAAAGGCGCAGTACTCCGTCGTACATTACGCTTCACAGAAACGGCCTAAGAACAGAGCCTTGGGGAATGTAGCTGGCCTGAGCTTGGTTCGATGACTTCTGGAACCCGAGGATCCGTTCACCTGCATATAATTTGCGGATGCCCTGAACATTGTATTTCAGCGCCTGGACTGAATGAGCTGTTATGATAATATATTAATATTACATCCAGTCCAGTAAGCCTTTCATCTTAGTGTATTTCTTTTCACCTCATGGTCCTTTTCAGCCCGTGTTTCTTCCTCCAGCGGGTTGGTTGAGGTTTTTCCTCTGCAGCGTTACAAAGCTCTGGAAAGTACAGATTTAAGATCCGACTAATAGCTTCTATTACTATTGTTGAAGAAATTGGCTATTCCTTCTTACTGCATGGCTTGGTAATCTCGTTCCACCAGCCCCCCGGTATGGGTTCCGCCCTTACGGCATTGTCTAGACTCAAAAACGTCAGGTATACGATTGACCAGTGTTCAGCAGACAGACTTTCAACGGAGCAAGCGTATCCAGCAGGATGGCTCCCCTTGGTAACGTTCTGCTACTGCCCCCTTTGAAAGCCCACGCATTGAAGTCAATATAGATTATCCCCGGAGATTTGCCGTGCGCGTCTTGAGTGATATCTCCTAAGATGAGTGCGTACTCTGTCAGAGGGATGCTTGGTGATATGTGGCCGCTGTATACGTTTACGCGGCAGCAATTCAGTATTGCAGACCCAACCAGACCTATTCTTGTACAGAAGATGCACAAGCACATGCGTGCACTTTCAGACTTGTGCCCTTTACCTAACCGTATTAATATTACTTTATTAACCGTATGCTGGCTTTTGCACATGGTAGCTGTATGTCAAAACCCCATGCATCTGTAACCTTTTTTATGGCTCGATCTTTAAGAGTATGCGGCATATATCCCTTCCTATGCAGGCCTTATCGACATCGAGAAGTTTCGCGGCTAGACTCGGCTGTAGGGCCAGTGATTCATTCGGTGCGACCTGCTCAATAATTTTGTTTGTTTTGCCGGACGTCTCAACTGGCTTGTAATTGGCTCTGTAATTGCTCGATCCGTTTAATCTTAAGTTATGTTAATGAAAGAGCACTGAGAGCAAGCCAAAGCAGTTTCCTGCAGAGGGATCGAAAAAAAAACTGTGATGCCTCTCTATCGCACATATCATATGGAAGAGACTAAGCCAAAGCAGTTTTATGTAGTGTAAGCAAATAAAAAGACAGCGATGCCGTTCTACCCACATAAATGTTATGTATTTCTTACTCTTTTGCTGTCTGAGCATACGGGCGTGTCTCGAACCCGAACAAAAACTAAGGCGACTTTGGACCTGCGGCTGAGAAAATCCGTAGCCCCTTTATTTTACACTGGTTGTCCAGTCTAGACGTTGGTTAGTGATTAGAGGTGAAGTGTCTGAATTTCTGACTCTGATAACTTTATCCCAATCCCAAAGAAGGATAAAGGGTATGTATGTTTATCGACAGAAAGTGACGTAACATTATCTTTTTATGCTTGAACCCATTAAAAATGGGTAAAATGGGTATATTGTATTTGTGAAAAATGTAAATATATGTATCAGGCAGAATGAAGCATCTCCGACCTCTTAAATATATATATTTTTGACCAGCATCAATAACCAAGTTGAACGAAGTCGAAGTGAACGCAAGGATCTCAGAACCTATAGGAGCTAGAGACTTGAAATTAAAATAGTTTCCGTTTCCAAGCAATCTTTGAGCAATTTTGCCACATAATAAGAGCTAGAGCCACCAAACTTGACATGTAGCTTCTAGAACAGTATATATATCTGCAATTGGTGTTGGAAGAAGAGGATTCAGAGTATCCCCTAGTCGGGTGCTACCGACTAGAACCTCTTACTTGTTTAAATATTATTTTTGGAATAAATTAAGGTATTGAAAATTATGAAGATAGAAAGGCAGTAGGTTAAATTTCCGCACCTGCAGGTCAACCACAGGTACTACATTACTGGGTGGAGGGCAGCTGTATATCAGATGTTTCAGCTCGCACCCCAAATAGCTTGCCTGTGCTCGTTGGTGTTAGGATAACACCATTGTTGAAGAAATTAATAATTGTTGGTTGCCTCGCTTTGCTTTTCAGACCGCGTCTTCCATACTGTATGAAAGTAATTGGCTACACGGAGTGCGCATCGCCGATTTGGCTCCTTGCATCCTCGGCTGCAGAGGTCTATCATGACGCACGGGTATTTAATGGCGGGCTTGGGCTCAATAAATGCAGCACCAGCCCGCAACGATCTTGACACTCCTTCTTATGAGGGCTGCCACCAACTTCTCCTGCGACAACGAGAGTCCGTTCTGGGATAGTCACTCTTATTATCTTTTCGATGGCCATACTACT
The DNA here is from genome assembly GCA_037075305.1 of Drosophila kanekoi. Classification (NCBI taxonomy): domain Eukaryota; kingdom Metazoa; phylum Arthropoda; class Insecta; order Diptera; family Drosophilidae; genus Drosophila; species Drosophila kanekoi. The sequence goes on along the minus strand of JBAMCE010000110.1, from coordinate 207,575 downwards.
CCTGGTGGTGACGTTGTCAAGTTTCTCCTCTGTAAGAAGAGCAATGCCGACGGCGAAACCAATGATTGTATTAACCGCCGGTAGGCAAAGGCGCAGTACTCCGTCGTACATTACGCTTCACAGAAACGGCCTAAGAACAGAGCCTTGGGGAATGTAGCTGGCCTGAGCTTGGTTCGATGACTTCTGGATCCCGAGGATCCGTTCACCTGCATATAATTTGCGGATGCCCTGAACATTGTATTTCAGCGCCTGGACTGAATGAGCTGTTATGATAATATATTAATATTACATCCAGTCCAGTAAGCCTTTCATCTTAGTGCATTTCTTTTCACCTCATGGCCCTTTTCAGCCCGTGTTTCTTCCTCCAGCGGGTGGGTTGAGGTTTTTCCTCTGCAGCGTTACAAAGCTCTGGAAAGTACAGATTTAAAATCCGACTAATAGTTTCTATTACTATTGTTGAAGAAATTGGCTATTCCTTCTTACTTCATGGCTTGGTAATCTCGTTCCACCAGCCCCACGGTATGGGTTCCGCCCTTACGGCATTGTCTGGACTGCCATTCCTTCAGTTTCGCTGTTTTTGTTTTACGGCTGCATTTTGTCGCCGTTGCCTCGTCGCTGGAAGCTCGCTGCCTTCGCTTTGCTGATGCATTCTCGTTGCCGTTACTTCGCGCTGGATACGCTCTGACTTTGATTGTTCCCTGCATTTGCTTCATAGCTTCATTCTCGTTGCTGTTGCTTTGTCGCTGGAAACTGGATGCCTTTGCTTCGCTGCTGCATTCTCATTTCCGTTGCTTCGTCGCTGGAAGTTCGCTACCTTTGCTTGTTCGCTGCAAGTGACCCTCATATCGGTAAACGCAACACTTACAATTCTTAGTTGTTCTGTTAACAGTTGGGACCATTTGAACTGTCATTATCTGATTATAGTTAGGCTGTTAACATTTTAGAGTATCAGAAGTGTCACTCGGTCACATCGGGGATCATAACATCCTCGATACATAATGTCAGCTCTTGAAGCAAATTTACGGAAGCGAGTGAACATAAAACGCAATATCGCTCACTTAGAGGATGTTGTAATAGTGTCTACTGAGGTCGATGGCAGTGAATTGTCACTCGGCGAGCTACAATAACGCTTAGATATGTATAAGATATATATTTATGAGGTTTGGGGAGTACAATCCGAAATCGAATAAGGAGACCCTCAGGAAAATGGACGTGCAGAGGTGGAAGACAGATATGTCAGTAGAAAATTGTCCATCCAATCCTTACTGGATGATGTATTGCATAGCACCTCATTTGCTAACCCAGCTCCAATTCGCTCTTCGCCGGCATCGAGTGTTCCTCGATTGGCTCTGCCTGTATTTAATAGGAAACGAGTAGAGTTCAAAAACTTCATTACCTCATTCAATCAGATTATCGGCCGTGAGAACTCTCTTTCGAAAATTGAAAAGATTAATTATCTGCTGAATTGTTTGAAGGGCCCTGCCGCACAAGCGGTAATGGCATTCCAAGTGACTCAGGAAAATTATCCCAAGGCTCCTGCTCGTTCAAGTGAACGTTATAACAATCCTACACTTACATTTTTTAACACAATAGAACCGCTGTTCAATCTACAGCCAGTCGACAAGCCGGACAGAAATCAGCTGCGCAGTATGCTGGACAATGCGTCAGCCCTGTACTCATCATTATCGTCATTGGGCACCGGTTCAGATGCAGCCCAAGCGTTGATATTTATCGACAATCCGAAAATGTGACCAGCAAACTCGTAACAAGTGGAATAAGTCTCTTGACTTACATTGCCAAATGGGGCTCACAGCATAACTATTTTGGAACATCATCCTCACTCCAGCGGCATCGCATCGCATCAAATGGCTGTTTCTTCGAAACCACGTTTACAAGCCTAGCAATGGATTGTCATTTGCTATTACTAATCCAGCATGCACTGTTTATTCCACCTCCGACCATACAATTTAACAATGTTTTCAGTTTCAAGATATAAGTCCCAAATTGAAGTACGGAGGCTTTGCGTTAATTGCCTTTAATCAGGACATCGGATGGCTCTGTATCCTTCTAATAATCGTTGTCGAAACTGCATCGCCATCGCACGTACAAAATTCTTCAAAGTCAGTCAATCCGGAACATCGGCTCTGTGAAGGTTTGTGTTCAAGGTCAGCACAGATGGACAATGGCAAGATTGTTGTAAAATATAATATATAAAATATAAAATATTATACTTTATCAATTTTCTTTTGAATTCTTGGTTGGATATTCCAAATAAACCACACTAAAACTTTAGAAAATTAAACTACAAACTTTTTTTTTACTATTCTTCTTTCAGAGTACAAAAACAGCTTGGCACTTATATAACTGCGGTTGGGAAGGCTCAAAAATACCGTACAACAAAAAGTTCCGAACAAGTCTGGAGTATATGATACTATGTAGCCAGCGACCTGTGCGAATAACTTTAAGTTTTCAACCTTATCTCTTCAAAGTTTTGCTGCGGTAAAAATATTAACAACACATAATATAATAAAAAGACATACTTATGCATTATATTTTTACAGATACTGAGCACATCAATGAGCTACTGTACATTGCTACGATCAATTTATTTTGAAAACAAAATGTAAATGATTTATCACCTCTCAAAATGCACTTTTCTATTCTGTACTTTCTTTTATTAATACAGTGTTTAATAATTTTTGAATAAAAAAACAAAAGGGAAGAAATTCCACCGACTTTTGAGAAAAATTAAATTTGAGGGAATTTTTGCTTGTGCGGAGACATAATGAAATGACATAATGAAAGAGCACTGAGAGCAAGCCAAAGCAGTTTCCTGCAGAGGGATCGAAAAAAAAACTGTGATGCCTCTCTATCGCACATATCATATGGAAGAGACTAAGCCAAAGCAGTTTTATGTAGTGTAAGCAAATAAAAAGACAGCGATGCCGTTCTACCCACATAAATGTTATGTATTTCTTACTCTTTTGCTGTCTGAGCATACGGGCGTGTCTCGAACCCGAACAAAAACTAAGGCGACTTTGGACCTGCGGCTGAGAAAATCCGTAGCCCCTTTATTTTACACTGGTTGTCCAGTCTAGACGTTGGTTAGTGATTAGAGGTGGAGTGTCTGAATTTCTGACTTTGATAACTTTATCCCAATCCCAAAGAAGGATATAGGGTATGTATGTTTATCGACAGAAAGTGACGTAACATTATCTTTTTATGCCTGAACCCATTAAAAATGGGTATATTGTATTTGTGCAAAATGTAAATATATGTATCAGGCAGAATGAAGCATCTCCGACCCCATAAAGTAATATAGTCTTGACCAGCATCAATAACCAAGTTGAACGAAGTCGAAGTGAACGCAAGGATCTCAGAACCTTTAGGAGCTAGAGACTTGAAATTAAAATAGTTTCCGTTTCCAAGCAATCTTTGAGCAATTTTGCCACATAATAAGAGCTAGAGCCACCAAACTTGACATGTAGCTTCTAGAACAGTATATATATCTGCATTTGGTGTTGGAAGAAGAGGATTCAGAGTATCCCCTAGTCGGGTGCTCCCGACTAGAACCTCGTACTTGTTTAAATATTATTTTTGGAAAAAATGAAGGTATTGAAAATTATGAAGATAGAAAGGCAGTAGGTTAAATTTCCGCACCTGCAGGTCAACCACAGGTATTACTTTACTGGGTGGAGGGCAGCTGTATATCAGATGTTTCAGCTCGCACCCCAAATAGCTTGCCTGTGCTCGTTGGTGTTAGGATAACACCATTGTTGAAGAAATTAATAATTGTTGGTTGCCTCGCTTTGCTTTTCAGACCGCGTCTTCCATACTGTATGAAAGTAATTGGCTACACGGAGTGCGCATCGCCGATTTGGCTCCTTGCATCCTCGGCTGCAGAGGTCTATCATGACGCACGGGTATTTAATGGCGGGCTTGGGCTCAATAAATGCAGCACCAGCCCGCAACGATCTCGACACTCCTTCTTATGAGGGCTGCCACCAACTTCTCCTGCGACAACGAGAGTCCGTTCTGGGATAGTCACTCTATTATCTTTTCGATGGCCATACTACTCCTGGTGGTGACGTTGTCAAGTTTCTCCTTTGTAAGAAGAGCAATGCCGACGGCGAAACCAATGATTGTATTGGCCGTCGGAAGGCAAAGGCGCAGTACTCCGTCGTACATTACGCTTCACAGAAACGGCCTTGGGGAATGTAGCTGGCCTGAGCTTGGTTCGATGACTTCTGGAACCCGAGGATCCGTTCACCTGCATATAATTTGCGGATGCCTTGAACATTGTATTTCAGCGCCTGGACTGAATGAGCTGTTATGATAATATATTAATATTACATCCAGTCCAGTAAGCCTTTCGTCTTAGTGCATTTCTTTTTACCTCATGGCCCTTTTCAGCCCGTGTTTCTTCCTGCAGCGGGTTGGTTGAGGTTTTTCCTCTGAAGCGTTACAAAGCTCTGGAAAGTACAGATTTTAGATCCGACTAATAGCTTCTATTACTATTGTTGAAGAAATTGGCTATTCCTTCTTACTTCATGGCTTGGTAATCTCGTTCCACCAGCCCCCCGGTATGGGTTCCGCCCTTACGGCATTGTCTAGACTCAAAAACGTCAGGTATACGATTGACCAGTGTTCAGCAGACAGACTTTCAACGGAGCAAGCGTATCCAGTAGGATGGCTCCCCTTGGTAACGTTCTGCTACTGCCCCCTTTGAAAGCCCACGCATTGAAGTCAATAAAGATTATCCCCGGAGATTTGCCGTGCGCGTCTTGAGTGATATGTTCTAAGATGAGTGCGTACTTTGTCAGAGGGATGCTTGGCTATTCAGTATTGCAGACCCAACCAGACCTATTCTTGTACAGAAGATGCACAAGCTCATGCGTGCACTGTTCAGACTTGTGCCCTTTACCTAACCGTATTAATATTACTTTATTAACCGTATGCTGGCTTTTGCACATGGTAGCTGTATGTCAAAACCCCATGCATCTGTAACCTTTTTTATGGCTCGATCTTTAAGAGTATGCGGCATATATCCCTTCCTATGCAGGCCTTATCGACATCGAGAAGTTTCGCGGCTAGACTCGGCTGTAGGGCCAGTGATTCATTCGGTGCGACCTGCTCAATAATTTTCTTTGTTTTGCCGGGCGTCTCAACTGGGTTGTAGTTGGCTCTGTAATTGCTCGATCCGTTTAATCTTAAGTTATGTTAAGAAATAAGATCTGTAAGCATCATCATAGAAGCCAGTCGTATTGCTTAGCAATCAGTTAAAACTTTTTTAAGCTTAATGCCATCCACACACACCCACTTGAGATTGGATTCTCGAAAGATCAAAAAACGCTTTTCATCCAACATTATGGCGCACAACGTGAGAGCTAGTGTGGAAATTGGCGGCATATCGTTGCCGCACATCATTTCTTTTCGGAAAGGTTTCAACAAACTCTACGCTAAATACAGCATATACAGCAACATTTGGCCTTAATTTTGTTCGGCATTCTAAAGCCGTTACAACTGCCATTCCTTCAGTTTCGCTGTTTTTGTTTTGCGGCTGCATTTTGTCGCCGTTGCCTCGTCGCTGGAAGCTCGCTGCCTTCGCTTTGCTGATGCATTCTCGTTGCCGTTACTTCGCGCTGGATACGCTCTGACTTTGATTGTTCCCTGCATTTGCTTCATAGCTTCATTCTCGATGCTGTTGCTTTGTCGCTGGAAACTGGATGCCTTTGCTTCGCTGCTGCATTCTCATTTCCGTTGCTTCGTCGCTGGAAGTTCGCTACCTTTGCTTGTTCGCTGCCTTTGCTTCGTCGCTGCAAGTGACCCTCACATCGGTAAACGCAACACTTACAATTCTTAGTTGTTCTGTTAACAGTTGGAACCATTTGAACTGTCATTATCTGATTATAGTTAGGCTGTTAACATTTTAGGGTATCAGAAGTGTCACTCGGTCACATCGGGGATCATAACATCCTCGATACATAATGTCAGCTCTTGAAGCAAATTTACGGAAGCGAGTGAACATAAAACGCAATATCGCTTACTTAGAGGATGTTGTAAGAGTGTCTACTGAGGTCGATGGCAGTGAATTGTCACTCGGCGAGCTACAATAACGCTTAGATATGTATAAGATATATATTTATGAGGTTTGGGGAGTACAATCCGAAATCGAATAAGGAGACCCTCAGGAAAATGGACGTGCAGAGGTGGAAGACAGATATGTGAGCAGAAAATTGTCCATCCAATCCCAACTGGATGATGTATTGAATAGCACCTCATTTGCTAACCCAGCTCCAATTCGCTCTTCGCCGGCATCGAGTGTTCCTCGATTGGCTCTGCCTGTATTTAATAGGAAACGAGTAGAGTTCAAAAACTTCATTACATCATTCAATCAGATTATCGGCCGTGATAACTCTCTTTCGAAAATTGAAAAGATTAATTATCTGCTGAATTGTTTGAAGGGCCCTGCCGCACAAGCGGTAATGGCATTCTAAGTGACGCAGGAAAATTATCCCAAGGCTCCTGCTCGTTCAAGTAAACGTTATAACAAATTCCTCACTTAAATTTTTTATCACAATAACAGACAGAAATCAGCTGCGCAGTATGCTGGACAATGCGTCAGCCCTGTACTCATCATTATCGTCATTGGGCACCGGTTCAGATGCAGCCCAAGCGTTGATATTTATCGACAATCCGAAAATGTGACCAGCAAACTCGTAACAAGTGGAATAAGTCTCTTGACTTACGAACATTGCCAAATGGGGCTCACAGCATAACTATTTTGGAACATCATCCTCACTCCAGCGGCATCGCATCGTATCAAATGGCTGTTTCTTCGAAACCAAAACACGTTTACAAGCCTAGCAATGGATTATCATTTGCTATTACTAATCCAGCATGCAATGTTTGCAGTTTCAAGATATGAGTCGCAAATTGAAGGACGGAGGCTTTGCGTTAATTGCCTTTAATCAGGACATCGGATGGCTCTGTATCCTTCTAATAATCGTTGTCGAAACTGCATCGCCATCGCACTCTGCTGCATTTTGGCCAACAGCGTGCATCACCATCGTCTACATCGTGCTCAACAACTTCTGCTGCTACTTCTTGCTACTGCAAGGGTAGTAGTGCTAGATTCATCAGGGGCGCAAGGCAGAGCATTGCTTGACTCATGTTCCCAAGCTTATTTCACGACGGATCAATTCGCCCAACGGCAGCATCTACGCCGTGATAAGCATCAGTTCGAAATCCGCCGCATAGGGGAGTCCTCGACCAAAATTAATAACTGTACAACTACCGGAAATAAATCTCGTTTGGCACCATTTAAAGAAACACTACAGTTCAGTATAACGTCTCACATTGCCCAAAAGCCAGATTTGAAAATGGACACGTCATATTGGAGGTTGCGTGCGAATACGCCACTTGCGGACGAAACTTTCCACAGGTCAGGTCGGATTGACCTCCTTCCCGGTACAGAGGCATTTTTGGAATACCTGGCTGTAGGACAGATGTTTCAGTATAGTCATCAGTCGACTAAGCAGTCATCAACATGCTTGCTTTCCGTGAAGGAGTCAATTGTTAAGTGACAAATCCGAGATTAAGTGAGCCACACTTTTACATACCTCACCATTGTGTTTTTAAGCCCAGCAGTTCATCAACGTAGTTACGAGTCGTGATTAACACCTCGTGCACCCCCAATATTCATTGAGTGGTTTACTTCTAGTTGGCCCAACGCTGCAATAGGATCTGTATATACTTCTCCTTCGTTTTCGATTGATTCGTTCCACCATCACAGCTGACATTATGAAAATGTACAGACTAGTTTTAGTCAGCCCAGTGAATCAGAAATATCAATATATATTTTAGAGACCATACCCTGATGCTGAGATGCAGACTCTTGAGCTAAATACAGTGAAACGGCATTCGCCGTCAAGCGTGGAGAAATTGCGTAACGTCTCTCAAGGAATTGTCGTCGATTGTTTTACTTCGTTTTTGCTTGCAAGCTGAGCTCACAGTCATGCAACATATATTCAGCTTTCTGTGACGCATCAATACGTGCTTACGGTTGTTGCATGTATGTGCGTTCCACGGACTCGTATGACAATGTACAGGTTCAGCTTCAAACTGCAAAATCCCGGGTGACTCTTGTCAAGAAGCTGACAATTCCTCTATTAGATTTAAGCTGAGCTCAACTTCTGAGTAAGTTATGCACAATGGTCAAAACATATTTATCGGTTAGCCGCACAGAGCCCGTTTCTGGTCTGATCCGCAGATTGTTTTGCAGTGGGTGCAACAACACTAGCACATTGTCGACATTTGTTAAAAACAGTGTATCCATTATACAAGATCAAACAGCAGATGGATAGTGGAGACATTTACGGTTAAAATTAAAGCCTGCTGACATCACATGGATGTCTAAAAAAACGGTAGTCAACATTTGCTTCCGCAATTTGATTTACCGCAATTGTTTTATTGCCTTATTTACGAAAACGTACACCTGTACTTTTTGGCTCTTGTTCGCCCCCACCAAAACTCCTCAAAAGATATATATATATGAAAGTCAGTGGGCTTAGCATGAGCACCTGCCACCATGGCTTAATCTAACGGTTCCTAGTATAAGATAAATTTAAGCGTCAATCAGCGCCCCCGCGGAAAATATATTCCGCAGGTACCAATTAAAGACATGGCGCGAGGCCCACCTCAAAACTCCCGATCTCTGGTTCACAGTACCCGGCTGTATAACCCGCCTACTCATCGAGCGATGCTCTACCCGCATTTGGGTGTTAAACTACAATCACCACGATTCTTCCCACTGGGCCGGAACCAAAAAACCAGAACGAAACAAGTTCCGTGGGCTCCTGATTGCCCGTGGTACCAGGTTAAAAGTCTCTGTTCAAGCCTCGCACCAGAAGGGTACTTCCAATATTAACTCCAAACATGTAAGGGTTGGTGACCCCCAAAGTATATAGGGGCAGAAAGGCCACATTTGTTTACCGTGACATGTACCCCGTGGGGTTGCCATGGTGTCTGTTTATGCCATTTATGTGGTAAAAAATACAGCGGGGTAAAACAAAGCGCCGGCCAGCGCCCCTCGGGAACGACACTGCATTTGCAGTGTCCCTTCGGTACCTAATTGAATGCATATTTGTCGATCATGACGTTCCCTTTTGGTGAGGGACGAGGCCAATCTAAAACCTCTACTGATTTATGGGTACAGTACCCGGCTAACAAGCAACTGCACAAAGGGGGTCACTAGGCTAGTCTCGGCTACTAGCCCACTTCGTGGTACCAAATTATATTTTTTTTCAATAAGTGTTTATTGTATTGGATCAAAAATAGCATAAATTCTTATTACAACTCACTTGGCTTCGGTGATGTTTCTCCAAGCCTATTTGGGTCCTCAGGCTTTATCGTGGAAAAACCTTAAAATCGGCATTTTTAAAAAGGATGCACCGTTACGTGGGAAGTTGGGAGACTTTGGGGCGTCTCCTATATTGTGGTTGCCATCCTCTGAACCCAAATTATTATTCAGGAAGGAAGGCCATGAGATCCCTTAGCCACGCAAGTCGAACGACAATCAGTCTTTCCCAGACCTTCGACAAGGAAGGCAGGACATATGGATTATATGAATCCTTGCTAACTCCCACTGGGCAGGAAAGGGTTGTGTCCTTAATATCGCGTTGAAGATAAACGTTATGAAATGGAATGAGCCCATTGGCAGGGCGGTGTGGTATCGTAGCCCGGAGCTTTAGCCTTAGGAAGGACTTTGATAACGTTGATTATCACCTCCACGCGGATGGGACCGATGGGTGACAACATCTGAAGCGGAGTCTCCAACGCTCGCGTAGTGTCATCGAGCTCTTCTGGGGAGGCCGAATCGAATGCTGAAAACCGTTCCCCTAGGTGGGTGGCGAAGGTGTCAGCTTTCTCTTCGTCTGTAAGGGAGTATTTACCATTGTGGCGAAGAAGGGGAACGGTTCTACGGGGTCGCCGCTTCAGATTTTTTGTTGATCGCCAAAGCGAGTATCATTGGAGACCTTCACAGTCGAATATTGGTAAACACGATTAGCGATGCTCAATTGCGGAAAAAGAAACAAAGTAACTCCGGACGAGGATAGTGCAGCCGCCACTAGCTGAGCGATTTTGAGTCCAGTGTACAGGGTACGCCTCGAAGCCAAAGACTCCGCTGGTTCTAGTTTCTGGCAACAGAATTAGTCCGATGGCGTGGTTTTATACTTATGCCTCCAGCTCTATTACTTTACCTAAAATGCAATTAGGTTTCCAGATAACCAGATTCAGTGGTGTCTTCATTTGGATAGCAACACGGTTAAAAGGGTAAGGATTTTCTGTTGCCTAACACGCTTTGTATATTCGGTGAACCACTCGCAGCCCTTAAGTTGGCAGGGCGTTTATCACCGCAGTCGCCGCATGTTTCCGGATCTGAGACGGTAGGGTTTCTCCTCATTCTTTGCGCTTATCTTTTTTTTTGTGAATCAGTCGAGCCACGGCTGCGGTGAGTGAATTGGGCTTGACGATATCTATTATACGCACTAGGGCGTCAATGGGGTCTCTATTAACACTAGCACCAGCATGTGGGCTACTGCCGAGCTTTTTAGAGTCCATTAAAGGTTAGTAAGATGAAACTGAAGTATTTCTTGCAAAATTAGCGTTGACAATTTATTGACAGCTGTTTTTAAGCGGCTGTTAAGCATTGAGGTGGTTGGCCTACTTCGTTAGTTCGGGACGACCTCTTGTTACTTATTGTAGGTGTGTTGCTGTTCTCAGCACTCACTGGAATGGAGGCTCTATTGGCATTGCCACTGGCTGGGTGCATGCCAGAACGGCGGCGCAGACGACTTGATTTTTAACCGTCTTAATTTTTGGTTTGATTTTATTTCGTTACATTTTTGTCGGTTTTTTTTTCTGGTTGTTATTGGGTCCCAATACTTGATGCGCTGCAATCCTTGTGCTAGATTGCAAAAGCTGCGTTTGGCCGTTTGGGTGGCGACCAGTTGGAAAAAAATATTTGTATTGTGGGAGGCAAGAAGCTTCCGATTTATTTGAAATCAAAATTTGAAATAAAAAAATAAAATGATAAAGCTTATTTTCTTAAAGCTTAAATGCTCGCTGTGTCAGCTGTGTTTATGCTAAGCTTGTTTTCTTAAAGTTCAAAGCTCGCGGGTATGGCTTTCGTATTTAAAAGCTAAATGCTTAGAGCTATGTTTACGTTCGGAATTACGCACGAGAATTTGGGTCTTTAGTTTACGTTATGAATTTCGCATGGGAACCTGGATCTTTTACGTTATGTTTATGTTAGAGCCTGTAGTCTTTATGTGAATCTTTATGTCAGAAAAGCCGCAGCTGCACTTTAAGTGGACGTATTGATTGTGAGGCGTCAAATAAGGGTGAAAGAGCTAAGTAATTATAATATAAACTTATTCCGAAATATTGTTTATAATTTCATTAAGAATTGCCTTGCAGGCTGGGTGATAACTCCTCCATTCTTAAAAAGAATCGTCCCTGATTATAAATGATTTCTTCTGGTCAAAGATTCAATTTGTTCGTTAAATTGACTTATTTTGCCAAACTCTGTTTCTGGGGTTTAAGGGTTATGACGATTTCGATTACTTGATTATTTTAATTATAATATTTTGATTCAAGGGTAACATTTAAGAAGCCAGTTCTTAAACTGGTCGTTATATGATTTCGATATGGTCCATTATATTGTATTCTTCTTGAAAACAACGTAAAATTTCGTTTATTGTAGAATGAACTGTTTCTACTTGACCGTTAGTATACCTGATCGAGACATTGCACAGTGGACGGTCCCATAGGCCAAAAATAAAAAAATCAATGTTTGAATTTTAAGTTCAAATGTTCGGCATCTAGTTGTCCATAAAACGGTGCTTTAAAATTGATTATTTGTTTTGTTTTGCTTCACACATTCGCGAAGAAAATGACAGGTAAAGCGATAGCACAAACCGTGCGGCCAATATTAAGCGTGTGCATCGTAGCTGCAAGCCCTGCAGAAATATATTAAAAAACTATATAAAAGCTAAATTAAAGTGATCAAACTAAAATGAACATATATGTTGAAGGTATTTACATTGTGTTTTTGTAATTTTTATTTGAATTGCATTGTTTGTGTGTTTTTAACAAAACATGTGCGTAAACCCTAATTGTTCTTGTAAAACCTCAAAAAAAAATCAATTTTCAGATGGAGTAAAAATTGTTTTGCCAATGACGCCCTTCAACGAAACTTGTTTTAAAAAATTGTTCAATATTTAGTTATTCTAAGTTATGAAAATAAGCTGCTACAATTTGCTACACTTAATGTAATCATGCATTCAATACCTCCATCTCGCTCCAAATTTCTATGTTTTTGTGTCGTTTTTCGTGCGTTTCTTTCTGATTTTGCGTGTCTTTGTTTTGTGCGTTGCTTATTATTGTCCGTGTTTGTTTTTATACCCTTGCAGAGGGTATTATAATTTTGTCGTGAAATGTGTAACGCATAGAAGGAGACATCTCCGACCCCATAAAGTATATATATTCTTGATCAGCATCAACAGTCGAGTCGATATAGCCATGTCCGTCTGTCCGTCTGTCCGGCTGTCTGTTTCTATGCGAACTAGTCTCTCAGTTTTAAAGCTATCTTAATGAAACTTTGCAGAAGTCCCTTTTTCTGTTGCACGCAGCACATATGTCAAAACCAGCTGGATCGGACTACTATATCATATAGCTGCCATAGGAAAGATCGGTCGAAAATTAAGTTTTCGTATGAAAAAACATTTTGTTTTTCAAGATATCTTGACCAAACTCGGCATTTATTAGTTTTACTAAGCTCCTCATGTATATGCAAAATCCTATTAAGATCGGACCACTATATCATATAGCTGCCATAGGAACGATCGGTTGAAAATTAAGTTTTTGTATGAAAAAACATTTTGTTTTTCAAGATATCTTGACCAAACTCGGCATTTATTAGTTTTACTAAGCTCCTCATATATATGCAAAATCCTATTAAGATCGGACCACTATATCATATAGCTGCCATAGGAACGATCGGTCGAAAATTAAGATTTTGGATGAAAAGACTTTTGTTTTTCAAGATATCTTGTCCAAACTCGGCATTTATTAGTTTTACTAAGCTCCTCACATATATGCTAGATCCTATTAAGATCGGACCACTATATCATATAGCTGCCATACGAACGATCGGTTGAAAGTTAAGTTTTTGTATCAAAAAACATTTTGTTTTTCAAGATATCTTCATCAACCTCCGCATTTATTAGTTTTACTAAACTTCTCATATATATCCAAAATCCTATTAAGATCGGACCACTATATCATATAGCTGTCATAGGAACGATCGGTCGGAAATTAAGTTTTTGTATGAAAAAACATTTTGTTTTTCAAGATATCTTGACCAAACTCGGCATTTATAAGTTTTACTAAGCTCCTCATATATAAGCAAAATCCTTTTAAGTTCGGTCCACTATATCATATAGCTGCCATAGGAACGATCGGTCGAAAACTAGGTTTTTGATTAAAAGCCTTTTTATACCCTTGCAGAGGGTATTATAATTTTGTCGTGAAATGTGTAACGCATAGAAGGAGACATCTCCGACCCCATAAATTATATATATTCTTGATCAGCATCAACAGTCGAGTCGATATAGCCATGTCCGTCTGTCCGTCTGTCCGGCTGTCCGGCTGTCTGTTTCTATGCGAACTAGTCTCTCAGTTTTAAAGCTATCTTAATGAAACTTTGCAGAAGTCCCTTTTTCTGTTGCACGCAGCACATATGTCAAAACCTGCTGGATCTGAATACTATATCATATAGCTGCCATAGGAAAGATCGGTCGAAAATTAAGTTTTTGTATGAAAAAACATTTTGTGTTTCAAGATATCTTGACCAAACTCGACATTTATTAGTTTTACTAAGCTCCTCATATATATGCAAAATCCTATTAAGATCGGACCACTATATCATATAGCTGCCATAGGAACGATCGGTCGAAAATTAAGATTTTGTATGAAAAAACATTTTGTTTTTCAAGATATCTTGACCAAACTCGGCATTTATAAGTTTTACAAGCTTCTCATATAAGTGCTAGATCCTATTAAGATCGGACCACTATATCATATAGCTGCCATAGGAACGATCGGTCGAAAACTAGGTTTTTGATTAAAAGCCTTTTTATACCCTTGCAGAGGGTATTATAATTTTGTCGTGAAATGTGTAACGCATAGAAGGAGACATCTCCGACCCCATAAAGTATATATATTCTTGATCAGCATCAACAGTCGAGTCGATATAGCCATGTCCGTCTGTCCGTCTGTCCGTCTGTCCGGCTGTCTGTTTCTATCCGAACCAGTCTCTCAGTTTTAAAGCTATCTTAATGAAACTTTGCACGAATTACGAAATGTGTAACGCATAGAAGGAGACATCTCCGACCCCATAAAGTATATATATTCTTGATCAGCATCAACAGTCGAGTCGATATAGCCATGTCCGTCTGTCCGTCTGTCCGTCTGTCCGGCTGTCTGTTTCTATGCGAACTAGTCTCTCAGTTTTAAAGCTATCTTAATGAAACTTTGCAGAAGTCCCTTTTTCTGTTGCACGCAGCACATATGTCAAAACCAGCTGGATCGGACTACTATATCATATAGCTGCCATAGGAAAGATCGGTCGAAAATTAAGTTTTCGTATGAAAAAACATTTTGTTTTTCAAGATATCTTGACCAAACTCGGCATTTATTAGTTTTACTAAGCTCCTCATGTATATGCAAAATCCTATTAAGATCGGACCACTATATCATATAGCTGCCATAGGAACGATCGGTTGAAAATTAAGTTTTTGTATGAAAAAACATTTTGTTTTTCAAGATATCTTGACCAAACTCGGCATTTATTAGTTTTACTAAGCTCCTCATATATATGCAAAATCCTATTAAGATCGGACCACTATATCATATAGCTGCCATAGGAACGATCGGTCGAAAATTAAGGTTTTGTATGAAAAAACATTTTGTTTTTCAAGATATCTTGACCAAACTCGGCATTAATTACTTTTACTAAGCTCCTCATATATATGCAAAATCCTTTTAAGATCGAACCACTATATCATATAGCTGCCATAGAAACGATCGGTCGAAAACTAGGATTTTGATTAAAAGCCTTTTTTGTTTATCAGGATACCTTCACCAAGCTCGGCATTAACCATTTTCTCGGCATTAAATGGTTGCAAGGGTATTAGATCTTCGGCGTGCCGAAGATAGCCTTTCTTCCTCGTTTGTATTGCATTTGTTTTAATATTTTATTTTTTTAATCTGGTACTTATCATTTGCTATAGGAACATCGTATTAGTGCCACATTTCGCGCAATTATATTTTTGATGTTTGGTGCGCTAGCAAGGGTTCAAGCGCTAAGAAATTTCAAGAAATTTTCAATTTGCTACAATCTTACATCGAAAATCACGGCTATGCATTTGACCATGGTAAAGCAACAATTTTACTTAAATATGGTTTAAAAAGAGAAAGAATAACTATATTAAACGAAAACACTCCGATTGGCTTTCCAAAACCGACAACATTTCATTAAGTTTGCAAGCAGCAGCACCATCTCAAAATCGTGGTCGGTCAAGAATTAACTATGCAGAATGTTCTCAAAGGACAAAACGTCGTCGTATTGCAGAAACTACAAAACAAAATGCGTCCGCAGGCGATGACTTACGTTCCGCAAGCCAACAAGAGCTGCCATCAATATTACCAGCCAAAATTTCTGCTGTAATAGATCTTATAACAGATGCAAATTTAACGAAGCATCAGTATATGCTAATAAGAAATTTTATGAACATAACAATAAACGCGGAGTTTTTACCATGTTATGACAGCATTGTAGACGAAAAAAAGAAAAGTTATCCCGATAAAATAATAGTAACAGAATCTGCTGCTGAAGTAGAGCTCCAGAGCTTATTAAACCATACAGCCACAAGAATTCTAGAGCTGCAGACTAAAGTTATTGAGGCTTTTGATGGGGACTTAGTAAATGAGTTGACATTAATTGGAAAATGGGGATTCGACGGTAGCTCGGGACATAGCGAGTATAAGCAGCAAGTCGAAAATAATAATTTGGAAGATGCAAATTTGTTTGTTACATCGTATGTCCCACTGCAACTTGTAACAAGCCCGGATCCGACCAACAACAAAATTATTTGGAAAAATCCTCGCCCATCATCCACACGATTCTGCCGCCCCATAAGATTTCAATGTATAAAAGAATCCGCTCAGATCCCAATGGACGAATATGAATATTTTAAAACCAAAATAGACAATCTATTACCCAACCAGTATAAACTAAAGAATAAAGTTATAAATGTTACTCATTTGGTGCAGTTGACAATGGTTGATGGCAAAGTTTGTAACGCACTTTCCCAATCGTCGTCAGCCAAATGTTATATTTGTGATGCCAAACCAACCGAAATGAATAACATAAAAATCTGCTTAGAAAAAACAGTACATAAAGACCGTTATGATTTTGGGTTATCTCCGCTGCATGCTTATATTCGCTTTTTTGAGTACTTCATACATACGGCTTACAGGCTTCCAATAAAACAATGGCAAATAAGATCAGATAAAGGAAAAGCAACAGTGCGGGAGGGAAAAATTGTAATTCAGAAACAATTTCGACAAAAAATGGGACTCATCGTTGGCAAACCAAACGTTGGAGGATGCGGATCATCCAATGATGGAAACACAGCCCGGGAATTTTTCAAAAACAGTGTATTGTCAGCCGAAATAACAGGGTTAGATTGCCACTTGATAGATAGATGTGGCACAATATTGAGAGCTTTGTCATCAGGCTATCGAATTAATCCCGAAAAGTTTAGAAATTACGCATTGGATACAGCTGAGCAATTAACTAAACAATACTCGTGGTACTATATTCCAGCTACAGTACATAAAGTTTTGATACACGGGCCTGATATAATTGAAAACGCTTTAGTTTCCATTGGCGAACTTTCGGAGGAAGCGGCTGAGTCAAAAAATAAGGATGTAAAAAGATGTAAAAAGAAGCCAGGACACACGTAAAATTTCACGTGTGCTTACAAATACTGATTTATTTAATAGATTACTGCTAAGTTCGGACCACTATATATCTGGACAAAAAATATTTACAAGCAAAAAATCCATTTTAGACAAATCAGTTTACGATTTGCTTGAGTAATGATTCTGTGTTTGAGTTAACAGTTTTTTTTTTATAACCTACTTATGGTATATTACATTCAACTCTTGTTATTGTCGTTTAAATATATAATTCTTTTATTCTTTTGTTATTTAATGATGTATTATTATATTTTGAACATATAAAATTATTATTTTTTTTGTATTGCATTATTAATTATTTTTTAAAAGTGAAGCGTTTAGTAAATTCACGTTGGGAATAACTACAAAAATAATGTTGCATAACCTTAGGGGTCTGCTTTAATTTGATTTTTTAAATTGGCGCGAAAATAAAGCTTATATACGTGCCAATATTATAAATATAGCATTAATATGGAATTATTTAGCTGCAGAAAAAGTTTCAAGCTGATATCTCTATTGGAAGTATTTTTGGCCGCCTTCTCCATACAAGACCGTCCACTGTGCATTGAAGATTTGAATTGTGCTGATGAAAACGTAGATTCATTATCCATCATTATGGATTAAACAAATCGAAAAGCTTGAATTAGTTGCAACACTTTGTTTGCCATATCTGATTTACTATTGATTTCTTTTATCACTAAAAATTTTGAATATGCGTCCAAACATGTCATGAATTTTAATTGTTGAGCGTAAGAATGTCAATATGTAATTGTAATAATGTAATTCCTTCTCTTTCTGGAATGAACAGCAACACTTCGTTATCGTCAATGTCTTCTCCGTATGTGTACGTGAGTTTAAATCTGCTTCAATTTGAAACAAAACTGTTGATATTACTTTGAATGTCACATTGTTGTCGCCTATTACCCTTTTTAGGTGGTATTTTACCGACTTGCCTCCCAAATAGCTCCGAAGTGAGGTCCTGCCGGCGGTATAAAACACCACTGGATTTTTTTTATTTTCTAGTATAGGGGCGATCTTATTGCTGTCTTGGATCGCTTTTAGAAACTCTAGATCTATCTATCTTCCATTACCGGCGTATATGTGAGCACATTTTCCGCGTCTTGCTATAAATCTCCTTAGTGCTGCTAAAAATGCATCGGATGTTAAATCACCAACTACTTCTAGGTGAATTGCTTTTGTGGCCATACATACGAATAATGCTATATACCCTTTATATGTTTTCTTTCCCCAAGTTTTTGAGCATCTAATGTTGTATGGTCCTTCATAGTCTACACCAGTATTTAAGAACGGGAAGGATTCTGTTGTCCTATATTTCGGGAGATTCCCCATTATTTGTTCTACTGTGTGTTGCCTGTATCGAGTACATGCTTTCAGATGTTTCTTTAAGGAGTTTCTTAATCCGATTATCAAGTATTTTCTCCGGATATGATTTCTCATAAGGTGAATTCCTCCATGTAATGTTTCTATATGTACTTTTCTTATTATTAGATAAGCTATGAGCCGTTTGTTTAAAATTATCGGATGTTCGATATCGAAATCTGCATTTGAATTTTGAAGTCTACCTCCGACTCTTAATATCCCATTTTGATCTAAAAATGGGTTTAATCTTATTATTTTACTCTTTGTTTCAATTTCTTTTTCTGCCGTAAGCAATCTATTTCTATTATAAATTGATTTGTCTGTTCTTGATTAAGTGACATTATATTTGCTTTTCTGAGTTCCTTAACTGTTAGATGGGATGGAAACCTTTCCTTTGAAATTTTGATTGCAATAAATCTTAGAATATAAGCTATTATCCTTTCTAATTTTTGTAAGCAAGAATAGCTTTGACCTAAATCTTGTAAAATCCTACTGCCGACATTAAATAATATTGTTTTGACTATTATAATGTCTTCGACCATCTGTTCTCTTGGCCAATTTTCTTTCGACATTGATAGCCATTCTGTCCCATTCCACCAAATTTGGCACTCTCTTAATTTACTCCCCTTGAGGCCACAAACTTCCCTTGAGGGATAATCTGTTGGATTATCTTCTGATTTTACTGGACCCCAATTTATATTTATATTTTGTATTTCTTCAGTTCTTTTTCTTATGAACTTGTTTTTATTTTTACTATTTTTTATCCAAGCTAACGTAATTGAGATTCACTCCATGTATATAGTTGTATCGCCGTTGTTAGTGACTCATTTATTCTTTTCATTACCTTTGCTAAAAGATGTGCTGCGCATAATTCTAATTTCGCTATGGTTTTTCTATTTTTTATTGGGTCTACCTTACTATTGCTGGCTATTATCGTGACTGAATTACCTACTTTTGCTCTGCCGTTTATGCTTTCTTTGACGTGTCCGCGAATACATGCAACTACATTTCAAGTTTTATGCTGGCTTATAACCATCTTGGGATTCTTATCTAATAATGTTAAGTTTTTTCTATACTGTTCCCATTCATTTGCATGTTGCACGCTTAGTTTGCCATCCCAATTTTTGTCTAATAATTTTTGCATGAATAATTTTCCCACAACAGTAACCGGGGCTAGCCAACGTAATTGGTCATAATTCTTTGCAAGCGTAGAAAATACTTGTCTTTTAGTTATGTTTTCTGAGCCTTCACAATTGACCTTAAATTTGGATTCGACTTTCAAGGGTTCCCATTGTAGTCCCAATGTTTTAATAGACTCACTTTCTTCATTCGCTATTACTTTATTTACCTTAGTAGTTTCTATATTCTTTATAATCTCTTGTTTCCATCCATTTTCTCAAATTAAACCCTGCTTCCGCCAGCTCCCAAGAAATTTATTGTATTTTCTTCTGACAGTGTTGCATGGAGTCTGCTCCTGACATCAGATCATCCATATAAAAGTAATTTCTGATAGTTTCCCCAATGATTTAATTTTTACAATTATTTGCTATCTCTAACAGCACTCTTGTTGCTAAGTATGGGGCTGACGCGGTACCGTATGTAACCGTTGTGAGTTTGTTTAATCTGCTGATTTGGAGTTTCTCGCCACAGAATATACGAGTATTGTTGATCCTTTTTGTCAACATTAATCTGCCGATACATTTTTTCTATATCTGCAGAGACGGTGCAACTTGCGCCATTAACACACCGTCGAAAAAATCTTTTTGGACTCTGGGTTCACCCCACCATTATATCATTTAAGCCTTTTTTGTTTGTGGTATTTGCGGATGCATCGAACACTCGACTCGAACTCAACTTGGTTGTGAGACTTAAGTCTCTTAACAATGCCTGATGGGCAGTTGGACTCGAGCATATGTCCTAAGTCCATATATTCTTTTAAAAAATTGCTGTAACTTTCCTTCAGCTGTATATTTTGAATTTCTTCTCTAAGCTTAGAAACCTTGCCATTGCTTGTGGTCTTGATTCCCAAAACTCTTTCTCTTTCTTAAGCGGAATGGTAACTGTGTACCTTCCATCTGGTTCTCTTCTTGTTGTTTCAATAATATTTTTCTCGCAGATTTCTGCTTCTTCATTTTCTTTATCTTCTTCTTCTATCTCCCAAAATCTTTCTAAATCTTTAACCTCAATGGCTGACGCGACTATTTTTTCCTCGCCTTTGGATTTTGTGCACCTAGACATCCGAATTCTGTGTTCTGGCCTAGAAGCCCGTAGTTTTGTACTACTCCATTTTTCAAAATGTGAGTATACAGGTCAGTTCCGATAGCCATATCTACTCGACCTGGTTTGCTAAACTGCGGATCAGCTAATATATACTTTTCCCATTTAATTTTATCAATATTTATTGATTTAATTGGAAGCGCTTTCATCAGTTTTGGCTAAACAGTTGCATCTACTGTTAGCGACTCCTTTTTTGGTTATAAAGTGTCCACACATACTTTGACCTTATATTTTGATACACTAGAGTCTGTAGAGGATACTCCACTAATTTTTGTGGTCGCCCTCCATCTAGGTAACTTTAGTATCTGGACTGAATGTCTTAAGCACTTTAAACATAATTATGCCTTTCTTGCGGCTTCTGCCCTTTCTACTGGACTCATGCCTCTAAATTTAAAGCAATGTGCGTGCATAATGCCCTGCTCCTTTGCGAATTGGGCAATTTTCCGAAAAGTTATTGACTTTCAGTTTTTTTCCGCAAGCTTCAATGAGCCTAGAGCATTCAACATTTGCTCTAAGTACGCCATTACATCGGACAATTTTTGAAATTCTTTTGTTCTTTTTACATGATTTTCATAAGATTACAAAGTTTCTCTAATAAATTTGAGAATAATCATGTGTGCAAAAATTACATCAACGTCTCCTGGTAAGCCCGTTTTCAATTTTATTAAATGAATTGATTTATTAATTGAATCAATAAATGCTTTAATGTGCTTTGCTGAATCACTGTTCAGTAATGGCAACTCTATAAGCCTATTTAATTGTTCGGAAAATATTTTCCTTTTATTTTTATAACGCTTGGTTAACAATTCCCAAGTCGCATTGAAATTTTCTGCGGAGCCTATTAGCAAATGTGACACCATGCATCCTGTTTCTCCTTTTAGTGCCGTTTTTAAATAGTTAAATTTAAGAGCTGGACTCAAATCCTCTCTGGATTGAATCAACTATTGTTTTCCCTAATGTCTGCCTGCGTTTCCTCTAAAAATTTTCTCAACACATCTACCTGCCTGTCGAACTCGTTGGCTCTTCTCTCCGTTGCCTCTGATTTAGTCCTATCTTGGTGAACTGGCACTTCTGGCACTTTGCTGTTTAGGCTGCCTGACAGTTTATCTTTTATTTTGCCTATCACTGTCATAATCACGTCGTATTGTTTGTTATTGGAGTAGTCATGGACTACTCGAATTTTACACAATACGCTGTGATTTACGTGAAACTGCCTTCGCCACCTAGACCACTCTCTATTTCCCTAATCCTTTCCATTAATTGTGACTGCTTCGTCTACATTTCTATGGTTTTATCTGACATCATTTTTAATTCATTATTATTTTTCTTTAATAACCAAATTATTTCTTTAATAAACAAATTACATAAAATCCCTTTCTTTAAATGGACTGTACACAAATTTTTTTTTGTAAATCTGGTAATTTTTATACCCTTGCAGAGGGTATTATAATTTTGTCGTGAAATGTGTAACGCATAGAAGGAGATATCTCCGACCCCATAAAGTATATATATTCTTGATCAGCATCAACAGTCGAGTCGATATAGCCATGTCCGTCTGTCCGTCTGTCCGGCTGTCTGTTTCTATGCGAACTAGTCTCTCAGTTTTAAAGCTATCTTAATGAAACTTTGCAGAAGTCCCTTTTTCTGTTGCACGCAGCAAATATGTCAAAACCAGCTGGATCTGACTACTATATCATATAGCTGCCATAGGAAAGATCGGTCGAAAATTAAGTTTTTGTATGAAAAAACATTTTGTGTTTCAAGTTATCTTGACCAAACTCGGCATTTATTAGTTTTACTAAGCTCCTCATATATATCCAAAATCCTATTAAGATCGGATCACTATATCATATAGCTGCCATAGGTCGAAAATTAAGATTTTGTATGAAAAAACATTTTGTTTTTCAAGATATCTTGTCCAAACTCGGCATTTATTAGTTTTACTAAGCTCCTCACATATATGCTAGATCCTATTAAGATCGGACCACTATATCATATAGCTGCCGTAGGAACGATCGGTTGAAAATTAAGTTTTTGTATGAAAAAACATTTTGTTTTTCAAGATATCTTCATCAACCTCCGCATTTATAGTTTTACTAAGCTTCTCATATATATCCAAAATCCTATTAAGATCGGACCACTGTATCATATAGCCGCCGTAGGAACGATCGGTCGAAAATTAAGATTTTGTATGAAAAAACATTTTGTTTTTCAAGATATCTTGACCAAACTCGGCATTTATAAGTTTTACTAAGCTCCTCATATATATGCAAAATCCTTTTAAGATCGGACCACTATATCATATAGCTGCCATAGGAACGATCGGTCGAAAACTAGGTTTTTGATTAAAAGCCTTTTTTGTTTATCAAGATACCTTCACCAAGCTAGGCGTTAACCATTTTCTCGGCATTAAAAGGTTGCAAGGGTATTAGATCTTCGGCGTGCCGAAGGCAGCCTTTCTTCCTCGTTTGATTATCAAGATACCTTCACCAAGCTAGGCGTTAACCATTTTCTCGGCATTAAAAGGTTGCAAGGGTATTAGATCTTCGGCGTGCCGAAGGTAGCCTTTCTTCCTCGTTATTATTATACCCTTGCAGAGGGTATTAAAATTTTGTCGTGAAATGTGTAACGCATAGAAGGAGACAACTCCAACCCCATAAAGTATATATATTCTTGATCAGCATCAACAGTCGAGTCGATATAGCCATGTCCGTCTGTCTGTTTCTATGCGTACTAGTCTCTCAGTTTTAAAGCTATCTTAATGAAACTTTGCAGAAGTCCCTTTTTCTGTTGCACGCAGCACATTTGTCAAAACCAGCTGGATCGGACCACTATATCATATAGCTGCCATAGGAACGATCGATCAAAAATTAAGTTTTTGTATGAAAAAACATTTTGTGTTTCAAGATATCTTGACCAAACTCGACATTTTTTAGTTTTACTAAGCTCCTCATATATATGCAAAATCCTATTAAGATCAGACCACTATATCATATAGCTGCCGTAGGAACGATCGGTCGAAAATTAAGATTTTGTATGAAAAAACATTTTGTTTTTCAAGATATCTTGACCAAACTCGGCATTTATAAGTTTTACTAAGCTTCTCATATATATGCTAGATCCTATTAAGATCGGACCACTATATCATATAGCTGCCATAGGAACTATCGGTCGGAAATTAAGTTTTTGTATGAAAAAACATTTTGTTTTTCAAGATATCTTCACCAACCTCGGCATTTATTAGCTTTTCTAAGCTCCTCATATATATGCAAAATCCTATGAAGATCGGACCACTATATCATATACCTGCCATAGGTACTATCGGTCGAAAATTAAGATTTTGTATGAAAAAACATTTTGTTTTTCAAGATATCTTGACCAAACTCGGCATTTATAAGTTTTACTAAGTTCCTCATATATAAGCAAAATCCTTTTAAGTTCGGTCCACTATATCATATAGCTGCCATAGGAACGATCGGTCGAAAACTAGGTTTTTGATTAAAAGCCTTTTTATACCCTTGCAGAGGGTATTATAATTTTGTCGTGAAATGTGTAACGCATAGAAGGAGACATCTCCGACCCCATAAAGTATATATATTCTTGATCAGCATCAACAGTCGAGTCGATATAGCCATGTCCGTCTGTCCGGCTGTCTGTTTCTATGCGAACTAGTCTCTCAGTTTTAAAGCTATCTTAATGAAACTTTGCAGAAGTCCCTTTTTCTGTTGCACGCAGCAAATATGTCAAAACCAGCTGGATCTGACCACTATATCATATAGCTGCCATAGGAACGATCGGTTGAAAATTAAGTTTTTGTATGAAAAAACATTTTGTTTTTCAAGATATCTTGTCCAAACTCGGCATTTATTAGTTTTACTAAGCTCCTCACATATATGCTAGATCCTATTAAGATCGGACCACTATATCATATAGCTGCCATAGGAACGATCGGTCGAAAACTAGGTTTTTGATTAAAAGCCTTTTTTGTTTATCAAGATACCTTCACCAAGCTAGGCGTTAACCATTTTCTCGGCATTAAAAGGTTGCAAGGGTATTAGATCTTCGGCGTGCCGAAGGTAGCCTTTCTTCCTCGTTTGTTTATCAAGATACCTTCACCAAACTCGGCATTAACCATTTTCTCGGCATTAAAAGGTTGCAAGGGTATTAGATCTTCGGCGTCCCGAAGATAGCCTTTCTTCCTCGTTTATTATATATCTATACATATATATATTGTTATTGCGAGGCGATCTTGCGCCGTATTCGCATGGGTGCGCCATAGGTCGCACCCTCATTTTATTTTTTATAAATTTTTTGTTTGTTATATGACGCTCGATTGCATCTATCGCATCAGTTTTGTGGCTTCTTCCCACGCTAGTAGAGGATTTCTGTTTACCTGCTTCAGCAGTTCCCGTCTCTCTTTTTGCAGCTTCGTCCTTTGGCTTCGTCGTCTCTTTGGGGCCTTGGCATATGGTATTGCACCCTGTTTTCTTCCTCTGCTTTTCGCGCTGCTTTTGCTGCATTGACCGTCGGTTGGTTTGCCCAATATGGATTTCGGCGTGTTAAGGGACAGCACTGCTCGAGACTATGTTTTTTGGGGTTCGGCCCGAAGAACCAAATTACCTAGAATGTTCAACGTTTGAGTACTTGTAAGATACTGCTTTATTCTTACGTATTCTATGTCTAACAGAGTGTCTTATTTTAGGTCTGCTGTCAATGCAATATCGGCAGCAGCGGGCATAAACTATTGTGTGTAATTAGGGTTTTTTTAAGCCTTGCTACTTATTATTCTAACATGATATTTTTTAGCGGATGTCACGTATAGAATCTTAAGCGACCACATGTGCGCTATCTATTTTTATGCTGCTGGTTGCAGTTGTACAATATGATGTGAGATTATTTTTACCGAGGGTCAAAGTGAGTCTCGGTGTCAAGTGTTCCTGTGTGAACACAAATATTGGCGGAAATGTTTGATAGCATTGACAACTGCTAGTGTCTCTAGTTCGTACGAATGCTATTTTGCTTCAGCAGGCAACGTGCATTTACTATAATACTTAACAACATGGGGTTTGTTGCATATTTTATGCAGTAATATTGCACCATAGCCAACAGAGCTAGCATCTGTGTGCAATTTAATTGGATACTGTGGGTCAAATATGGTTAACACAGGTGCATGTGTGAATACAGTTAAACCAAGTTGTTCATGCTCTGGCAGTCAAAAAAATTCGGGGATTCTCTTTGAAGTAAGAAAATACAGGGGTTTTTTTTTGACCAAATTGACGGATATACGAAGCTAACTCAATAAATTGTCTTAGCTGTGTCGCATTACGTGGAGGCGGTATACCTAATAACACATTGCTTATTTCATATCCTAGATACTCTATACGAGTTTTAAGGAACGAACATTTGGTTATATTGAATTAAAATCCAGACTTACTTAATGTTTCTAACACTATCTGTAATCGGTCTAACGCTTCGTCTTTGGTTTCAGCTATAATCAACACATCGTCAACGTAAACGATTGCGTATGTGTGTGCTAATGTACCCAATGCATTGATTATTGCGCGCTGAAATTCAGATGGCGTTCTGGTCTGAAATGAACGGCATCGGATACTTATCTGCGATTTCGTTTTCGTTCCAAGCGCGGTAGTCTACACAAAGACGATCGTTACCATATTTCTTTTTAACCAGCATCATGGGACTACCGAAAGGTGAAAAGCTGGGTCAAATAATATTTGATTTCAAATTTCCGTACGCACTCTTTTTCATCTTCACTAAGCCTATAAGGGCGTCGCTGTACTGTTTTTTGAGGATCTATTAGCCTGATTTCCAACTCCCCTGTTGGTACTCGAGTCGGTGGAATTCCATCTATAAATTTCTCAAAATAAACTTTGAAAATATTCTTTAGTGCCGTCTTGTCCGACTCATTCAGATCACTATCGGTATATAATTTATA
The DNA here is from genome assembly GCA_037075305.1 of Drosophila kanekoi. Taxonomy (NCBI): domain Eukaryota; kingdom Metazoa; phylum Arthropoda; class Insecta; order Diptera; family Drosophilidae; genus Drosophila; species Drosophila kanekoi. Next base: position 180,877 of record JBAMCE010000110.1, on the reverse strand, counting down.
TAATATATAATATAATTTATAACATCTACGTAGTTAGTTAAACTTAGAACATTTACTCTTTTTGTTTAATAAATATAAAATTTATCAACACCCATCGCTACCCCGAAACTCTGAAATGGAATCTCGCGGCCAATCAACATGTCATAATTTAGAAACTTATCCATAACAACAAGCAACAAAATCTCTAAGCAATATTGTTCAACATTTATATTACATAGAATTTGTGATGTACTACAAATAGAATCGTTGCTTGTACAATTTAGTTTTACAATGTTATGAAATATTTTTCCTCAAATTTATCAGCCACACTTTCCTTGACCAGAGAATATTCATCTCCGGAGTCAAAGCAAAATGGAGTCGACTCACCGGATGAACGTATTGTTTAGGCATTTAGGACACGCAGATGCGAAATGTCCAATCTCGTCGCACTAAAAACATTTTATATTGGACAGATCTTTCACCTAGAGGTATTGCTCCAAATGTGGTTCTTTCCTTTTGTGCTAGCCCAGCTTTTCCACAATAATGGCATTTAACCTGTGACAGAAATTTAGATTTCTTTTGCTCTGGTCCTATTGTATACCCATCCTCATACAAGCGTGTGCTTGTAACTGCTGTTGTAGCTCGTTGCGCGTGTTTACATTAATAGTGAATACCCAACGTAACAAATTATTTTCAATTTGTGCCATGTACGCCAACGCTACTGCGACACTGCGATTTCCTCAAGATCTTTTGTCTTCCCCTTAGACATAAGTAGAGTCACAATTCGACTGCTATATTCAGCAACACCTTCTCCAGATTTTGGACGCCCGTTTAAAACATGCATTAGAATGGCAGCAGAATAAACACGCAGCATTGAATAAACAGCTTTTTAAACTGCGTCCATGTGATGCCGGCAAAACATATGTGTGACAGCCACAGTGACGCACTGCCCTCTAAAGCCTTGCTTAAAGATATGACTAGGGCGCTGCCCTCGAGCACGTTGTCTGTGAATATGAGGTCTCCTGTTGTACACCAGGATGAGCGTTCGCGTCAGCACAAACAGGGTTAAATTCAGGCAAAGTAACATGTGACGCAGTCCCATTCGCTGCTGGGGCCCTTGGTGTCTGAATGGCTATAATTATTTCCATCAAATTCCGCTTGTGTGCTTCTAGCGCTGTAAGATACTGGTCAGAACTATAATCTTAAGGCGAAGCCGATTCCACTTCTGATGTTGGAATGTCGAGATGGTTATCCATGCTGTTTGCAATTTGGCAGTACAACAAGTTTAGTCCGTGTGAATAGCGCAAGCTATTGAAGCTCCAACTTCATTTCGTCCAATTTAGCTAATCAATTAGTCACTCAAAATAGCGCAACTTTTGTTCTCTTCGTAACTCTTCAGTCAGTGCTCTACGATCAGACCTCACTCAGCAGCAGAGTCTCTCTCTGTTTTTGCTACTATGCTGACACTCAATTGCAAATTCTTGGAAACAGACATAGCGAGTTATAACGGGATTTATCGTAACAATACGTCGGCACCAAAATATGTACGCGCATCTACAGTGGCACACAGAAACCATCTACGACATATATATATATGTGATAAGCCTATTTTGGGGACAGACAAAAGGTGGGCCTTCGCAATGTTTTTCTATTAATAAGCCCCAAATAATCATTTCTGTAAAAATAGGGCATTTAGGGCAAATATGTGACTTTGGTATAATAAGATTTATAATTATAATTATATATGTTTAAAAGTGAATGTGAAAAGGTGAAAATTACCTCTATTTTGTCATATTCTACAAAGTTTTTATTATTATATGGAAATTGAATTGTATTTAAAGATATTTTTCAATTAATGTCGGAACCGATCCGATCACTGGAGTTAAAATCCCACTTGAGTAAGTATTTGATATTTTTATTTGTTGTTTACCGCCAACCCAAACATTAAAAATGTATGAGAGTGGTAGATCGAAGTTTTGCTAACTTAGCATTGTAAAGTAAATTTAATCTATATATATTATTAATCGATATCGTGTCGACTTAGACATGTTGTTACATATGAATAACAACAATATTATCAATATTAAACGAAATTATTGATTACCACTCTATGCACCATTAATTTGTCATCAGTCGCACTCGATTGTTGTCCGCCTCGCGGACGCTGGCGCGTCAAGGCACTCCATCTGCATAGCACGGCCGGGGCGCATATAAACACCATATCACCAAGGTGTATCGGCTTAACGCGCGCACACCATTCCACGCGTCGCACAAGTGTAGGCAGGTATTCTAAGACCCACCGCTTCCAAAAACGGTCTCGAAACAGCCACGCCATGCGCCACTGCTTCCTCGTGGCGCATCTCTCGTTCGGCTGCTCGTGGATAGCGGGCGTGTCAGGCAGATTGGCCACTCTTTTGAGTAGATCGTTTGGTGTTAGGGGGGCTTCCTGGTCCACAGACACCGGCAAATGGGCAAGCGGGCGAGAATTCACAATTCACGTACGTGTAGCTTTGCTGCCACTTCCTTTACTGTGTGCCGTAGCACTCTCTTGACACACTGCACCATCCTTTCCCAGGCTCCCCCTTCAGCTGGGTTCGCTGGGCAGTTGAAGATCCATTCAATGCCTCTAGAAGATAGCTCACCCTGAATCTTCTCCGGCTCGAATACATCTATCAGCCTTTTGGCTTCTCTGTTGGCCCCAACAAAGTTCTTTCCGTTGTCACTGCGCAACCTCAGTACAGGCCCGCGACGGCAAAGAAAGTTCCTGATCACGATTATGCAGAAATAAGTTGACAGGTCATTTGGCAGCTCCAAATGTATGGCCCTTGTTGTCAGACACGTAATCAAGGCGACCCATCTCTTTTCCTTTCGACGTCCGATCGTCACAAGGAGTGGTCCAAAATAGCCCAGACCCGTAAACCTAAATGGCCATCCATTGGCCTCCAGTCTGTCCTTTGGCAAAGGACCCATTATAGTTGGCGCTGGCTGCCCTCTATGTAGCTTGCACACACTACATCCAGATATTACTGTACGCAATAGTCGACGCAGCGTTGTTATCCAAAATCTGGTCCTGATGTCGCCTATTCCTGCATCCACGTTTTGATGCTTTATTTCACATGCTAGTGATACACAATCAGTTCCTTCAGTGCGTGCCGGTGTGACAAGATTATTGGCCTTCTCGCACTGTGCGGTATACACGCGCGCAAGACTCCATTGTCATCCAAGTAGGGCGTCAGCCCTCTTATGTCGCTTCGATGACCGACTGATTCTTCATTGTATGAGGCTCGAACGTCATCAGGGAATGCTTCGCATTGCGCTTGCCGTATCAGCAAGTTCTCAGCGTCCTCAGTCCTCGGTCCACGGCTCCAGCGCGTGAACCTCACCAGCCGACTGTAGCTAGAGAATCTCTGAAATGCAATGAAAAGTTATTTGCTGCAACTAAGGCAAATTTACTCGGCATTTCTTCTTCATCATCATAGGTTGAGTGTTCCGTGCCCGGTTCGGACTGCGGCCAGTTGCTTTCCGTCTGCCGCAAAAATGTTGGCCCGTCTAACCATCGTGACCGTTGGTTGAGGTCTACGTGGCAATGCGGCCTCATTGCGTCGTCTGCTGCATTTTCAGCTGTAGGTACCCATCTCCATTGGGAAACCTTCGTTGACTCCAAAATTTCTTCCACTCGATTTCCGACGAACTGCTTATATCGACGGAGGGTGCTGCCTATCCAACGCAGCACTGTTTTGAAGTCAGTCCATAGTATGGCATCGCTGATCGCTATACTGTGCTACTTTTTGACAGTGTCCATCAGCCTCGTTCCTAACACGGCTGCTTGCAATTCCAGTCGTGGAATTGACATCGTCTTCATATGACATACGAAGCATACTCGCAAGTCGTTGTTGTCGTAGGTGACCCTCAAGGAAGTCACAGCTGCGAATGCTGCCTGGCAAGCATCGACAAAAACGTGCAGCTGTATTGCCCGCACAGGTGTTGGGCCGAAGTAATGGCGCGGGCTCTGAAATCCTTCCACGTTGTTCATAACCTGAAGCCATTTGCTAAAGGCCCGGGCGATCTCATCTGGTAAGGGTTCATCCCATTGCACACTTCGTCGTCAAATCTCACGCATTAGTAACTTTCCAGTTATCATGAGGCAGCTAAGAAATCCCAGAGGATCGAATGTTGACATGATGAAGCTCAAGAATTCCCTCTTCGTAGGAACTCACTCCAAATTTAGCACACATCGGGGTACTTTGTGGTACTTCATGTTGAATTTGAAATCGTCCGTGGCTGGTTGCCAACACATGCCTATAATCTTTTATTCAGCTTCGCCCCATCCGATGCTCCTAGCAGCCCCATGTTGGCCCAGCGCGTCAGCTACAGTTGACGAACTGGAAGAAAACTGGCACAATTACATTCCAGCATTTGCATGTATTTCTCTTATTCTTGTTGATATGGTGATGGCTATATTATTAAAACTATCCACATAGTCGTCCACATAATGGCATTCAAGAATAGCTTTAACCGCGCGAGGATCTGAATCCTGAAACTGTAGAGCATTCAAGGTCTTCATATAGTACGCGGCGTTTGGCGAACATGCTGCTCCAAACTTCATTACCCTCATCTCATAAACATCACGCTCCCGGCGATCATCGCCGTTTCGCCACAGGAATCTCTGGGCGCATCTATCCTGCGGTCGAATAAACACTTGGTGGAACATCTCTCGGATATCTCCACAAACGCCAACGGCACCTTCCCGAAAATGGAAGAGAACAGCCGGCAGCGACTTGTAGTGCTGCGGCCCCTTGGATAGTGCCGAATTCAAGGAAATATCACCAACCTTTGCTGCCGCATCGAACACCAATCTTATTTGGATTTTCAACTCCAAAGTGCGGAAGATACCAAAGTTTGTCGCTGTTGGCTAAAGCGACCTCATGCTGCTTCAATCGTCGTCCATAATTTTCATATAGGCTTGTTTAAACTGATTTAATTGCAGACTCTTGCCATGTGGCCAACTCGTAGACACGAGAAACAAGGCCGGTGCCTTTTTATGAATGTCCACCTTTTTAGCGGAGATGCTAAGTTAAACTCGTTGCAGTCCCTGACTGCGTGTTGTCCATTACAGATTGGACACTGTTTGGTGCGACCTCGGTGACGCCCTTAATTTTTCTGTTCAATGCTGGCATGCAGCACTCTACGCCTTTGCTCCTTACTATCGACGTCCACAATCGTACATACCACATTGGCGTAGTCCGTTAACCACGCGCTAAAATTTACGACTGTCGGGAAAGGACTATTCGTAGCTGCATGTCTGGCCCATTCCACCCTTTTGTTTGGTGGTAGTTTAGCGACCAAATCCTCCATCAGTGTAGGAATCGCTAAGTGCTGTTTCCCGTTAGCCGATTGTAGAAAGGCGGCAGACGCTACACGCGTATAGCATATGGCACGATTTTAGCTATGCTGTGCTCCTGAATTGCCTGCACCTCTCGAATACTAATTAGCTGGCTACGTATTAGCTGTTCTGGGCGGCCACATCTGAAACGTAATTGTTCCATTTACATTCCCGGGATGTATGAGCAACGACTTCGCAGTGCTTCGGCTTTGAGTGCCTTCAACAATCGCTGGTTATTCTCCAGATTCGTACAGTTGTATGCCAAAGTTGTTTCCGTAAACGCGCAGAAGAAAATGAGCCAATCCTCAGGTTGGCCTCCAAACTCGGGTAGATCTGGTAATTTGCGTGGCAGGCATAAATCGTTCGTGGGAGTCGTCCATGCGAAGTTCCCAGTTGCCTACGTTGGCTCCAAAATTATCGCTTGTTGGTTCTCCTGTGCCGGAGTGCAGCTGAGCGTTGGCTGTGCATTGCCTGCAGAGCAATATGGCGTCGTACAGCATTTATCTATAAATGTAGCCCGTTCTACCATTTAGAACTGTGTTCCCAAATTTCCACAATGACGTAGGCAGTGCCTCAGCCAAAGATGGCGATCTGCTCAAAATGGCAGTTCCACTCAAAATTACAGTTTCACTCAAACTTACTTTTGAATTTAGGACTACACTCATAGTTGCAGTTTCACTCAAACATCCACTCGACGATGGCTCTCCGCTCAAAGCTCCGATCAAAGATGGCGGCAGGTTAGATGTACCACTCACGCCAGCATTACTCAACCTAACGGGATCAGTAACTGTACTCACATGTGCTTGACCAGTTTTTGACCATTGTAACTCGTGCTCTAGCGCAGCGACACTCTTTATCAAATCCATGACTTGCGTATTTGAGAGTTGCGTGCTTGGGCTTGGCGCTCCTGTCAATGTGCTGGCTCGTGCACTCACTCCCACGGCCACAGTGCCGGCAGGATTTACACTTGTGCCCACATCCACGGTGCTGGGGCTTTGTGGTGCGCTAACAGCGGGAACTTTCATTTGTGATACAGTGCTCACCATTCTACTTGTCCGTGGTTGCATCCCACTCACCTTGGTAGCTATCTCCTGGCCATCGTTTAAGCGTGGGCTTTTCCTGGGTAACCGTTGTGTCATCCTACTCAGCTCGGAGATGGTTTCTACTATATTTTACGCTGGCTGCGTACCAATGGTGACTCTATAACTGAGTGGAGGCCCTGCCTGTGCTGTGTCTATGTACACACACTGTAACTCCAAAGTTACACCACGTCTTGTCTCCAGCGCAAGTCGCCCTTGCAGTTTCTTACAATAAGAACTGCGAATAAAAGATCATGTCACGTGCCAAACGAAGGTGGTGTTTCAATCTGCAAGTGTTTTATTCTGAACGGATTACATTAGAGCTTAGATATATACTCCCTCAGAATCTTACCGCAGTCTTTCCTCCTACGGCCTTCGAAACTCACGAAAATAATGAGCTTTACATTTAAGTAATGGCGGCAACAAGCCAAATACAGTCTACCCGTACATTTAGAGGGCAAAAATATATACCTTCAGAATATACTTAATACTAAACAATCGATAACTTAATTCGTCCCAACATGCATATTTTATATATTTTGTTACAATTTTTTAAAATGTAAATGAATTTTATTTCCTCCCCTCCGTTTTTCTGTGGCTGTCTAGGGATGTCTTTAGTTAGGCTGAGGTGCGCCCTCGAAAACATGGATTTAAATTTATAATTTCAGAACTTTTTTTATGAGATAGCCATTTTTCCAAATTTCCAACTATTAAATATCCATCGTACACGGCGTGGTTTTCCAAACGCTAATGCTGCAATAAAAAAAGATTAAGTTTGAATTACAGTATTATTACAAAGGTCTAATTTGTTGAATCTTAAATTACATAATATTTATAGAATACAGAAAATAAGATACACTACTCTTTTTTATATACATTTATTTTTTTTATGTCAAATGTCGAAATATCAATATATCTCTTGGCGGCTCACCAACAATTTTTATAATTTCGTAATTTTTTTTATATAAGAAATTTATATAATTAATTCCGTTTGGCAATACCGACTTAAACCGAATTACAGTCTAATGTTTCATTCAGTGCAGTTCTGCATGGTTCTTTAGAATATCTTCATTTCAATTTAAATATTCATGCTTAACCTATGGGTATGTGAATATACTTATGCTGTTATTGGTTAACAGCTACGAAGAGAGAGAGAGTATGTAGCTTGCATATGCCTGTATTAGTGAGCATATACATATATATTGCTCATGAAATGCGCTCAGACGGAGCGAGGGATATGCAGCGTAAACATAAACGGTCAGCTAGAGGGCTAGTAAACCGCGCTGTGCGCTGGCCAACGCCAATACATAAAGTGGATTTGGGTTTGGTTAATGTATAATTGTTATTGTATACAGCAAAGTGCTGCTGCTTTATATGTATATACCGGGGTTCTATTTGAAGGCATATACACCACCACATTGGAAAATTTTCGAATATAGCTTTAGCTTTTATGCACTTTTCTTTGGAATAGGTATGGCAACAAGATATTTTGTTAAGTCACATATCAGTGTAATCGCATATCATTGCCTTGCTCTGATTTTGGTAGTCGACCGATCGCGTCCACTATTACTTTATTGAAAGTATTGATTAGGGTTTCCGTAATTGCTAAGGGAGTTTTTGTGGGTGTTGTCACTTATGATTTTTGGTATTTTTGCCATTTTTGTATATACACAGTAATATATCGAGTCATACCCTTTCAAAAATAAAATCTTTTGACTTTGCCCACGGTTTTTGTAATGCCTGTGTGACCTCCATCTATTGGATCATTATGAAATGTAGACAATATAGCTTTGTTTCTTTTTCTTCATTCATTAGGGTCACCGGGTTGATTAGCGGTACTCTTAATGTTTTCAATATTTTATTGCCCATTTTTGAAACTAACAATTGAAACTTATCAAATATACTTTATCACGGTGCCACTTTGAGTTGGCTAATTTAATTTATACCGGCTTGCGTTTCAAGCCTTTGGAAGAACTGACCTAAGTCAACAATTCCATTAGTATATAAATCGCTATCATCATATCTTGCAGTAATTTTCTTCCCATGTTTCAGGAAACATAGCATGTTTTTTACATGCAGGGTCACTATTTTATTTCATCGTCATTTTTGATGACTTCATATACGTTAGGCTTTGAAGCTTTTTCTATAGATTGCCTAGGCATTTCTATTCCTTTATCATCTCCTGCGCAGGATTTATATCTACTTTTGTGCCTGGTAGTGACTTTCAGCAATTTTATTTGTATGTCTTTGAGTTCTTGAATGGTTATTCTTGAAAACACATCCACTGCATGATTATCTTTCCCCTTAAGATACTCTACTGTAAGCTCGTACTCTTCTAATTCAAGCCTAATTCTAGTTAATTTTGATGTGGGCTATTGAAAATAGGTGAGTTAACTGTCTGCGGTTATGGTTGACTTGTTATTTTCACCTTTAGCGAAACTGCGAGATGCATATGATACAGGTAATTGAAAACCATTATAGTTTCGAGTTAAAACTACTCCACATGCCTCTTTGCTGGCATCTGTGATTATGCAAAATTCTTTGCTAAATTATGGTGTATTGCAGTAAATTTGGATTCATCAATGCCGTTTTAATATGTTCAAAGGCATTTACATCCTTTTTACATCATCTCGTTATGTGACGAGAATAATCGTCAAAATTTTGAATGAAACGTCTAAAATAGTTACAAACTGCAACAAAGCTTCTAGCGCTGGTTGCGTCCGTAGGGACTGGGTATTTCCTAATAACACCATATTTGGTGTCGTCAGGCAATATATATACCTTTATCGGTGCATTTGTGTCCGAGAAAAGTGGACTCTTTCATGAAGAATGAGCACTAATCTAGATGCAACTTGATATTGATTTTTATGCATAGATCGAAAACATTTGTGAGATTTTTGGTCATAAGCTTTTCAGAACAGCCAATAACAATTAAGTCATCCTTGTATAGAAATGCTTGAGATGGTTCAAGACCAGTGAATGTGATTGTCATCATTCTTTGAAAGGAAATAGGCGCTATTTTTAAACCGTCAGGGAATCGTGTAAAACGATAAGAACCATTGCTCGTAGAAAAATACGATATATTTCTTGAATTTTCTTCAAGTTCTATCTGATGGAATCCAGACATTAGGCTTAGACACGAGAAATATGTTGCACTGCCTAATTGATCAAGAATTTTATCTATTCTTGGAAGTGGAAATTTATCAGCTATTAATTTGGCGATAGTCTTTCACAAAACGCCATCTTTTCTCCGTTAAATCCGGTAAGGATTTTTTGGTACTAATCGTAACGGACTATTATATTCAGACAGAGGGTTCTACCGCTAACCATACAACATATAGACTGGACAACTGAGCTTTTAGTTGGTGCCTGTTGATTTCTTAGCGGCTGGTCCAAAGTCGCCTTCGTTTTTGTTCAGGTTCGAGAGCGGCCGCACGCTCTAACAGAGAGCGTGTGTATGAAATACATAAGACTTGCGTGAGGGAACGGCAAAGCTGCTCTTTTTTATTCCCTTTATTCGCTCACACTACAGAAAACTGCTTTTGCTTACTCTCAGTGCTCTTTCATATTGTCTATTTACCGTTTAACTGTCTGTGTGTGTATGTGTCCGACAAGCAAAAATACCCACAAATTTAAGATTTCTCAAATCTCGGAGGCATTTCTTCTCTTTCAAAGGGGCGGGTAATATGAAATCATGAAAGGGTTTGCCACGTCGGTGCGAAATTCTTGCATTTTAGCTCGATATCGTTGGTAAGGGTACCCATGCGTTGACATGTGTGCATTTACATTTGTTGGACTTGCCATATTCACGCACACTTGCATATTTTGTATATGAATAGAAGAATTTATGCGCTTGTGTGCCTGTTGGTTTCCAGCCTGCCTATCCCTGTCGCAAATTTGTCAAGATTTTTGGATTTTTGATATTCGGCTTCTACACACAGACACACACACACAAATATGTGTGAATGGGCAGATCATGGGCGCAATAGAAAATTTCATGATCACAAATATACCAAATTCAAAGAAGGAGCGATATACATATATTCATAGTCTTAATAATTTTATTTATTTATTAATTAATTAATTTATTAATAAAATAATTTAAGTGATCAGTCACTTGACCTACATATGCAAGTGCAGGTGCTTGCCAAAAGTTGACCCTTTCGGCCTAACAGACTGCTGCAGGTAATAAGGGGTCAACATTCATTCATCAATGCAAACCCAAAATCATAAAATAGAAGGGCGCGCGTCAGACGCGTGCCAATCTTGAAATTTTCTATTGCGCCCATGATCTGCCCATATATGCAATTGAATTACCAACAAATATACCATCTCTATCTCCTGATTAGGTACTAAGATTTGGTTATATTTAGTATCTATGTTATTTTTTTTTAATTATCTCGTTGTTGTTGATACTATGGAAAATTGGTATTTGTATAGGATGTGCAATAGTTTTGGGTCTTAAAATTAGACCTTCACTTTCTGTAGTGAAATCTAATTGATAATTGAATTGTTTTATGAAATCTATTCCAATTATTACGTCTCCAGGGATCGAAAAATCTTTTTCTACTATATGAAAATTATGTGGTATAATAAAGTTAGAAGTTCGCATTGATCCTTTACCAATTCCTGTAATTTGGGTTATATTATCATGATCAACATCTAAAATTGATCAGAATCTTCCTTTATGATTGATATGTCAGCTCCTGTATCTATAAAATATGTTAATTTCCTACCAGTATGTTCATTTTGTATGCTGATAAATATATTTAAATTAAGATTGATGGTGTGAACTGTTGTTTTTATTAATTTTGAGTACTTAAGGGGGCCTGTTGGTTTTCCGAGTTAGCTTGTGTAACTCGGATCTGGTATCGCTCTTCGTGTCCTCTGTCGCCTGGAGGATTATCTCTGTTATTCTTGTTTCTACTACCATATCTGTAGCCGCCTCTGTTGTATGGTCGGCCTCTATAATTACCTCTGCCGCGGTTTCCACCATGATGAGGGTAAATTTGTTAATAAAGGGCAGTGTTTGTTTGTCCAGTTTGTTCTGTGCAACTATTGACAAAAATTTGATATAAAATCATTCATGTTACTGAATGTACCGGCCTGCATGATAAGTTTTACCTTACCAATGGTACAGTTGTTAGACATGGACAAATTGGTTGGCCGTCTAATTGTTCTGTTGGAGATTTAGTAATTTTCCAGAAATAACGTCTACTGATTCTCCTTTGACTTTAACTGTTTAAATGTCAATTATTTGAATAATTGTTTGTTCATTATACCCTTGCAGAGGGTATTATAATTTTGTCGTGAAATGTGTAACGCATAGAAGGAGACATCTCCGACCCCATAAAGTATATATATTCTTGATCAGCATCAACAGTCGAGTCGATATAGCCATGTCCGTCTGTCCGTCTGTATGGCTGTCTGTTTCTATGCGAACTAGTCTCTCAGTTTTAAAGCTATCTTAATGAAACTTTGCAGAAGTCCCTTTTTCTGTTGCACGCAGCACATATGTCAAAACCAGCTGGATCTGACTACTATATCATATAGCTGCTATAGGAAAGATCGGTCGAAAATTAAGTTTTCCTATGAAAAAACATTTTGTGTTTCAAGATATCATGACCAAACTCGACATTTATTAGTTTTACTAAGCTCATCATACATATGCAAAATCCTATTAAGATCAGACCACTATATCATATAGCTGCCATAGGAACGATCGGTCGAAAATTAAGATTTTGTATGAAAAAACATTTTGTTTTTCAAGATATCTTAACCAAACTCGGCATTTATAAGTTTTACTAAGCTTCTCATATATATGCAAAATCCTATTAAGATCGGACCACTATATCATATAGCTGCCATAGGAACGATCGGTCGGAAATTAAGTTTTTGTATGAAAAAACATTTTGTTTTTCAAGACATCTTGTCCAACCTCGGCATTTATTAGTTTTTCTAAGCTCCTCATATATATGCAAAATCCTATGAAGATCGGACCACTATATCATATAGCTGCCATAGGAACTATCAGTCGAAAATTAAAATTTTGTATGAAAAAACATTTTGTTTTTCAAGATATCTTGACCAAACTCGGCATTTATAAGTTTTACTAAGCTCCTCATATATAAGCAAAATCCTTTTAAGTTCGGTCCACTATATCATATAGCTGCCATAGGAACGATCGGTCGAAAACTAGGTTTTTGATTAAAAGCCTTTTTATACCCTTGCAGAGGGTATTATAATTTTGTCGTGAAATGTGTAACGCATAGAAGAAGACATCTCCGACCCCATAAAGTATATATATTCTTGATCAGCATCAACAGTCGAGTCGATATAGCCATGTCCGTCTGTCCGTCTGTCTGTCTGTCCGGCTGTCTGTTTCAATGCGAACTAGTCTCTCGGTTTTAAAGCTATCTTAATGAAACTTTGCAGAAGTCCCTTTTTCTGTTGCACGCAGCAAATATGTCAAAACCAGTTGGATCTGACTACTATATCATATAGCTGCCATAGGAAAGATCGGTCGAAAATTAAGTTTTTGTATGAACGAGGAAGAAAGGCTATCTTCGGCACGCCGAAGATCTAATACCCTTGCAACCATTTAATGCCGAGAAAATGGTTAATGCCGAGCTTGGTGAAGGTATCCTGATAAACAAAAAAGGCTTTTAATCAAAAACCTAGTTTTCGACCGATCGTTTCTATGGCAGCTATATGATATAGTGGTTCGATCTTAAAAGGATTTTGCATATATATGAGGAGCTTAGTAAAAGTAATTAATGCCGAGTTTGGTCAAGATATCTTGAAAAACAAAATGTTTTTTCATACAAAACCTTAATTTTCGACCGATCGTTCCTATGGCAGCTATATGATATAGTGGTCCGATCTTAATAGGATTTTGCATATATATGAGGAGCTTAGTAAAACTAATAAATGCCGAGTTTGGTCAAGATGTCTTGAAAAACAAAATGTTTTTTCATACAAAAACTTAATTTTCAACCGATCGTTCCTATGGCAGCTATATGATATAGTGGTCCGATCTTAATAGGATTTTGCATATACATGAGGAGCTTAGTAAAACTAATAAATGCCGAGTTTGGTCAAGATATCTTGAAAAACAAAATGTTTTTTCATACGAAAACTTAATTTTCGACCGATCTTTCCTATGGCAGCTATATGATATAGTAGTCCGATCCAGCTGGTTTTGACATATGTGCTGCGTGCAACAGAAAAAGGGACTTCTGCAAAGTTTCATTAAGAAAGCTTTAAAACTGAGAGACTAGTTCGCATAGAAACAGACAGCCGGACAGACGGACAGACGGACAGACGGACAGACGGACATGGCTATATCGACTCGACTGTTGATGCTGATCAAGAATATATATACTTTATGGGGTCGGAGATGTCTCCTTCTATGCGTTACACATTTCGTAATTCGTGCAAAGTTTCATTAAGATAGCTTTAAAACTGAGAGACTGGTTCGGATAGAAACAGACAGCCGGACAGACGGACAGACGGACTGACGGACATGGCTATATCGACTCGACTGTTGATGCTGATCAAGAATATATATAATTTATGGGGTCGGAGATGTCTCCTTCTATGCGTTACACATTTCACGACAAAATTATAATACCCTCTGCAAGGGTATAAAAAGGCTTTTAATCAAAAACCTAGTTTTCGACCGATCGTTCCTATGGCAGCTATATGATATAGTGGACCGAACTTAAAAGGATTTTGCTTATATATGAGGAGCTTAGTAAAACTTATAAATGCCGAGTTTGGTCAAGATATCTTGAAAAACAAAATGTTTTTTCATACAAAAACTTAATTTCCGACCGATCGTTCCTATGACAGCTATATGATATAGTGGTCCGATCTTAATAGGATTTTGGATATATATGAGAAGTTTAGTAAAACTAATAAATGCGGAGGTTGATGAAGATATCTTGAAAAACAAAATGTTTTTTGATACAAAAACTTAACTTTCAACCGATCGTTCGTATGGCAGCTATATGATATAGTGGTCCGATCTTAATAGGATCTAGCATATATGTGAGGAGCTTAGTAAAACTAATAAATGCCGAGTTTGGACAAGATATCTTGAAAAACAAAAGTCTTTTCATCCAAAATCTTAATTTTCGACCGATCGTTCCTATGGCAGCTATATGATATAGTGGTCCGATCTTAATAGGATTTTGCATATATATGAGGAGCTTAGTAAAACTAATAAATGCCGAGTTTGGTCAAGATATCTTGAAAAACAAAATGTTTTTTCATACAAAAACTTAATTTTCAACCGATCGTTCCTATGGCAGCTATATGATATAGTGGTCCGATCTTAATAGGATTTTGCATATACATGAGGAGCTTAGTAAAACTAATAAATGCCGAGTTTGGTCAAGATATCTTGAAAAACAAAATGTTTTTTCATACGAAAACTTAATTTTCGACCGATCTTTCCTATGGCAGCTATATGATATAGTAGTCCGATCCAGCTGGTTTTGACATATGTGCTGCGTGCAACAGAAAAAGGGACTTCTGCAAAGTTTCATTAAGATAGCTTTAAAACTGAGAGACTAGTTCGCATAGAAACAGACAGCCGGACAGACGGACAGACGGACATGGCTATATCGACTCGACTGTTGATGCTGATCAAGAATATATATACTTTATGGGGTCGGAGATGTCTCCTTCTATGCGTTACATATTTCACGACAAAATTATAATACCCTCTGCAAGGGTATAAAAAACATTTTGTTTTTCAAGATATCTTCATCAACCTCCGCATTTATTAGTTTTACTAAGCTTCTCATATATATCCAAAATCCTATTAAGATCGGACCACTATATCATATAGCTGCCATAGGAACGATCGGTCGAAAATTAAGATTTTGTATGAAAAAACATTTTGTTTTTCAAGATATCTTGACCAAACTCGGCATTTATAAGTTTTACTAAGCTCCTCATATATATGCAAAATCCTTTTAAGATTGGACCACTATATCATATAGCTGCCATAGGAACGATCGGTCGAAAACTAGGTTTTTGATTAAAAGCCTTTTTTGTTTATCAAGATACCTTCACCAAGCTAGGCGTTAACCATTTTCTCGGCATTAAAAGGTTGCAAGGGTATTAGATCTTCGGCGTGCTGAAGGCAGCCTTTCTTCCTCGTTGCTTATTAGATTTCTTGCATGACCCTTCAGCTTAGCTTTATTAGGTTGACTGCTACTGTTTCATGCGCGCCTTTTAAGGAATCAAGTATTCGATGCGTCTTTGAAACTTTGTAGATTCTCCGCCCTTCCATCGAACTCGGGTAAAAGCGACGAGGCCAGTTCTAAGAACTCTACAACTTTTTGAGCCATGCTTTCTATTTGAATCTCTTCTTCTTGGTCGGTTTCTGTTGATTTTGTCAAAAGTGCCTAATCGAACGTTACCGGTGTGTTAAGTGCAGATGGTATATAAAGCTTGAGGTCATACTTTAAATTAAGGTTTACTAGATTATCCCTTAGACGTTGAAAAACGTCTGAAATTTTGACTCTGTGTAAACTTGTCAGTTTAATTTGCCACTCATCAACTGAACTCCTGATTTCATTGTATTCATATACAAGAATCTCAGTGTGTTTATTTATGGTTGGTTGCAAAACTGGTGCACTTTTTTTAAGGCACTTATAGGAATTATCGAAATTTGATTTGCGCAGCTTTATTTTTTCTACTATTTGATGCCATTCCATGTGGCACTGTCTTATTTAAGGATGTTTATCTGTGCAATCGCACCATTAGTATCGTTGCTGGTCCCAGAATTGGGTGCTCTTCAGAAACTCATTTTACTGAGACATATGGCAACGATCTTAGTATGATTCCATTTTCGATTTTTTGAACAATGTATCAATGGACCCATATTAGTATTGAACATGTCCGAGTATTCGTATTCAAAATCATACACACGTACGTTTAGTGCGCGAGTGCGAAAATCTGGCTCATCTCTAAATGTGAGCCTAATGATTAATTCTATATCTGACATAGGTATAGTAAAAGGTATTGTTATTCATTATTGTTTGCTATTTTTTTTTGTATCATATAAAATGTTGTTTTTACATTAAATCGAGGTCGTTTGCCCTTCTTGAATATTTCTTCTTAAGGGACCCATTGTGCAATTTATACAATTTAGTGTTATTATTAAGTGTTGGCACACATAAACACGACAATTATTATCAGTAATATGGTAATTAGTTTCAAATCGGGTTGTGAAACCTCGACTGTATTTATAACATTTGCGTTTGAATCCTTCTTTTGAAGTTTGGTCTAACATGATGGATAGGTCTTTATTAATAATTATTGGTGAATCCGTTTTTGAAATCCTATTACCATTAATTATTTCTAGATCCAGTTTTTAATTAAAGTATTAAATTTGCGAATATAAAAATGAATGTTATTTATCTGACCATTGTCGTCGCTACACTAACAAAAAGGAATTTTCATTTTCTTCGCTTCTTCAAATGTATATTCGCATTGTTTAAAATCTTTTTCCAATTTTTTGTTTAAATGTTATTAATTTCTCATAACAACAAATTTTTTTTTTTACAACTTTCTACCTAAAGTTTTTGTGGCTTTAGCTCAGTTTTACAATATTTGATTTTTACAATAATAGTAGAATAATAACAAGTTCGTAATTATTAGGGACCCTCGTCGATGCATCAGCTGGGCGTCGCCGGATGTGGCACATTGATGCTCCTTCGTTGGTGCAAGGGGATGTATGCCTCTCGCATTTATTGATATCCCACTGGCAGGTGTACATGCAATGTACGCTGTATAGCGGAACTTCACAGTCTGCTGGGCACTTCTTCACAAACCTCGAGATTTGTTGCTTATTTGGAGTTAGAGGTTGTAGAGGGCGTTGTTTCCGATATTGTTGTTGTTCTCGTTGTTGATGTTCCCGATGTTGTTCCCGATGTTGTTGTTGTTGTTGCCGTTGTCCTCGTTGTTGTTGTTGTTCCAGTTATTGTTGTTCCAGTTGTTGTTGTTCCAGTTGTTATTGTTGTTGTTTTTGCAGTTATTTTTTCCACGTTGCGTGACACCAGTCACGGTCGCCATGTAATGTTTCAAATAACAACTCAATTGATTTAGATTTAGATTTTGCATTAGCAAAAGCACGTCAGTTCAGTTCTGCATGGTTCTTTAGAATATCTTTACTTCAATTTAAAGATTTATGCTTAACCTATGGATATATGAATAAACTTATGCTGTTATTGGGAGCGTGGGATATGCAGCGTAAACATAAACGGTCAGCTAGAGGGCTAGTGAACCGCGCTGTGCGCTGGCCAAAGCCAATACATAAAGTGGCTTTGGATTTGTTTAATGTATAATTGTTATTGTATACAGCTGAGTGCCGCATACTTTATATTTATATGCCGGGTATTCTTGTAAAGCATATACACACTACAATAGCCCAAACAGTTAGAGCTACAATTATGCAATTTTGCACCGGAGTTTTGGAAGCGAACGAAAGTGAGAACGGGGGCTTGCAGTATGTGAAACCTTTTATGTTTCTTACCTTTAAATATCCATGCTAAAGTTCATTGGAAATTACTTTTTAACTATTTACACCTCAGTTACTAACGGCATGACAAATCACAACTTATGTATGTAAGTAAATGAATAAGTTTTGACTTGTCATGCATGTTAGTAACTGATCTGTTAGAGATTAAGGTTCATAAAAGTGAAGGACATGAGCTTTAACCTTGGGATAAGTTTCTGCAACCGGCACTTTGTTTCTATTGTTATATTAAGTATTATACTGAAAATTATTACTTGTTAGCTATTCTGTAATACTTACTGCTTCGACGTTTTATCATTTTGTTAGGAGGCGAATAATTTGCGTCATACAAACTCCGACGGCTCTTCATCATCAAACTCATCTCAATTATCTGAATTACTTATTTCAGCTAAAAAAAAAAAAATAAAGTATTTATTCTTTTTTTAAATATATTGTTAGGTTGCGGGCTTGATTAAATAAACAGTTGAAAAAACTTTAATTTAATATTTTGCTTCCAATAAAATTGGCTAAATATTAAATTAAATTATTTTGAACTGTTTATTTAAAAAAAACCCGAACCCGAGCCAGCCCACAAATTATTTTAAATATGGAAAGGTCGCCAAGACCATCAATAATTTTTGAAATATAGAATGTATCTTTGACTATATCGATATTCCGATAGTCGGAAAACTTCTTTTGATGTATTCTGAATATGACAGTTCCAGGTCTAAAGCAGCTATTACACAAATTTTCTTCGCAACAGACGGACTAAATAAGTTAACTCACTCTCGGGATTAGCATCTACAATTTCCGCATTTTCCTCTTCCATGTTCATTGATGACATAGGTAATTGAGAAACTTGGGTCATCTCCGCTACAGAGGCAGGAACTCGATTCTAATTTTATGAATGTCTTTATGGTTACCCATAAAGATCGCCAAATAATTAATTTGAATTTCCTTAACGTTAGACAAAATTAGGTTTGTGTGGCCAATTGTTTTCGCAGGTTTGTTCCTCTAAGGGTTTCAGGGCAACGTGCACCAAATTAATTTGCAAATATCTCTAGGATTGGACACGCACGAATATATTCTTTTCTTAGTGGCCGCGGGTTTGGCACACTAAAGATATATGTAGCTGGTTTATTTATTGTGCGTTTACTATATTCGAGTAGAATGTCTATGCAATACCGATCCCATGGTGTAAAAAAAACTTGAACTGTACTGTTTATTTTTGCCAGAATGCTCCCCCTTGTAAAATTTTGCGAAATAATTTTTTATTTTGACAGGCATGGGCTCATACAGTTTAGAATTAGGTTTATCGTTGATGTCCCCAATCGAATGAGCAGTTCTGTAACTCTCAAGAATAAGTCTTTGAAGTTAGCCAGCTCTGCGTCGATTGATAATAAGCAAGCTGATTAGAGTGCTCTGCTTTAACGAGGTTAATGATGATATGTTGAATTTGTCATTGAGCTCATTCAAAGCTTTTCGGATAGATTATGAACAAAATAATAATAATAATAAAGTAATTTTATGCCCTCCAGAGAATGTATTAAAACTCTTACAGATATATGAATATTAGTTTGATCCTCAACTGCTCTTTTATTTACGTATATTCATATTTATTTCTGTTTCCGTTATCGTCGCCATCCTTAATGCTCTGTTAGCATGTTAGCGTTGTCGCTGCAGTGTTCTTCAAATACTCATATTATCATAATCAAACTCATGAACACAACAAATTCAGGTAACGCATATTTGTTCTTATCATGTCATGCTGTACTTTCGTGTATTTCACAGCTTCTGCATTTCCGAACAATATAATTAGATGATCATATTATATTGTCTTAGTGATGGCATCGTCATTAAGGGCAGGCATTTTTATACCCTTGCAGAGGGTATTATAATTTTGTCGTGAAATGTATAACGCATAGAAGGAGACATCTCCGACCCCATTAAGTATATATATTCTTGATCAGCATCAACAGTCGAGTCGATATAGCCATGTCCGTCTGTCCGTCTGTCTGTTTCTATGCGAACTAGTCTCTCAGTTTTAAAGCTATCTTAATGAAACTTTCAAGAAGTCCCTTTTTCTGTTGCACGCAGCACATATGTCAAAACCAGCTGGATCGGACCACTATATCATATAGCTGCCATAGGAACGATCGGTCGAAAATTAAGTTTTCGTATGAAAAAACATTTTGTTTTTCAAGATATCTTGACCAAACTCGGCATTTATTAGTTTTACTAAGCTCCTCATATATATGCAAAGTCCTATTAAGATCGGACCACTATATCATATAGCTGCCATAGGAACGATCGGTCGAAAATTAAGTTTTTGTATGAAAAAACATTTTGTTTTTCAAGATATCTTGTCCAAACTCGGCACTTATTAAATTTACTAAGCTCCTCAAATACATGCAAAATTTTATTAAGATCGGACCACTATATCATATAGCTGCCATAGGAACGATCGGTCGAAAATTAAGTTTTTGTATGAAAACACATTTTGTTTTTCAAGATATCTTGACTAAGCTCGGCATTTATTAGTTTTACTAAGCTCCTCATATATATGCAAAATCCTATTCAGATCGGACGACTATATCATATAGCTGCCATAAGAACGATCGGTCGAAAATTAAGTTTTTGTATGAAAAAACATTTTGTTTTTCAAGATATCTTGACCAAACTCGGCATTTATTAGTTTTACTAAGCTCCTCATATATATGCAAAGTCCTATTAAGATCGGACCACTATATCATATAGCTGCCATAAGAACGATCGGTCGAAAATTAAGTTTTTGTATAAAAAAACATTTTGGTTTTCAAGATATCTTGACCAAACTCGGCATTTATTAGTTTTACTAAGCTCCTCATATATATGCAAAATCCTATTAAGATCGGACCACTATATCATATAGCTGCCATAAGAACGATCGGTCGAAAATTAAGTTTTTGTATAAAAAAACATTTTGGTTTTCAAGATATCTTGACCAAACTCGGCATTTATTAGTTTTACTAAGCTCCTCATATATATGCAAAACCCTATTAAGATCGGACCACTATATCATATAGCTGCCATAGGAAAGATCGGTTGAAAATTAAGTTTTCGTATGAAAAACATTTTGTTTTTCAAGATATCTTGACCAAACTCGGCAATTATTAGTTTTACTTAGCTCCTCATATATATCCAAAATCCTATTAAGATCGGACCACTTTATCATATAGCTGCTATAGGAACGATCGGTCGAAAATTAAGTTTTTGTATGAAAAAACATTTTGTTTTTCAAGATATCTTGACCAAACTCGGCATTTATTAGTTTTACTAAGCTCCTCATATATATGCAAAATCCTATTAAGATCGGACCACTATATCATATAGCTGCCATAAGAACGATCGGTAGAAAATTAAGTTTTTGTATAAAAAAACATTTTGTTTTTCAAGATATCTTGACCAAACTCGGCATTTATTAGTTTTACTAAGCTCCTCATATATATGCAAAATCCTATTAAGATCGGACCACTATATCATATAGCTGCTATAGGAACGATCGGTCGAAAATTAAGTTTTTGTATGAAAAAACATTGTGTTTTTCAAGATATCTTGACCAAACTCGGCATTTATTAGTTTTACTAAGCTCCTCATATATATGCAAAATCCTATTAAGATCGGACCACTTTATCATATAGCTGCTATAGGAACGATCGGTCGAAAATTAAGTTTTTGTATGAAAAAACATTTTGCTTTTCAAGATATCTTGACTAAACTCGGCATTTATTAGTTTTACTAAGCTCCTCATATATATGCAAAATCCTATTAAGATCGGACCACTGTATCATATAGCTGCCATAGAAACGATCGTTGGAAAATTAAGTTTAGGTATGAAAAAAAAATTTTGTTTTTGAAGATAGCTTGACTAAACTCGGCATTTATTAGTTTTACTAAGCTCCTCATAAATTTGCAAAATCCTATTAAGATCGGACCACTATATCATATAGCTGCTATAGGAACGATCGGTCGATAATTAAGTTATTGTATGAAAAAACATTTTGTGTTTCAAGATATCTTGACCAAACTCGGCATTTCAAGATTTCTCTATGCTCCCTTCATTTTTGCAAAATCGTATTTACATCGGACTATTATACCATACATCAGCCATGGGAACGATCGGTCGAAAACTATGTTTTTGATTAAAAGCCGTTTTTGTTTATCAAGATACCTTTACCAAACTCGGCATTAAAAGGTTGCAAGGGTATTAGATTATGGCCTTTCTTCCTCGTTATATTTGCAGCACTATGCATATAGCCTGTTGTGCATCGTTCGGGCTTTAATATATCCCGGTTGCCTTTTTTATGGATATAACTGCTGCAATTTTTTATGTAATTGCGAATTGTTGTCTTTGGTAAAGAGGCTTCACATCCAGCACACAAAATCCAAAGATCCTTTGTCGAAGTGTCCGCCCACTTCATCCGACACATATTAATGTTTAAAGAAATACCATTTACTTCTGATCATTTAAAAAATAAATGGAGTAAAGATCTCATGTATTGCATAGCCAAACTTTTATAACAACTTTTGTTGAACATTTTTGAAGTGTTGTGTCGAGGTATTCAAAATATTTATATTCAAAATATACATTGTATTCAAGCCATGTTGCCTATACAGGTACCTCATTTGAAAGAACCCAAGTAAGAGGTTCTATGCGGGAGCTCCCGATTGGGGGATACCCTGAATCTTCTTCTTCCAACACCAAATGCAGGTATATAAGTTAACAGGGGCCAGTTAACGGCTGCCGTTTCTATGGCATGGATCTGTGGAAAAGTAGGTTCTTGTTTGAAAAACTATTAAGATATCATGACCAAACTTGGCATTTGTTAGTTTAACTGTTCGTCATAAATATATAAGTTGTAAAAAAAAATTAATAAAATTAAAAATTAAAAAAAATTAAATTAAATTAAATAAATTTCATTTACATCGGACCACTATATCAAATAGCTGCTATAGGAACGATCGGTCGAAAATTAAGTTGTTCTATGGAAAACGGTTTTGTTTTGCTAGATGTCTTGACAAAACATGGCATTTATAAGTTTCACTATGCTCCCTCCATGCCTGGAAAGTCTTGTTTACATCGGATCACTATACCATAGGAATGATCTGTTGAAAATTAAGTTCATCTAGAAGAAGAAGAACTTTTTGTTTTTCAAGAAATCTTAACCATACTCTGCACTAACTATTTTCCCCCTACTTCTTAGATACGGGCAACGCATTATGAGTGTTATGAAAAGGGTGGGCCTGCAAAGGTATTAAATCGTCGGCGCGCCAAAGATCGCCTTTCTTTCTCGTTTTTTATTGGGCTTAATAGTATTGGTGTGATTTCATTGAATTTGTCTACTGCAACATGAACCGCACGAGCACATGAGCTCGACACATGGTGACAATCTTGTTGGATTATATTTGCATTAGACGTGAGCAAAGACGTTTTGCCACATACGCTATTAATAAAGCGTCTGCAAAAACGTGAGCTGGGCCAGAGGCTACTGTGATGACGTATTTCGGAATACGTAAGCTGCAACAGCAGCAGGTTTTTCTGAAATTCAAACCATGTGGAGACCTCGGCTAGATCGATTTTATCGCGTTTTAGCACGACATTTTGCGAGCTTAAGCCCCATCTGCGTACATGTCTGACGACACATTATTTTTAGATTGTTATGCTGATCATAGAACGGGCATTTCATATTAGGTCAGTATCTGTATAAGTTTCTGCTAATTTGAATAGACATCTCGTGTCATAAAAAGGGGGAAATTAAGAACCTCGGAGGTGACCACCCGGATGGTTGGTGCAGTGAACCGCATAGCCAGGGGTGGGTAAAAGGAAGCGGCTGTTGAACTGTGTTTCCAATATAAGAGGGTTGTCAATATTGAGCTTCCAAAGGAGACTCTCAATCTCTAGGGACTTGCCAGTGTGGCCATTGGCAGATGATGACGTCCATAATGATCGTAGTGCAACAAAGTCGATCCAGAGGCGAACTTCATCACAACGTTCTGCATAATTTCTAAGCTGAATGTCATTTACGATATATTTTTGTTTTAAATGGCACATCAACTTTCCAAGCTGAATGTCATTAACCATATATTTTTGGTTTAAATGGGATATCAACTGTCGATGCCCTATCTTTGTCCTGTCTGTGCAGCTCGTTAATATAGTTAAAAACCCTATCGTGAGCAAACAAACTAAATGGAAGTAATAGAAAAGATCCAGGCGCGCCAGATCTAGGAAAAGCATGCATCTAACAGGCTCTAATGGCAGGCTCGCGGTAGTAGCTCAATACCTTTTAAAGC
Organism: Drosophila kanekoi; assembly: GCA_037075305.1. Taxonomy (NCBI): domain Eukaryota; kingdom Metazoa; phylum Arthropoda; class Insecta; order Diptera; family Drosophilidae; genus Drosophila; species Drosophila kanekoi. The sequence goes on along the minus strand of JBAMCE010000110.1, from coordinate 156,573 downwards.
GTGTTAGAAACCAGTGGGGGATCCTTAGTAAACTGCCAAGCTTCAAGAGATAGAACAGACGGAAAAACTCAGCAACTTTTGCAGCATACGTCGTTCAATACTGTTAGCAACATGTCATGTGACTCGTATCAGCTGTTATCACATTTAAGTGGTAAGCCAAAGTATTTGGAGTGATTAAACTCCTGTCAGCGATAACTTCGCAAGGCACTAGATCGCGAAGGCGCTACACACGTGCTGTGATTGTGCACACCTTTCTTACCAGGAGGGTTATAGACACTTTGAGGATTATGTACAATAGCCAGAAGTTCCGTCCAAATAATTAGTGCGCGCTTAACCTTAAAGTAACATCTCACAAGATTATGCAACTAACGCGAAAATCTATAATTTGCAAAACCTAAAATCACATGATAACACCAAATAAAGGATATATTTAATACGCACGCTGTATTGCGCAAAGTAAAAATAATCAATAAGTTTAGCAGTAAGCTCGCCCAGTCTTTAATAAAGCTAAATTGCTCAAGAAATTAAGGCTGACGTATAATGTACTATCAAATGAAAATAACAAGTCTATAGGAGTGTATCACTTAAAGGACATAAAACTAAAGCCTCAAAATGATAAAAGTTCATTCATTGATCCTTTTTCCGTCCCTGAGTTGGGACTTTCGTAGTATTGACAGCGGTGTGGGAGTCAGTAAGTTTGAATAATTAATCTATTGAAACTCTTAATCGTGTGTGTCAGTAAAGTAAAGTATTACCTCTTGAGGCGATCGCACCTGATGCATAATGCGACAAGAAAAGTCTTGAAATGTATAAAAGGCAAACCCACCAGTGTTCCGTTAACTATCACAAGCGACAAATGTAGCTGGCGATGCGTAGCCAAAGTGAGCTATCCACGAGATGCGAAAGAGAATAAATGCAACGGGACCATATCGTCATTTGTATTAACATTGACCAAGACTAAATGTGTTCAAATATTTCTGTAGTTATTAAAATTAAAGATAAATGTATAAGAGAGACTCCGATTGAAACGCAAAAAAGGTGATTCTTTTGTCATGGGAGGCAGGTAGTACTGTTTAACTTAAATTCACATTTTACAGGGTGCACTAGCAGCTGCGACCAACCATAGGTATCAGCCTGTCTGCGTGACGCGTTCTCGCGCTATAAATCCCCACAATCAGCAATTGACCGGGCCCTTTTTATCGCGTCATGATTTTATTCAGCTTAAACCGCACAAATTGCTGTATGGCTCATACCTTTTCTTACTTGGTAGAGTACAGCAACTATTGGTAACGTCCACGCGTAGAGGGGCACAGAGAAACACAGACCTAAGGACTGAAAGAAAGGTCTCTCTGGGTACGAAATAGAATGAACTATAATCGACTACAGTCTATCTCGTTCGGTTTAGAGCACACACGTGCTGGTTGAAATTGTTGCAGCAAGCTGAAAGCTGTTTTATGTTTTCTGTAGGACAGCCAACCTGAGATTGAATTATATTATTTCATGTCTTTCCTTTCTTTCTTTATTATTATGTAAGCTTGATATACGTATATCCTGTTTGTTCATTATAGCATTATCAGTAGCAGCAATTTGCGCTTAAATAATTTTCCTTATGCAAATTCGTTTATCCCAATGAAGCTGCAAGGATGGAAATAAATTTGAGTGAGTGTTAGTATCTTAAAGTGAGTGCAGTATTTTATTGACTCGCGAATTATTTAATCGGGCTTATCGCACTCGGAATGCTACAATAAGTGAGAATGTTCTATAAGTGTGTTCTATGAGTAAATATCGTTATATAATACCGCTTTAGTCTTATTGGAAAATAATTAAGGGCGTCCTCGTTTGGATTATGCCATTGATTGACAAGTGAATTATGTATAAACTTTATTTTTATTAATATGAACAAATAAGTTTTATAACTAGGTCCGTTGCCAGAAATTTCTGATGTCATATTGTTGATGTTAAATAAATCATTATTTAATGGGTAACCCCCCAAATGAATCACAAGTGATAAACATCTATGGCACCCTAGCCACTGGAGATCTTACATAACAGACCACTGCTTTTATTTGCATTTATTCTATACCTGAATACTGTTCGACTACACACTATTGAAGCACCATACTATTAGTGAACAGACAGTGCCTTTAAGGAGCGCAAAGTATTGATACGTGAAAAGAAGAGGAACGACCCACGCCAAATCCGACGAGCAAAGCTGGAATTGCATGTCCTCTGAAGCTCTTCAGCTTAAGATCGGTTATATACCCTTCTGTATGGTACGAAATCGAATCGAATTGTTTCGGAAACAATTGTCTTATCAGACACGGTTATATAAGTGTCTTCGTTCACTTAAGTACAAAGTCCATTTGGTAACTACCTCCAATCCGACAACCGATAAATTCCTGAAAGCATTTTCACACTTCATAATCGAACTCGTACTTCGTCAGTCAGGGTCTCTTCGGGTCCGCGAAAACAATTCAGTCACCAGAAACTGTTTGATATTTTTTCCGTCAACGGCCAAACTCGACTAACCTAGTAGTGCAAGCCCTGGTCATTTTGTAGTCTGGGGACTTTTCCCCGACCTCAAAACTAATTATCAATCATTAGCGTTTATGGCTATGAACCAAAATTTTTTTGTAGAAGCTGAAGCAATAATATTTAAAGGAATCCGAAAACAGGGTGAAATCGCAATTTCCCACTAGAAACCTACAATTTGGTCATTGAAAATGTGGTTGGGTGGCTTTCCTTTCGATGTGGTATCAAAATGTTTTGTATACGCTGGAGGAATAATATTTAAAGGATATATATATATATATATATATATATATATATATTATTATATATTATTATTATATAATATAAATATAGTATTTAAATATTATTCCTCCAGCGTATACAAAACATTTTGATTCATAACGAGTACAGATTTATTTCAAGTGAAATGCAAAGTATGGCGTCTGTGCTATTTTCTTAAGCTACATCTTGATTGCTTGATTACAGCGATAAAGTAAAAGGTAGCGACCTTGTAGAAGTGCAGCATACTTTGCGGAATGAACATCCCACCCCTGGCAGTACTATTGCAATGAGAGATCCTTGGAGAGGATATAGGTCAGGTGACACGTCGGACGTTACTGGCTGCAGGCTCCGGAGAGGACCCATCCGAGCATGGTGTAATACATCACCGGCAGACCATCTTGGTTGGGTAACAGACTTAGGCGGATTAATTGCAGATAATGATCCGTACTGAGCACCAAGGATACGGTGTCGGGTCGATCGAACCCGGCATCCGCCAATACGATTTGTTTTGTAGACGTTGGAATCTGAAGTTTATTTTCTGTCTGGAGGATTCATTGATGTGACTCGTTGAACTGTACAGATTGATAAGCGCTCGAATCTCAAAGGGTTTTGTGATGATGCTCCTGCGATGGAGGAATGACGTCAGCATTGTAACTGGCACCGTGGATCGGAGCGTGGCGCCTGTGATTTGGGCGCAGCAGATGGGGTGCGTCAAGAGGGGCGAGTTCCAGTTTTAGCCATCTGCGCCTTGGCATGCGGGGCCTGGGTATGCTCCTTACATTGTCTTTTCTCCATTTATATGGAGCAAGCTGTGGTGATCCTTATCACAGCACTGGCGAGTTCCAGTTTTAGCCATCTGCGCCTTGGCATGCGGGGCCTGGGTATGCTCCTTACATTGTCTTTTCTCCATTTATATGGAGCAAGCTGTGGTGATCCTTATCACAGGACTGGCAGCGATCATTAGCGCGACATGATGAGCGTGAGTGCTCGTGAGCCAGCAGTTGGGGCAGTTCTTGTTGATGAGTACTATACGGAGGCCCTTCTCAGGGCTGACCCTCAGGAAGCTGTTATGAGTTATGGATGAGTTAAGCCATGGGCCTCTTGATGACTTCGCGGTCAGTAAGGACATTTTCCACGCGGACCATGTCAGCCTTGCCTGGATGCGTAGCTTGACTCGGCCGAGGCGCCATTCATTGGATGAAACGTTATCATCTTTGACAATATCCATGTCACTATTTTGAAGGTTGGCCCTTGCTTCTTTTGTGAAATCTATGAAATCTACTAAATCACACGATAAGGCTTTCGAGGCTCCAACGAACGATTTGCCGTTGTCGGAAAACAATTGTTGGGTGCACCCCAGCCGAGAAACAAATCGACCGAAAGCGGCGAGGAATTTTTTGGTCGTCAGGTCCAAAGTTCTAAATAAATGGCTTCGTGCTGAAGCAATCAAAGACGCCGTCTAAGGACAACCAGTGAGTGTATTTTAGTAGTGTATACCCTGAATCCATTGATAATGGATGAAAAGGTATAATGTTCTTGACCCCATAAAGAATATATATTCTTGATCAGCATCAAGCTGAATCGATCTACCCATGTCTGTCTATCTGTCCGTCAGATGCTGATATAGCACTGGGCCGGATGTTCTTACGAGCTAACAGGGGTCAGCAAAATGCAATATAACACCAGCCACAGATGCTGACATAGCTCTGGGCCAGATGTTCTTGCACGACGGCATCGCACGAGGCGCAAGCTAAGCCTTCTAGCGGCCGTTGTGAAAAGCACACAATAGCTTAGGTCATTTTGATCAATCTTTTGTAAATTGAGTTTTTAATTCGGCTTTCACTGAGGCACATCGGCCCAGCGACCTCGCGTATAAATTAACTCACTCACTACGGCGTATCGGACTAGTATTTTATAAATCATCATCAAAATAAAGTCTTATTAAAATAATCCGCGAGGACTTATTAATTAAATTCTAATTTATATACTATTCTAGAAGCTACATGTCAACTTTGGTGGCTCTAGCTCTAATTATTTACCAAAATTGCTTAAAAAACATGATTACGATATCGATTTTTATCGATTGCTTGGAAACGGGGCAAGTTGTCGAATATCGGAAACAAAATCGATCTGCGCAGGCACTAGGAGGACCTACAACTAAAATTTCAAGTCTCTTGCTCCTACAGGTTCTGAGATCTTGCGTTCATACATACATACATAGACAGACAGACGGACATGGCTAGATCGATTTGGCTATTGAATCTTATCAAGAATATATATATGTCGGCGGCAAAGGTATGTCATCCATGTTGATACTTCTGATGATTGACGCGGCTGCACAGCGAGTTCCGATCGGTTCAAATACCCAAGCTCGACTGACTATGTCAGCATACGCACTCATGTCGTAAACTCACTCATGTCGAGTGTATGTAGCCATCTCTGTCTTACTCAAGACTCTTGGTATCTTACCATCGAACTACACTCAGCAGCAGAGCGTCTCTGCCTCTGCTGCCGTGCTTTCGTTCAATATCAGCTAGTAAAGCAAAAGCAGGGAATTCCCCGAATCCCCGAATTCCCAGAATGCTACTGAGGAATGTACCCGCGTACAATTACTAGGAATCACCCTGCGACACGGCCTTCCTGACCTATCACACGTCCTCGTGTGCTACATCCACCACCCATGTCCAAGTCACATACCAGACTCTTTTAATTATGATATCTCTTGTTTTTAATAACATTATTTTCTCTTACAATTTACAAACTTACAGAGCCGCTTACACAAACATTAACTGACAATCTTTCTTGTCTAGGAAACACAATTTCCTTTTGTTTACAAACATAATACTTTTTCAACTTCATGATCTTATTCATATCATTTAATCCTAATCAGAATTTTCCAATAATTCAGATTTTACATAACTTAGATTTGTCTCTCAGTTTCTCAATTTAATTTGGTGTGCACACTTACACCCAATCACCTTGACCCCCGCCATAACACTTCTCATCCCTGTGAGACAGCGGTTATGGTGCGGTCCTCAATTCCCCTCTTGGGACACAGACGCACGCTTACTAACGCCGTCGATTGGTTCGTTCCTCTCCTGGGAATCGCCATCACTTAGGCCATCGAATTCTTCGTTTAATTCGTTAATTATTTGTCTGCTTGGTAGCGCTCTTAGCCACTCATGTGAATATTTATACGTTCGCTTATTAACCAATGATTTTAGTTCATATCGATCGCCGTCTAAGACTTTGATCACCTCAAATGGACCTTTAAATTTAGGGTCGAGCTTTGTCTGATGCCGTTCTTCGTTTTTCAGTAAAACATGATCACCTACGTTATGCTTCATAATCTTTGCCTTATTTTTGTCAAATCTTTGTTTGTCATATCTTGCATTATTTTCCATGTTTTCCTTGGCTTGAATTCTAATCTGTTCTCTATCTACATCATTGTCTTCTTCGTTTATTGACAATAAACCAAAAGGCCTAGCTTCTTTTCCTATTAATAGCTCTAAAGCGCTAAACTTGGTGACTCGATTTGCAGTACAATTCATGGCCAGTTGTACTTCAGCCAATGCATCCTGCCATGATCTCTGACTCGTTTCAACTGCCGTCAGCATTGTCTTAAGCGTGCTCATCACGCGTTCAACCTGTCCATTTGCCCTACTAGCTCCGGTAGCGATCAAATGCAGTTGAACCTTTTGAGCGGAACAGAAATTGCGAAAGCCTGAGCTAGCAAAACAACGACCTTGGTCCGCTATTATTCTAGTTGGCAACCCAAATAGCGCCACAACCGATTTCACAGCTCTAATACAACTTTCAGTGTCTATATTCAGTGTGTGGTAAAAATAAACAAACTTGGTGAAGGCATCTATTAAAACAATGACGTATTCCTTCAAGTCGTTTTTGCCACTCATTTTACCCGTTATGTCGATGTGTACTGTGTGCCATGGTATCTCTATCTTAGGAATTGGATACAATTCTGCCTGGACCTTTCCATTTGGGGGTTTTGCTAGTTTGCACGTGATACAATTTTCCACAAATCTACGTACATACTTGGACATATTCTCGAACCAGTAGTATCCATATACCTTATCCAATGTTTTTTCCCATTCCAAATGCATAACAGATTCGTGTACGTGGTTGATCACTGCCCACCTAAACGCCCTTGGAATTACCGGCAAGCACCTTGTTTTACCATTTCTCTGTATTTTTCTATGCAATATGCCCTTTCTTAGTTCAAATGTTTTATTTAAATTTTCCGGTAACTCGTTATTGCGTAACTTGGATGAAATACTGATTATTTCAGGATCGCGCTGCTGTTCGGACACCAACCAATTGTCGGTCACTTCAGTAAGATTAATACGCTTCTCAATTATTTTATCCGCACACTTATTTCCTTCTGACAGTGGATTTCGGGAAAGGAAATCGACATGCGCCATTCGCTCCCCTTTTCTATATTCGAGATCGAAATCAAATGACTGTAGAAACCCCCACCATCTATGCACTCTCGGTGTTAATTCCATTTTGGTGCGACTGGCCTTTAAAGAGTTACAATCTGTGTAAACGACAAATTTACGACCTTGTAAATAATGCCTAAAATGCTTCATAGCATTGACAACTGCTAAAGTCTCGAGTTCGTACGAGTGGTATTTTGCTTCAGCCGGAGAAGTACATTTGCTATAATACTCCACAATTCTATTAGATATTGTGGATCAAATATAGTTAATACTGGGGCCTGTGTCAATACACCTATTATTTTCAAACGTATTTGTTCATGCTCTGACAACCAGACAAAATTAGCATTATTCTTTGAAGTAAGCATGTACAATGGTTTTAATATTTCGGAAAATTTTGGAATGAATTGCCGAAAGTAAGAAGCTAAACCAATGAACTGTCGTAATTGAGTCACAGTTTCCGGAGGTGGCAACCCTTTCAATGCCTGGATCTTTCGTGCATTTGGCCGAATTTCTCCATTCGTTATTTCAAACCCAAGGTACTCGATTTTAGTTTTAAGAAACGAACATTTCGTTATATTAAATGAAAATCCGGCTTTACTTAAGGTGTCCAACACTATCTCTAGTCGTTCTAACGCTTCATCTTTCGTTTTAGATACTACCATAACATCGTCAATGTAAACAATTGCGAATGTGTGTGCCAACGGACCCAGGGCTTTTATTATTGCACGCTGAAACACAGAAGGTGCGTTCTTCAGACCAAAGGGCATGGTTAAGAATTCGTACTGTCCGTCAGGTGTAACGAAAGCCGTTCGCTCAATTGAATCTGGGTGTACTGGGATTTGGTAAAATCCACTTGCCATATCTATACACGAAAAGTACCTTGCACCACGAAGACGAGCTATTTGATCCGAAATAAGAGGCAAAGGATATTTATCGGCAATTGTATTGTCATTTAAAACGCGGTAATCTACACAAAGACGATCTGTGCCATTTTTCTTCTTAACCAGCATCATGGGACTAGCGAATGGTGAACAGCTGGGACGAATAATTTTTGATGTAAGCAATTCATCAATTTTGCACCGAACGTGCTTCCTCTCATCTTCGCTAAGCCTATAAGGTCGGCGTTGCACAGTCTTTTGTGGATCTATTAGCCTAATTTCTAATTGGCCTGTCGTCACACGAGTCATTGGAATTCCGTCGATAAACCTATCAGAGTGACATCTCAACATATTCTTCAATATCGTCTTATCAGAATCATTTAAATTGGTATCAGAATTTATGATTTCTTCATACTTCACTAGACCCAGAACATTTACTCTTTTTGTCTTATAAAAGCAAAATTTATCTGCATCCATTGATACACCAAAGCCCTGGCTTAAAACCTCACGGCCAATCAACACTTCATGCTTCAAATATTTGTCCATAACCACATGTAATAAAGCTTCTAAACAATATTGTTCAATATTAATATTACTCAGAACTTGCAAGGTGCTACAAATTGAATCGTTATTTATGCCATTTAAAGTTACAATATTGTGAAATCGTTTTCCGGTGAATTTTTCCGCAACACTCTCCTTGACCAGTGAGCATTCGGCTCCAGAATCGAAACAATATGGAATAGACTCACCGGATAAGGTAATTGTTCCACTTGGTGGAGCTACTGTACAAACATCAACTCGCTTCTCGTAGCTCTTGCTGTTTCCACCAGTACGATTTTTGGGGCATACAGAAGCCACATGTCCGATTTCATCGCACTTAAAACATTTAATTTTTGATCGATCCTTCACTCCTGACGTGCTGCTCACGCTATAACTCCTTTCTGTTGGGGCTGATGCTTTTCCCATTCGAGAGCGGCATTCTGCATATTTGTGGCCAGCCTTTCCACAAAAATGGCACTTCACCTGCGACTGCATTCTTGTTTTCTTCTTATCCGGACCAGTCGAATATCCGTCCTCCTCGTTGATACGCTTCTTGAAAGCGTAAGACTGTAGCTGCTGCTGCAGCTCATTACGAGTCGTCACATTCGTTGTAAACAGCCAACGCAACAAATTATTATCAATTTGAGCCATGTGGGCTAACGCTACTGATACAGCAATCTCCTCCAAATTCTTTGCCTTCCACTTAGAGAGCAATAGGGTGACTATGCGACTGCCGTACTCAGCAAAACTCTCTCCAGTTTTGGGACGTCCGTTCAAAATGTTCATCAGTATGGCAGAAGTTGTCTCAATGCCCACGAAACGTTGGATGAAGAGTTCCTTAAACTGCGGCCATGTGATGCCACCGAAGCATATTTGGGACAGCCATTGCGATGCACTGCCTTCTAATGCTTTGCTTAACGCAATCACAAGCGCACTGCCTTCGAGAGCATTATCCGCGAAGATTAGGTCCACTGTAGTACACCAAGCTGATGCATCTGCTCCAGCGGTGTCAGGGCAAAACTTGGGTAGAGTGACGTGGAGTGCTCTCCCGTCTATTGCCGGTGCTCTTGGTACCTGCATGGATTTTATTATTTCCATTAGATTACGATTTTGCTCTTCTAAGGCTGCCCTTAATAAGTTAGAGCTGTCCTCTTTTGGCGGAGCTAATCCCACTTCTGATGTCGGCGGCAAAGGTATGTCATCCATGTTGATACTTCTGATGATTGACGCGGCTGCACAGCGAGTTCCGATCGGTTCAAATACCCAAGCTCGACTGACTATGTCAGCATACGCACTCATGTCGTAAACTCACTCATGTCGAGTGTATGTAGCCATCTCTGTCTTACTCAAGACTCTTGGTATCTTACCATCGAACCTCACTCAGCAGCAGAGCGTCTCTGCCTCTGCTGCCGTGCTTTCGTTCAATATCAGCTAGTAAAGCAAAAGCAGGGAATTCCCCGAATCCCCGAATTCCCAGAATGCTACTGAGGAATGTACCCGCGTACAATTACTAGGAATCACCCTGCGACATATACTTTATTGGATCAGAGATGCTTCCTTCTACATGTTACATACTTTTACATTTTGCACAAAAACATTATACCCCTTTTAACAATTTTTAATGGGTTCAGGGTATAAAAAAAGTTTATTACTGAAATTGAGATACATGAATGTTTTAATCTTGGCGAGTTATAGAAAAGATATAATACAAACCGAGCTTACGGACAGCTCTATACAGACTCGTATATTCATGCGGCTAAGAAATATATACATCTTATTAGCTCAAAAATGTCACTTTCTGTTAAAAACATTTCAAAGCACAAATACTTATTCACTTGAGTAACCATACAAGTTATTGCTTTTAATTTAGTCAATCCTTATACAATTTAACATGGCTATGTTTGCATGTACAAACATAAAAACAAAAATATATAAAATATAACTTTCCTGGAAACTGAAATTTGTTCACATATATGTGCATTAGTACTTTTTTGATTAGCGACTGCTGTAAAAAAGACCGTCGGGTGATTAACACCCTGCCAAAACCTAATTCTTTTTTGTTCGAAATGAGCTAGACCTCTAAGTAGAGGTATAGCCATAAAAGGGTGCTTTGCAAACGTGACGACATGAAAATATGTGACTTGGTTGTCTGACAAATTTTAATTCTTCAGGTCCTCTAAAGTAACATATACATATGTCTATATTTATGTGCGGTAAATATATACATTCATTTAATCAAATTAAAATCCTTCTGCTGACCTCAGCAGTTAGCTAGTTAACTTCTATAAGCAAACTATGAATATCTGTGCTGCAGTAAGTTTGCATATCTGCTATTGTAAAAAAATAGAAAATATTTCCTGTATAATAATACTTACAGCACATATGTGCTGTGATATGCGATTAAAACAAATAAAGGTTGAATGAAATATTTATCCTTACCCTTGGCGCCCCAGTTTGTGGCCACTTCTGCTCCAACATTAGCAGCTTCTACTTTTATTCTTCTATTTTTATAAACTTTGGCGGCACGACTAATTTTCATTATATTTTAATGGTAATAGTAAGTATTTGCAATTTTAAATATAAAGTTTTTATTTTAATTTTATTTTTTATATGCTGTTTTTTCTTTGCCAAAATGCAACGCACCGTAATTTGAATCTTAGAAAATTTATTAGAAAAATTGTTTAAAGATAAATTTATATATTATTTTGCAAAAATGACAGCTAAGAAATGTGAAACCACCGTAAAGCAGTGAAAATATAATAAACTATATATATTAAATTTATGCAAGCATGGCAGATCCTATTAAAAATTTGGCGAGCTATTCGACAGAAGTTATATGAATGGAACTTAGAAGTCAAATTCAACATCCATTAACACAAGCAATAATATTTCGATTTTAGCAATAGTAACTTTATTTATTAGACACCAAAAAAGTGAATATTAAGATGCGTACATTTTGATGGTTAGAGAGCTCGAGCTAAAAAGGAAGTGTACATACTTTTTGTAATATGGTGAAATAACAAAATAGTGTAACCAAACTTAACCAATACTTATCAAAGGCAAAAAACTTAAAATGTATCAATTTCTGTGCTGCCAGATCGCCACAGTACCCCCTTCTAGACTTCAAGTTGTGAAACGAACGGGGAGTCTAATTGTGCGGCGAGGCCTTGTGGATTGTTTACCTAATGGCGATGTTGCTTCTGAGTTGGTTGTCATTGATTGTTGATGTGTTTCCATGAAAGCAGGTTTGAGGCGATCAATTGATACTTTGGTATCGTGACCATTGATAAATATGTTGAAAAATTTGGTTTGTTTTGATTTTACTTCAAATGGGCCGTCGTAGGGCGTCTGAAGCGATCCACGCACAGCTAATTGCTTGAAGATGAAACGCTTTGACGAGTCGTGGTTGGGAGTTTGAATTGGTCGGATTTCGCGCATCATCTCTGTTAGATCCTTGGCGAAATCAGTGTGTGGTTGAAATGGACTGGAGTTGTTGACAAATTCTCCAGGAAGACGAAGAGTTGTGCCGTAAACAAGCTGTGCTGCTGTTGTTTGGATGCCGGGCTTATATGCTGAGCGTAGGCCGAGGAGACTGTTGTGACACATTATAGCTGCCTTAATCGTGCGGTGCCAACAGTAGATGATTCCGTTTGCTTGTGGATGGTAGGCGGTTGTTCGTAAATGGTCAATGCAGAGGAGGCGCGATAGCTCGCTAAATAACCTGGATTCAAATTGTCTGCCTTGGTCCGTGGTAATGCGTGCTGGAACTCCAAAGCGAGAAATCCATGTGTTGATGAGTGCTGTGGCTACTATTTCAGCTTGGATATCCTCGATGGCGACTGCATCTGGCCATCGCGTATAGCGATCAATGATCGTGAGACAATATTGATTAACCAGATTGAGGCAATGGTCCAATGAGGTCTACATTGATATGTTCAAATCTGCGTGAAGGCAGAGTATATTGTTGGAGTGGTGAATGAACGTGGCGCGTGACTTTAGATTTTTGGCAAGGGATGCAGTGTTTGACGAAGTGAGCTATATCCTTATGCATACAAGGCCACACAAAGAGCTGTTTGATGAGTTTAATTGTGGAACCAACTCCTCCATGGGCAAGGCCATGATGTTGGCTTCAATAGTTTCGATGCGAGAGAGTGTATCAGCAGTACTGTTATCGACACCTGCTATGTGCAGAATCGATGTCGTGAATTGCCCGATAAAATCTAGCTGTCGAAGCTGACGTGGAGAAGCTTTTTCTGATTTTTGAGTAAAAGCGTATACTAATGGTTTATGGTCAGTGTGGACATAAAAAATTTTACCTTCGAGCATATAACGGAAATGCTTGATACTAAGGTAAATTGCAAGAAGCTCCCGATCGTAAGTACTGTACTTGCGTTGTGCGTCAGTAAGTTTAACGCCAAAAAATCCCGTTGGCTGAAGTTCATTGTTGACGATCTAGTGCAGTACAGCGCCAACGGCTGTATCGCTTGCGTCCGTGCTGAGTGATAACTGAGCATCAGGAGCAGGATGTACCAAAAGTGTTGCTGTAAGCTGTGGGAAAGCTTGCATTCCTCAAAATGTTTTAGCGTGTCACCTGTCCAAGTTATTGGAGTTGAGTCGTTTTTTTTGTTACCCGGTATTAATTTTACTAGTGGTGCTTGATGAGTATCTGCTTTTGGCAGGAATTTGCGATAAAAGTTAATCATAGCCAAAAAACGTTCCAGTTCTTTTACGACTTTGGCCAAGGGAAACTCGACGATGGTTTTGTCTTTGACTGGTAATGGTTTGATGCCACTATGATCGATCAAATGACCAAGAAACTCGATTGATGTTTGACCGAAACAACAATTGCTAGAGTTGATTTTGAGATGAAAACGTCGAAGTCGTTCAAACACTTGCCAAAGGTGGATTTTGTGTTGCTTCATATTGTCTGATGCAACGGCGATATCGTCAATATAGACGAAAACAAATTCTAAATCCCTCAGTGCGGAATGCATGTCCCTTTGGAAAGTTTGTGCTGCGTTGCACAATCCAAATGTCATGTGTGTAAACTCAAATAACCCAAATGGTGTGGTTATTGCAGTCTTTGGGACGTCGCCTGGTTCGATGGGGATCTGGTCATATGCACGGTATAGATCAATTTTTGAGAATATTTTCTTGCCATGAAATATGTGCGTACAGTCTTGTATGTGTGGAAGTGGATACCGATCCGGAACAGTTTGTGCGTTAAGGGCGCAGTAATCACCACATGGTCGCCATTCACCTGTTGGCTTGCGGACCATGTGCAACGGCGACTCGTATGCACTTTTTGATGGTCGGCACACACCTATTTTAAGCAAGAACGCGAATTCCATTTTGATAGCCATGAATTTGTCTGGCGTGAGTCGACGAGGTCTTTCGAATGTTGGTGGGCCTTTTGTCTCAATGCAGTGAGTTACACTAGATGGCATTGAGTTGTGTGATGTCCTTGAATTCCTCCAGCAGTCGGGCGAATTCAGAGGATGCATTAATCGTTTTCAATGTTGTTGATGATCGAAGGCTGCAGACACCTTGACGTGTTATCAAAGTTTGAGCGTTGATTAATTTACCAGCTTTGATATTGACAAGAAGGTTATAGTGCTGTAGAAAATCTGATCCAATGATTGGAAATTTTGTGTCAGCAATGATAAAGTTCCATGTGTATGGACGACGTAACCCAAGATCGAGAGTGAGGCGGGTTGAACCATATGTTTTAATGGTAGTGCCGTTAGCAGCAAAAAGGGGATTTTCGCCGCTGGCTAAGAAACGTCGGTTTATGGCTGCAGAAGGTATGACTGACACATCTGCGCCAGTGTCGATAAGGAACTTTTTACCAGACTTTGTATCTGGAATAAATAGTCGATTTGAGGTTGTTATACTGTGAACGTTTATACTAAGCTTGAAAAAATTTGTTATTGCATGAACAGATTGGCCGTCAAAGTTGCCAATTTGATTTTCTTCGACGGTGTTTGCTAGTTTTTTGGATTGTTGGTTTGATTAAAGGAACATGGTGCAATGCAGTGTTGGGCACTGCAGCCATACTTGTTATGATACCGGCAATTTTGATTTGAATCGGCCTGTACGATCGGTGTATTGCTGCGGTTGCTCTCTGATCGATTGCGACTGCGAGTGCGTCGATTTCCGTTGTTGTTATTGCTGTTGAGCAGCTGATCAAGTTTTGCATTGGGCTTTTGAAACATTCTGTCCTGGGCATCCAGACGTTTTTCTATCTTAGTGATGCGGGTGTCAATTAGATGCTCAGTTGCAGTGTTGTTACGTGAAAGCACTGCGACGTTATCACATGCAGTATAACTGAGTGTATCCATTAATGTTGCATTTGGGGAAGTTTAATCCAATAACGACGTACAACTGATTCGTAGTGAGTAGCATTGGTTTGCTGTAGTTGGCTGAGGAGATGGCTTGGGCGTCCATCACCGAGTTGAATGCCAGTGGCAAGTTTGTCGAGGCGTGTCATCTCTGACTCAGCGAACTTTGCAAGAATGGCCTGTTTGAGTGTAGTGTATGGACTTTTTGTAATATGGTGAAATAACAAAATAGTGTAACCAAACTTATCAAAGACAAAAAACTTAAAATGTATCAATTTCTGTGCTGCCAGATCGCCACACTCTTATTTTTATTTTTTAGTTCACAACACCACAATTGCCAATAATTTTGTCTGTGACTGTATGTACTTATGTGAGTTTGTGTGTCTACATTATTTTTATATAAATACATTTTGTTTATTAACTACATTAATACCATATGTATTGTAATTTCAAATTTTAACGAGTCTATTTAAATATGTATAAACATTTTTTTTCTTAACATTTTTATTATTTTTATTTAAAATCCGTCCACTTTTTGGGCAATAATTAAATTATTTCGGTTGAACATCGGCAGTTGATTATTTATTAAGTGTATTTTTATTGCATTGTTTGTTTAGCGTAAGGGTGTATAGCGTTTTTGTTCGGGTTCGAGAGCGGCCGCACGCTCAGACAGAGAGTGTGTGTAAGAAATACATATGACTTGTGTGATAGAACTGCAAAGCTACTCTTTTTTATTCGCTTTATTCGCTCACACTACAGTAAACGGCTTTGGCTTACTCTCAGTGCTCCTTTAATTTGTCTATTTACCGTTCTACTGTCTGTGTGTGGATGTGTCCGACAAGCAAATATGTATGCGCACAAATTTAATATTTATTAAATGTCGGAGGCATTTTTTCTCTTTTGAAGGGACGAGTTATATGAAATAATGAAAGGGTTTGCCATGTCGATGCGAAATTCTTACATTTTAGCTCGATATCGTTGGTAAGGATACCTAAGCGTTGGCATGTGTGCATTTACATTTGTTGGACTTGCCATATTCACGCACACTTGCATATTTTGTATATGAATGGAAGCATTAACGCGCTTGTGTGCCTATTGGTTGCCGCACGGCACAGACGCTTACAATTAACCAAAAAATGGTATTTTCAAAGAAATCAATCGATAATTCCCTAAATAGTATTCTTAACTTAATGGCTCTTTTTATTTAATTTATACAATAACATTTATCATTATGTGCGTCAAGTGGCGGTGACTTATAGCCTCTGTCCACTGGCTTAAGAAATGTCACATTTTCAAGTTTCACTTATTGGTGTTCAACCGGTTGTCGGTAAAATGTGAGTGGGTAAGGTACCGCTGTTTGAAATAAACAGCTAACCGAGTTGTTTTAATTTACCTAAGCGCCGCAAAGTTCTTCTTTCAAAACTCAAATAATGCGGCCTCGAAGTAAGGGCTCCATTTTACATACTCTTACCGACATTTCGCCATGTTTATAGCTGTGGGATTAGAACAAATTAAAATTTCTTTTATAAAGTTGCCGCTTGCGGTCGTTGATATATCGGCTGTTTATGGTTATGAAACTATCACATTTTTCACAACATCCATAGAAATCTCGATCGCAAAAAACACGAAATGTTTGCGGCGAATACACATTCTTAAAATATGTGACATTTTTGAAAAATGTGTGAAATGTGTTTTCTTATGGGATAACGTACAGGCCGCATTTTACACATTTTGGAAAAATGTAACATTTTCAGAAATGTGTTCATTGGTCAATTAATTGTTTATTAAATAAATATAGATCAAATTCTTCTCATTTTGCCTAACTGGACGAAGAAATACATGATAGAGCATTTGAATGTGTGTGCCTTTCGCTACGACAGGCAAAAAGGGCACACAATTGAAGAAAATCCACTGGCTCGCGACAAACGCTCTGATCTACTTATGAGCACATCAACACAACACAAACATATGTATGTATGTCTGTAGATCTCAGGGTTTTGTGAGAAGCTATGCAGGGAGAAATAGATGCACAGAAGTGCGCAAAGGAATGGGTGAGTGCGAGGCACATGCGTATACACATATGTATTTGGGCTGTAGGATTCAAAACTAACATACATATGTATATTAAGAAACTGCATCAGCCGCAGCAACGACGTGCGCTGAGCAAGATGCGGCTTCATACTGAACGTTCGGCTTTCAAAGCGTTCGGCTGCCACTAACAGCAGTCTTACTCTATTTGGGCACACTAAAATGGTCTCAGACACCCTTGGGGTTCCCTCGTTGCGAATAATCGTGTTTCGATAAAAAGGCTGTTTGGTGTATCTATGCATTGTATGGTTAGTGCTAATAGCCTTTGTCCAATGAACACATTTCTGAAAATGTTACATTTTCCCAAAATGTGTAAAATGCGGCCTGTACGTTATCCCATAAAAAAACACATTTCACACATTTTTCAAAAATGTCACATATTTTAAGAATGTGTATTCGCCGCAAACATTTCGTGTTTTTTGCGATCGAGATTTCTATGGATGTTGTGAAAAATGTGATAGTTTCATAACCATAAACAGCCGATATATCAACGACCGCAAGCGGCAACTTTATAAAAGAAATTTTAATTTGTTCTAATCCCACAGCTATAAACATGGCGAAATGTCGGTAAGAGTATGTAAAATGGAGCCCTTACTTCGAGGCCGCATTATTTGAGTTTTGAAAGAAGAACTTTGCGGCGCTTAGGTAAATTAAAACAACTTGGTTAGCTGTTTATTTCAAACAGCGGTACTTTACCCACTCTCATTTTACCGACAACCGGTTGAACACCAATAAGTGAAACTTGAAAATGTGACATTTCTTAAGCCAGTGGACAGAGGCTATAAGTCACCGCCACTTGACGCACATAATGATAAATGTTATTGTATAAATTAAATAAAAAGAGCCATTAAGTTAAAAATACTATTTAGGGAATTATCGATTGATTTCTTTGAAAATACCATTTTTTGGTTAATTGTAATCGTCTGTGCCATGCGGTTACTTTAATATCAAAGTTTTTGAGAGACGAAATGAAAGTGGTAAAAATATTTTATTTTAGTGAAATGTGAGTATTATATTCTTTTGCATAACAAAGTTTTAATAGAAAGGGGCAAATGTTTCGCGATGTTCAAAGGCGCGAAAGACGAGGCCTTTATTATAGAGGCTTTGCCTGTGGCACGTACATATAAAATAAATGTTCTCAAAAATTTTGAAAATGATTGTGAAACTGATCGGACTGTAATCAAACAACTCTCATACAATCCTTTCCGCCAATTTACCACAGTTGCGGGTGGAATTTCCCAAATCCCAACGCGCATTCGATAAGTTTTTATATAGATCTTTGAAAATAATTTTGAAGCAAATCGGAAAAAATTAGAACGTAACAAAAAAATTGTTGAATACCGAGGATGCTTTGATTTTGCGAAAAATGTGAAACTTTGAAAATAAGTTTACAGCAAAGTGGACACCACTTTAAACTTCGCCCAAAAAATATTTGAATCGCATTTCTACCGAAGGAGTTTGGATTTTGCAAAAATGTGAAACCCGTCTCAAATGATTTTTCATATAGATCCTTGAAAATGAATTTGTGGGCGAAACGTCACCTACCAAATCTTTGACCCCCATTTTCACTATGGAGGAATGGATTTTCAAAAAAGTGCGAAACACCCCTAAGATTTATTTGAACAGAGATATTTGAAATTGAGTCTGAGGCCGATCGGATGGTAAGCAAAAATGTTTTATACAATCGTTTTTCGCGATTTTCCAATACTTGCGGGTAGAATTGCCCAAATCGCTGATACACTTATTTATTAAGTTCTTTTGAAGAGCTCTGCAAATAACTTTGTTGCATTTGACACATCGACGACATCGTCGTATCGCATCGCATCGCATCGTATTGCCTCGTGTTGTATTGGTTGCATTCTTTATTATCGGCCGCGCCGATATCTTTTGACATAGGGGCAAAATACCGGCGGAAGCCGGGCACACAGCAGCGCTTAAATTATGGAGAAGTGGCAACGCCGGGCTTGCGATCTATTGGCTGCCCGATTCGCTCCCAAAGAGATGATGGGGAGCGTGGATCGCATGCCCTTGGATATACCCTTGGCCGTCATTTGGGCCTTTGACCCAAAAAAAAAAAAAAATCAAATAAATCTGTGCATATGGGCAGCATGGGTGACCATGTTTGAATGTATGCGTGTGCCGAATTTCGGTACCTTGGATGTTGCTGCCAAATGTACAGCGCGGGAGTTCGATTTTGTCAGCAGTATACGGCGGGCGTGCCGTGCTCGAAAGTACATTAAAGTTTATTTTTTCTTTTTGATGCCGGCCCCGTGCAAACGTACTCGAAAGAAAAAGTTTCTAACCGGCCAAATAAGCCGATATACAATAAACATTGTTATGTCAACAAATATATATAACGAAGAATCTTTAGTTATTTAATAATCAAACTTGGATTAAAACATTGTGCCAAGGCATACAAATTTAAAACACATAACTTATGTGCGAACCGTGACGAACACACAAAACAATAAGACACTTAATAAATAAAAATGACCCCCGGGCATTTCTGCCCTATCAGCGAAGCACGTCGGCCATACTCCGCGCACTTGTCCGCAGCGTAACCATCCCCCCGGCGAGAAGAGTTATCAAAGCGGGGCTTCAACAACGACGAAACGGCCACCGGCGAGACCGCACCCACATCATTCGAGTGAGTCTGTTCCATTTCGTCCCTCCCTGCCCCGAGTAAAACGCAGCGGCAGAAGCAGACTCAGACTTTGAGACTCCTAAAAAAAGTTTGTTTTAACAACTAACAAACAAACCCGAACAAAAGCGAAGGCGACTTTGGACCAGCCGTATTTGTGACAACAGGCCCCAGCAAAATACTCTAGTTGTCCCGTCTTTATGTTGTTTGGTTAGTGGTAATACACTATTGAGACGGAATAATTTAATTCAAAATATTAGAATATAGGAAAACAATTTAGTAATAAATGACATAATTGGCATTTCACAATTAAACATTCTTATATTCCTACTTAATAGGGCAACAATGCATTTATGTATTTATACACAGTATAATAACAAAAAGGTGGCAATACCTCAACAAATTTTCACCTACACTTTTTAATTTCTCCGATAATGGCTTCATATGAGTAGTTGTTTACATCAATAAAATCGTTCAGCCAGTTATTAAGAAATTCTTATATTTCCTATTATGTTCTATGTCAATGCAAAAAACAAACTAGCTGGCAATATTTACTTGATATTTTTATTCAATAATATAGCAGCAATTTCCAATTCTGCATTTAAGTTAATTAGGTTTTGTGCTTAAAAACATAAATAAGTCCTTATCCAATAACACGTACCAAAAATCGACGCTAAGTCACCGCCGCTATATTGACGCTCATTTTATTATTGCGCATTCGTAAAAATCTATCGATATTTTCCAAAATAATCGTAATCACATTTATCAAAAATTCGAATTCGAACTGAAGTTTAAACGTATTAAAACCATAAAAAAATTAAAAAAGGTCAGCGAAGTAAAAGACACGGCGTTGCTGCTATATTTTAGACTCTGATATTTCAAATCTGTCATAAACCTTTAGACTTTTATTGTTCTTGTCACTTCGTCGCTCATAACATCGTATTTACAATAGGCGCACATTATAATCGATTACGATTAATCGTACAATCGATAGTTCGCAAAATAAACGTAGACTTATTGGCTCTTCTTATAGCCTCTGTCCACTGAACACATTTCTTACACATATCTGAAAATGTCACACATGCAAAATGTGTAAAGTGCGGCCTGTATGTTTTCCCATAAGAAAACACATTTCACACAGCTTTCAAAAATGTGCAAATTCGCCCCGAACATTTCGGGTTTTTTGCGATGATTAATCGAGATTTGTATCGATGTTGTGAAGAATGTTAGAATATCATAACCATAAACAGCTGATATTTCAACGAACGTAAACGGCAACTTTAAATAAGATATTTAAAATTGTACTAAGCCCACAGTTTTTAGCTTTTAAGCATGGCGAAATGTCGGAAATAATATGTAAAATGAAGCCCTTACTTCGAGGCCGCATCATTTGAGTTTTGAAAGAAAAATTTTACGGCGCTTATGTAAATTAAAGTAACGCAATCAGCTGCTTATTTAAAGAAGCGGTACTTTACCGTCTCACATGTTACCGACAACCGGTTGAACACCAATAAGTGAAACTTGAAAATGTGACATTTCTTAAGCCAGTGGACAGAGGCTATAAGTCACCGCCACTTGACGCACATAATGATAAATGTTATTGTATAAGTTAAATAAAAAGAGCCATTAAGTTAAAAATACTATTTAGGGAATTATCGATTGATTTCTTTGAAAATACCATTTTTTGGTTAATTGTAATCGTCTGTGCCGTGCGGTTACTTTAATATCGAAGTTTTTGAGAGACGAAATGAAAGTGGTAAGAATATTTTATTTTAGTGAAATGTGAGTATTATATTCTTCTGCATAACAAAGTTTTAATAGAAAGGGGCAAATGTTTCGCGATGTTCAAAGGCGCGAAAGACGAGGCCTTTATTATAGAGGCTTTGCCTGTGGCACGTACATATAAAATAAATGTTCTCAAAAATTTTGAAAATGATTGTGAAACTGATCGGACTGTAATCAAACAACTCTCATACAATCCTTTCCGCCAATTTACCACAGTTGCGGGTGGAATTTCCCAAATCCCAACGCGCATTCGATAAGTTTTTATATAGATCTTTGAAAATAATTTTGAAGCAAATCGGAAAAAATTAGAACGTAACAAAAAAATTGTTGAATACCGAGGATGCTTTGATTTTGCGAAAAATGTGAAACTTTGAAAATAAGTTTACAGCAAAGTGGACACCACTTTAAACTTCGCCCAAAAAATATTTGAATCGCATTTCTACCGAAGGAGTTTGGATTTTGCAAAAATGTGAAACCCGTCTCAAATGATTTTTCATATAGATCCTTGAAAATGAATTTGTGGGCGAAACGTCACCTACCAAATCTTTGACCCCCATTTTCACTATGGAGGAATGGATTTTCAAAAAAGTGCGAAACACCCCTAAGATTTATTTGAACAGAGATATTTGAAATTGAGTCTGAGGCCGATCGGATGGTAAGCAAAAATGTTTTATACAATCGTTTTTCGCGATTTTCCAATACTTGCGGGTAGAATTGCCCAAATCGCTGATACACTTATTTATTAAGTTCTTTTGAAGAGCTCTGCAAATAACTTTGTTGCATTTGACACATCGACGACATCGTCGTATCGCATCGCATCGCATCGTATTGCCTCGTGTTGTATTGGTTGCATTCTTTATTATCGGCCGCGCCGATATCTTTTGACATAGGGGCAAAATACCGGCGGAAGCCGGGCACACAGCAGCGCTTAAATTATGGAGAAGTGGCAACGCCGGGCTTGCGATCTATTGGCTGCCCGATTCGCTCCCAAAGAGATGATGGGGAGCGTGGATCGCATGCCCTTGGATATACCCTTGGCCGTCATTTGGGCCTTTGACCCAAAAAAAAAAAAAAATCAAATAAATCTGTGCATATGGGCAGCATGGGTGACCATGTTTGAATGTATGCGTGTGCCGAATTTCGGTACCTTGGATGTTGCTGCCAAATGTACAGCGCGGGAGTTCGATTTTGTCAGCAGTATACGGCGGGCGTGCCGTGCTCGAAAGTACATTAAAGTTTATTTTTTCTTTTTGATGCCGGCCCCGTGCAAACGTACTCGAAAGAAAAAGTTTCTAACCGGCCAAATAAGCCGATATACAATAAACATTGTTATGTCAACAAATATATATAACGAAGAATCTTTAGTTATTTAATAATCAAACTTGGATTAAAACATTGTGCCAAGGCATACAAATTTAAAACACATAACTTATGTGCGAACCGTGGCGAACACACAAAACAATAAGACACTTAATAAATAAAAATGACCCCCGGGCATTTCTGCCCTATCAGCGAAGCACGTCGGCCATACTCCGCGCACTTGTCCGCAGCGTAACCATCCCCCCGGCGAGAAGAGTTATCAAAGCGGGGCTTCAACAACGACGAAACGGCCACCGGCGAGACCGCACCCACATCATTCGAGTGAGTCTGTTCCATTTCGTCCCTCCCTGCCCCGAGTAAAACGCAGCGGCAGAAGCAGACTCAGACTTTGAGACTCCTAAAAAAAGTTTGTTTTAACAACTAACAAACAAACCCGAACAAAAGCGAAGGCGACTTTGGACCAGCCGTATTTGTGACAACAGGCCCCAGCAAAATACTCTAGTTGTCCCGTCTTTATGTTGTTTGGTTAGTGGTAATACACTATTGAGACGGAATAATTTAATTCAAAATATTAGAATATAGGAAAACAATTTAGTAATAAATGACATAATTGGCATTTCACAATTAAACATTCTTATATTCCTACTTAATAGGGCAACAATGCATTTATGTATTTATACACAGTATAATAACAAAAAGGTGGCAATACCTCAACAAATTTTCACCTACACTTTTTAATTTCTCCGATAATGGCTTCATATGAGTAGTTGTTTAACATATAGATCGCGAATCATTTTGCTTTTTACATCAATAAAATCGTTCAGCCAGTTATTAAGAAATTCTTATATTTCCTATTATGTTCTATGTCAATGCAAAAAACAAACTAGCTGGCAATATTTACTTGATATTTTTATTCAATAATATAGCAGCAATTTCCAATTCTGCATTTAAGTTAATTAGGTTTTGTGCTTAAAAACATAAATAAGTCCTTATCCAATAACACGTACCAAAAATCGACGCTAAGTCACCGCCGCTATATTGACGCTCATTTTATTATTGCGCATTCGTAAAAATCTATCGATATTTTCCAAAATAATCGTAATCACATTTATCAAAAATTCGAATTCGAACTGAAGTTTAAACGTATTAAAACCATAAAAAAATTAAAAAAGGTCAGCGAAGTAAAAGACACGGCGTTGCTGCTATATTTTAGACTCTGATATTTCAAATCTGTCATAAACCTTTAGACTTTTATTGTTCTTGTCACTTCGTCGCTCATAACATCGTATTTACAATAGGCGCACATTATAATCGATTACGATTAATCGTACAATCGATAGTTCGCAAAATAAACGTAGACTTATTGGCTCTTCTTATAGCCTCTGTCCACTGAACACATTTCTTACACATATCTGAAAATGTCACACATGCAAAATGTGTAAAGTGCGGCCTGTATGTTTTCCCATAAGAAAACACATTTCACACAGCTTTCAAAAATGTGCAAATTCGCCCCGAACATTTCGGGTTTTTTGCGATGATTAATCGAGATTTGTATCGATGTTGTGAAGAATGTTAGAATATCATAACCATAAACAGCTGATATTTCAACGAACGTAAACGGCAACTTTAAATAAGATATTTAAAATTGTACTAAGCCCACAGTTTTTAGCTTTTAAGCATGGCGAAATGTCGGAAATAATATGTAAAATGAAGCCCTTACTTCGAGGCCGCATCATTTGAGTTTTGAAAGAAAAATTTTACGGCGCTTATGTAAATTAAAGTAACGCGATCAGCTGCTTATTTAAAGAAGCGGTACTTTACCGTCTCACATGTTACCGACAACCGGTTGAACACCAATAAGTGAAACTTGAAAATGTGACATTTCTTAAGCCAGTGGACAGAGGCTATAAGTCACCTCCACTTGACGCACATAATGATAAATGTTATTGTATAAGTTAAATAAAAAGAGCCATTAAGTTAAAAATACTATTTAGGGAATTATCGATTGATTTCTTTGAAAATACCATTTTTTGGTTAATTGTAATCGTCTGTGCCGTGCGGTTACTTTAATATCGAAGTTTTTGAGAGACGAAATGAAAGTGGTAAGAATATTTTATTTTAGTGAAATGTGAGTATTATATTCTTTTGCATAACAAAGTTTTAATAGAAAGGGGCAAATGTTTCGCGATGTTCAAAGGCGCGAAAGACGAGGCCTTTATTATAGAGGCTTTGCCTGTGGCACGTACATATAAAATAAATGTTCTCAAAAATTTTGAAAATGATTGTGAAACTGATCGGACTGTAATCAAACAACTCTCATACAATCCTTTCCGCCAATTTACCACAGTTGCGGGTGGAATTTCCCAAATCCCAACGCGCATTCGATAAGTTTTTATATAGATCTTTGAAAATAATTTTGAAGCAAATCGGAAAAAATTAGAACGTAACAAAAAAATTGTTGAATACCGAGGATGCTTTGATTTTGCGAAAAATGTGAAACTTTGAAAATAAGTTTACAGCAAAGTGGACACCACTTTAAACTTCGCCCAAAAAATATTTGAATCGCATTTCTACCGAAGGAGTTTGGATTTTGCAAAAATGTGAAACCCGTCTCAAATGATTTTTCATATAGATCCTTGAAAATGAATTTGTGGGCGAAACGTCACCTACCAAATCTTTGACCCCCATTTTCACTATGGAGGAATGGATTTTCAAAAAAGTGCGAAACACCCCTAAGATTTATTTGAACAGAGATATTTGAAATTGAGTCTGAGGCCGATCGGATGGTAAGCAAAAATGTTTTATACAATCGTTTTTCGCGATTTTCCAATACTTGCGGGTAGAATTGCCCAAATCGCTGATACACTTATTTATTAAGTTCTTTTGAAGAGCTCTGCAAATAACTTTGTTGCATTTGACACATCGACGACATCGTCGTATCGCATCGCATCGCATCGTATTGCCTCGTGTTGTATTGGTTGCATTCTTTATTATCGGCCGCGCCGATATCTTTTGACATAGGGGCAAAATACCGGCGGAAGCCGGGCACACAGCAGCGCTTAAATTATGGAGAAGTGGCAACGCCGGGCTTGCGATCTATTGGCTGCCCGATTCGCTCCCAAAGAGATGATGGGGAGCGTGGATCGCATGCCCTTGGATATACCCTTGGCCGTCATTTGGGCCTTTGACCCAAAAAAAAAAAAAAATCAAATAAATCTGTGCATATGGGCAGCATGGGTGACCATGTTTGAATGTATGCGTGTGCCGAATTTCGGTACCTTGGATGTTGCTGCCAAATGTACAGCGCGGGAGTTCGATTTTGTCAGCAGTATACGGCGGGCGTGCCGTGCTCGAAAGTATATTAAAGTTTATTTTTTCTTTTTGATGCCGGCCCCGTGCAAACGTACTCGAAAGAAAAAGTTTCTAACCGGCCAAATAAGCCGATATACAATAAACATTGTTATGTCAACAAATATATATAACGAAGAATCTTTAGTTATTTAATAATCAAACTTGGATTAAAACATTGTGCCAAGGCATACAAATTTAAAACACATAACTTATGTGCGAACCGTGACGAACACACAAAACAATAAGACACTTAATAAATAAAAATGACCCCCGGGCATTTCTGCCCTATCAGCGAAGCACGTCGGCCATACTCCGCGCACTTGTCCGCAGCGTAACCATCCCCCCGGCGAGAAGAGTTATCAAAGCGGGGCTTCAACAACGACGAAACGGCCACCGGCGAGACCGCACCCACATCATTCGAGTGAGTCTGTTCCATTTCGTCCCTCCCTGCCCCGAGTAAAACGCAGCGGCAGAAGCAGACTCAGACTTTGAGACTCCTAAAAAAAGTTTGTTTTAACAACTAACAAACAAACCCGAACAAAAGCGAAGGCGACTTTGGACCAGCCGTATTTGTGACAACAGGCCCCAGCAAAATACTCTAGTTGTCCCGTCTTTATGTTGTTTGGTTAGTGGTAATACACTATTGAGACGGAATAATTTAATTCAAAATATTAGAATATAGGAAAACAATTTAGTAATAAATGACATAATTGGCATTTCACAATTAAACATTCTTATATTCCTACTTAATAGGGCAACAATGCATTTATGTATTTATACACAGTATAATAACAAAAAGGTGGCAATACCTCAACAAATTTTCACCTATACTTTTTAATTTCTCCGATAATGGCTTCATATGAGTAGTTGTTTAACATATAGATCGCGAATCATTTTGCTTTTTACATCAATAAAATCGTTCAGCCAGTTATTAAGAAATTCTTATATTTCCTATTATGTTCTATGTCAATGCAAAAAACAAACTAGCTGGCAATATTTACTTGATATTTTTATTCAATAATATAGCAGCAATTTCCAATTCTGCATTTAAGTTAATTAGGTTTTGTGCTTAAAAACATAAATAAGTCCTTATCCAATAACACGTACCAAAAATCGACGCTAAGTCACCGCCGCTATATTGACGCTCATTTTATTATTGCGCATTCGTAAAAATCTATCGATATTTTCCAAAATAATCGTAATCACATTTATCAAAAATTCGAATACGAACTGAAGCTTAAACGTATTAAAACCATAAAAAAATTAAAAAAGGTCAGCGAAGTAAAAGACACGCCGTTGCTGCTATATTTTAGACTCTGATATTTCAAATCTGTCATAAACCTTTAGACTTTTATTGTTCTTGTCACTTCGTCGCTCATAACATCGTATTTACAATAGGCGCACATTATAATCGATTACGATTAATCGTACAATCGATAGTTCGCAAAATAAACGTAGACTTATTGGCTCTTCTTATAGCCTCTGTCCACTGAACACATTTCTTACACATATCTGAAAATGTCACACATGCAAAATGTGTAAAGTGCGGCCTGTATGTTTTCCCATAAGAAAACACATTTCACACAGCTTTCAAAAATGTGCAAATTCGCCCCGAACATTTCGGGTTTTTTGCGATGATTAATCGAGATTTGTATCGATGTTGTGAAGAATGTTAGAATATCATAACCATAAACAGCTGATATTTCAACGAACGTAAACGGCAACTTTAAATAAGATATTTAAAATTGTACTAAGCCCACAGTTTTTAGCTTTTAAGCATGGCGAAATGTCGGAAATAATATGTAAAATGAAGCCCTTACTTCGAGGCCGCATCATTTGAGTTTTGAAAGAAAAATTTTACGGCGCTTATGTAAATTAAAGTAACGCGATCAGCTGCTTATTTAAAGAAGCGGTACTTTACCCTCTCACATGTTACCGACAACCGGTTGAACACCAACAAGTGAAACTTGAAAATGTGACATTTCTTAAGCAAGTGGACTGCCGTTATCATTCAATTCATAGAATAACATTCAAATTGTAAATTCGTACAAATCAATCGATATTTTTCTAAATAATCGTATTTATACCAGCAAAAAACAAAATCAACGGAGTAAAACATTCGACGTTGCCGCTATATTTCAGACTATCATATTCAAATTCAGTCATATGTAAGCCAATAAAAATTGACAAAATTCTTGATTCAAAAAATGCTTTTTATTACAAATATTTGAAACTTTCAATGTTTTTTTTAACATAACAATAAATTAAAACTATTGATTCAAATGGTAAATAAATTGATTATGATGAGGTTATCTGATCTTCGCCAGGAAGGTTCATTTTAACGAGTATTTTTCCACTAACTTTTTTGAAAGCCGAGCTATTTTTATTTGCAGCTTCTGTAAAAAGAAACAAGGTACACTTAAATATGAAAAAATCATATACATATAAAGTTCATGAAATATTGGTCATTACCTTTGGCTTTATCTGCCGCTGCATTGGGACTTTTTTTTTATCAGAAAATTCTGTACAAAATATTTAATATAAAATAAATCTTGTATTGTATACTTGAATGTTTATTTGATGTTGCTTTTTGTTTTGTGATTTAATTAAAATATTCAATTTACCCTGGATGCTGCTTGTAATATCAACTTCGCCATCAGGGCTATTTCGATCAGCGTCTATTTTGAAAGAACATATGTACATATATATGTAAATATGAATAATTAAATAAAATTGCTAGGGGTATTAAACACATACATAAATGCATGATAAATATTTTACTGAATATAAAATATGTACTTATGTATGTATGTGCACATTATTATTATATAAATACATTTTCTTTGGTTTTCCGAAAATTTCACTTATCGTTTTAATTTGTATCTATTCAGCGAAAACTTATAGCACATACATATGTACATATGTAGGTTCACATAGTGTATGTAGAAGTACACATACATACATACATAAACGTATATAAGCGAAGCTCACACGATTATCTAAAGGTTACTATGTTTATACCCATGAACATGCATTAATAATGTTACTTACCATTTAAGTTTTTGCATTTTTGATCAAGGCAAAATGCAAATGCAGCTGTATCTATAATAGTAGCTGCATATTTCGTGCCTCTGAACGTAACTAAACAATAGTACCCATTTAGTATCACTCTGTCTTCCGGAAGTACATAATACTTTCCACATTTCACTAAAAAAAACATTTTTGTTTTTATACTTGTTACTTCGTCGCGAAACACTTCAAAATTAGATTAAGCGCACAGCACAGGCGATTACGATTAACGAAACACAAATTAACATACTTTCTTTGTATCGAATAGCAAAATAGTGTTATTCAATTGCAATAATCAGTGTTGCCCAAACATCGATGACAACAGAAAAGACTGAGCACAAAACATACGAATAAAAATTAATATAATCGTGTTTATCCAAAAGTAATTTAAAACATGATCTGATTAAAATAGTTTTTTTTTGCGTTGTGCGCAGGCAAATTTACTTAATATTTACTTGCATAGATCATATTCAAGCGCAGCGTACGTCAGTTACGGCGTCTACATGCCTTTGAGGAGGACTTGTGGCCGCATTTGTTAGAGAGCGATTGCAACTGTTGCAACAAAGATCTCTGCTCAAATATGGTTCACATTGCCAACAGCTTAACAGAAGAATAGCTTGTCGAGAATAAAAGCAGTTCTAACCCAGTGCAGTCGAACACACCCAGATGCAGCACTCAGGCCACAACGATTCGTTCCAAGACATTACAGGAAGCGCTGCAGCCAAAAGTCCTGGCGAAAAATAAGCATAGGTCGTTGTGTAATTTTTTTATTTTTACATTGTTATTATTTTTATATAAGGTTTTTTGACAAGGTCCGAAGCTGAGCCCAAACAAAACTCCCAAATCTACATGTGTGAAATCCAGCTCTGTGCCAACGCCAAAGCAACAAAAAGAATTCCTTAAAACTAACAGCAGTGTCGATAAGAAACCATTCACTAAACTTGACAGACCCAAAGCGTCTAGCCAGAGCTGCAGCTGAAAACAATGCCAATGCCTCCAAAGAAAATATCGAAAACACCACCAAATCAAAGCTTGAGAAAACCAATGAAGCGTCAATTGAAGCAAATTATCCCGATATAGACATCTTGGCACGTGCCCTGAAAAAATCAGCCAAAAGTCAATTAAACGTCCAGCACATCATAAACGATGTTTGATTTTTGTTCCTCCGATTCCGCTACGGCATTTGCCACTTGCTGGAATTAGATGGCGATGCCGATTATACTGTGGTAACATCTACAACTGTCTACAAGCCACCTGTAACCGTCACCAAGACCGCAGCTGTGGCCCAATGTCCAAATATTAAGCAAACAAAAAAAGAAGTCTTACTGTATGCCAATCGATCGGAAGCAAATCTACAGCTAGAGCAACTTTATGCTCACCGAGCCCGCCCCATCATTTGACAACGGAAAGCGCGCAAGTTTCTTATGTACCACGTAGGCAGTAGCAGCTTTGATGGTTGATACTTGATTTATTCACGTCCCACCGCGAAGTTGGCGGCTATGTTGTATTTCGATGCGAAGTCTGTGAATTATGAGTCTTCCCGTTCCAGTAGCTGCGATGAAGAAATATTGGATCGTGTTCAGCGTTACGGATTGTTGACTTAATGCTATGAGCAAATCGTTATGAATACTTGTTTAATATGTTTCATATTTATATATGTTAAACATCTTGAATTATATTATTAGATTTGACGAACGTTTGTTATATTTCATTTTATTTACAATTTCGCTATTAACAACAGAAACATTACTAACATTCCAATATGCGTATATCAAGTTTTCGAAAATCCCGCTTTATTACCCACTTTTGATTAAAAAAAAATGAACATGCAGGTAGCAGATCGGACGACCACATAATCTTTAATAAAATCAAATACACGAAAATCGAGCTCTGGTCCTTTTGGTCTTATACAATAACAGACACCAAAGTAGGTTGGTATGTGTATTGCCCACCAATTTAAGGCACAATATTATTGTAAAGATGAAATGGTGGCACAAAGTGCGTCCTGTCGCGTGCTCGAGTCCAATTGAGGCATCTATTATTTTATACGCTAAACCCATAAAAAATGATACTACGTATCTGTAAATCAGATAATTTTGAAATACCCAAAAACTTAAACTACAATTTTAAGGCAGTTGTCCTTTAAGAATAAGCTCTACTAAAAATGTCATCAAGATCGGTTGAGAAAAACAAAGGTAATGTGTTTTTTCGGTCCTCGTGTTGCGGCAGCTTCACAGAAAACAAAAAAAAATATTAATTTCGTACTTAAATCAAGTCAACCCGGTCATAAAAGTACGGTAAGACTGGTAATACTTGATTCAAGTATGAAATTCTTCTTTCGAGTATAAGTTCGAAAATACTTAAATCAAGCTTTGTTTGTTACGTTTTACAGCCTTATTACGCTGAAGTTTAGGACGGAAGTCAACTTATTGTCTCTTAAAATAAGATCGATATAACCTCAATATAAGACAACAAATACTTAAATTAACCCCATTTTCGCCTTGAAATAAGACTAATATAGTCTTAAATTGAGCCCAATATGTCCATTATACAATCCCAGTTTGAGCTTCAACATTAATCTTGATTCAAGAGCTCACAAACTTATAATATGTTTAAATCATTCTTAATTTAAGACCATATATTAATCTCATTTTGCTTTTTAATTAAGATCAATTTAGCCTTCAAACAAGATTTTCTGATCATGTTTCAAGAATATTTTAACCTTTGTAGGAGATTAATTTATTCTTGAATCAAGCCCCAATCTGACTTAAATCAAAAATATTAATACTAAAATTAAAACAAAAATTTACTTTTTATACCCTGAACCCGTTAAAAATGGGTAAAAAAGGGTATAATGTTTTTATTTTTATTTATTAATAGTTTTTTTTACAAGTTATTCATTAATATTAAATATATATAAGTCTTACATACGATTTCCCGTTATTTAGTGGGTAAAGATGTAGGGGAAGACTTATCAAACTCATTGCTTGTAGTTGCTGTGATTGATTTTTACTAAACAGTTTTCACCAAGGATTTGAGCGAGTGCCTCGCGAAATGAAATGTAAATCCTAAAATCAAAAATAATGTATTAAAAAAATCAAAAGTTAACGTAATATAAACTTCACAATAACACCTGCATTTTTTCCAAAGGGAAAAGATGACAAAGCCCTCAAATTAAGCTATGAAGTCCTGGCTTTTTTTATTTTTATTTTATTGCCATTGCGTCTTCCACTATAAAATTCATTAGGTCTTCTCGCAAAGAATCAGTAAAATCTTTGTGCGCCGCTCCAAAGGCTAAGATGTTATTTCCGTTACTTGTTTCGTGCAGTAAGAAAAATTAACTCTGACAAGAAAAGAGAACTTATAATTTGTTTAAATGAACGTCGTCCACTATTTGGATATGAATTTCTTACCTTGTTTAAGACCATTCGTCCAAGATAATCGACTTGTGGCGTCGAGTCATTACGATACATTTGATGACATGGAACTTATTTTTCCAAACTACGATAACGGAAACAAGTAAGAGGTTCTAGTCGGGAGCTCCCGACTAGGGAATACTCTGAGCCCTCTTATTCCAACACCAAAAGGAATTTGTTTGAATTAATAAAGATAAATTAAAAAAAAGAAGGTCCATTGGCAGGGTTTGAACTCGCAACTGACCTCATTACTTACTGCCGACTCTACTCGCGACAGACCGTACCATTTGCCACTGCCTCTACTTAACAGCCACTTTAATATTTGAGTCTTTCTGAAGCAGACGAGCATGAATGTGTGTGTGTACCATGTACACTGTAAAATTGCGTCGCAAACACGTGCGCAGTAGTGCGCAAATACCGAAAGACAAACCAAAAATCGATCTTAATGAAATTTTCTACAGTATATCTTATTGTACAATAGAACACTTGTGTTTCCTCAATAAGTCAATTGCATTTAAATTGTGGCTTAAATTGGTAGGCAATACAAGTTGGGTTATTAACTTGATTTATAGCTCTGTGTTGTTAGCGGGAATGTGGCGATAGGTATAAAATTAAAGATACTTGATATATACGTATTATTCTAGAGTAAACATATCAGTTTTGGTGACACTAGTTCTTATTATATACACAATTTGCTTAAAAAAAAAACTAGATTTCGCTATCGGTTTTTATCGATTACTTGGAAACGGAGTAAGTTATCGATTATCGGAAACAAGCTCGATCTGCGCATGGACTAGGAGGACCTACAGCTAAAATATCAGTCTCTAGCTCTTATAGTTTCTACATACATCTGCGTACATACATACGGACAGATCGACGGACATGGCTAGATCGACTCTATATACTATATACTTTATAGGGTCGAAGATGCTTCCTTCTGCCTGTTACATACATTTGCACAAATACATTATACCCTTTTCACCCATTTTCAATGTTCAGGGTATAATAATGTAATTATTAAATTTAAAAATTAAAACAATATAACATAAATTTTTTGTCGTTATTATTAATTATGTTAAGCATAATGTATATGTGAATATAATTATATTACAAAGTTTATTAATAATTATGTTTTGTTATGTATGTACAAGTTACCCATATCAACCAAAGGCACATGCCGTTGTATGTTTGCGTTGCTACATATTTGCAACGGAAACATATCCACTGATCACGCGGCTCACATCCGCCGTTGTGCTTGCATTGTTACATAGTTGCAGCCTTGCATAAACAGTGGTCAGTGGCCACAGTGCTGGCGAACATAACAAGATGCCTTGCACATGCTGCAAGGTCAGCACTTTTGGGCAACCACGACGACAGCAGTTAAGCCGCTCCGACCATCGTTCTGCCAGCTGCTCCGTCACAACTTTGAGGGTTTATGATAAGATCAATACTCAGATAAAAGTTAGATTTTAATTTGGTTTTGAAGAGAGCGTATAAGGTAAGCGAGGCTTAAGTGCAAAAATACTGCAAACACATAATTACCAAAATTAAAACTATTAAACAATTTTTTTTGGTGAAGTTTGAAGCGCATATAAAAAAAAGAAGTAAAAAAAAAAGTTATTTCTTTTCTGAAAAACAGTATACTAAATTTCTTTAAAAATTATTGTCGATTATAACAAAAAAAAATACAACAAATACCTTTTATTACCACATAGAATAATATAATAATAGTAATAATAAAAAATAATAATAACCTTCTAAGTTTCTTCGGTACGGCTCGAACTCGCAACATACCACACCACCTGCCACCGCCGCTACTCAACAGCCATACCCATAATTTAGAAATGTTGAGAAAAAACGGATTCAAATAGCAGCACTAAAAACAATACAATCGAATTCGAAGCAGACGCGCATGAATGTGTGTGCGCTAACCGCTAACCGATCTTAATGAAATTTTCTACAGTATATCTTATTGTACCATAGAACATTTGTGCATTCTCAAAAAGTTAATGGCATTAAAATTGTAGTTAAAATTGTTGGGCAATACAAGTTGGGTTATTAACTTGATTTATAGCTATGAGGTAGTAGCGGGTAGTTTGCGATGGGTATAAAATGAAAGATACCTGATATATATATACTATTCTAGAATAAACTCTTGCATTTATTATATATCCAATTTGTTAAAAAAATCAGGATTTCGATTTCGATTTTTATCGGTTACTTGGAAACGAAGTAAGTTATCGATTATCGGAAACAAACTTGATCTGCGCATGGTCCTCCTAACCTACAGCTAAAATTTCTCTAGCTCGCATAGGTACTAAGAGCTTTGCGTTCATACATGCGGACAGACGGTATGGCTAGATCGAGTCGGCTGTTGATGCTGATTTATATATATATTTACTTTATGGGGTCGGAGACGGTTCCTTCTGCCTGTTACATACATTTGGACGAAAACAGTATACGCTTTTACCCATTTTCAGAGTTCATGGAATAAAAATATATGATATATATATATATTCAGGTGTGTTGTGTGATGAGTTGTTAGATTCGGTTAATGCCTTCAAGAGTTTACAGGCATGCCAGTAGCATACGTGTCATGGCGTCAGGCGTATCAGGCTGCTTACAGCCTCTTTAGACTCTTCGATGGCAGTTCCAGAAACTATCAAGCGGTACTCATAATTAGGAGCAATGTTAGTAAATTCACGATGACATACGACCCAGTACTGGCCATGGGTATGGGTAAAAAATTTGGGTCTGATGCCCTAAGGGTATTAATATCAGGATGAAAAAGAAACTTGACAATCATCTTAACGATGACCAAAGAGGTAGAATCGAACCACGTAGGTATGCCTTTGCGGCAAACTTCGAGAAATCCTTAGAGGACAAAACAAAAACCTGCCAGACAGCAGGAACAAAGGGGTGCAGCAGCCGCCTTTGTCTGTACCAAAAGCCCAGCCTACGCAAGGCAGGGTGGCTAACGAGGTATCCAGCAATCAGGGGCCGGATGCCATGGAGGTCGATACCTCCTCTAAATTTAGACAGTAGACTTCATTCCAAAAGGATCAAAGGCCCGCAAAAGGTGGTCAAGATCAAAAAAGAGGTAATAACTGCGAACGAATGCATTTTTTCTCCTCAGTAGCTTATCCACATTTGACGGCTTAATTGGGCTCGACCTGCTAACACAGGTACAGGTAACACCCGATTTAAAGGATACCAAAATGAATCTCAGCACTGGCTCAGAACAAATCTTCTACTATGTGTGCAAAGATGTTCATATCACGAAATTAAAAGAATTAGAGGTACCCCCAATGTTAAGGCTAAATTTGAAAAGTTCTAACTGCCAAAGCCAAGGTTTTTGCGAACCTAAACGAGTCGCTGCACTACAATACGGATGTTATTGCCATGATTAGAACTACAAATGAATCACCTATTTGTACAAAGTTGTACCCATATCGTATGGGTGTGGCAGATTTCTTTGAACAAATCCTTAAATACAGAATCATCAGAAAGTCAAGGTGACCTTATAACAACCCGTTGTGGGTTGTAGATAAAAAAGGCGTGGACGAGCTTGGGGAAAAAGAGAAAAGGTTAGTTGTGGACTTCAGAAAACCTAACGAACAAACGGTAGCCGGCAAGTACCCAATGCCGGACAAATCCATGATTTAAGCAAATCTGAGTAGAGCTAAGATTTCAAGTCTGGTTACCACCAGATAGTCGTGGCAGAAAAGGACCGTGAAAAGACCTCATTTTCTGTGAACGGAGGAAAGTACGAATTCTGTCGACTTTGTTTTGGATTATAAAATGCTGGCAGATCAGTTTTTTAAAGAAAGTGTCGAGTATCTCTTTTTATACCCTTGCAGAGGGTATTATAATTTTGTCGTGAAATGTGTAACGCATAGAAGGAGACATCTCCGACCCCATAAAGTATATATATTCTTGATCAGCATCAACAGTCGAGTCGATATAGCCATGTCCGTCTGTCCGTCTGTCCGGCTGTCTGTTTCTATGCGAACTAGTCTCTCAGTTTTAAAGCTATCTTAATGAAACTTTGCAGAAGTCCCTTTTTCTGTTGCACGCAGCACATATGTCAAAACCAGCTGGATCGGACCACTATATCATATAGCTGCCATAGGAAAGATCGGTCGAAAATTAAGATTTTGTATGAAAAAACATTTTGTTTTTCAAGATATCTTGACCAAACTCGGCATTTATTAGTTTTACTAATCTCCTCATATATATGCAAAATCCTTTTAGGATCGGACCACTATATCATATAGCTGCCATAGGAACGATCGGTCGAAAACTAGGTTTTTGATTAAAAGCCTTTTTTGTTTATCAAGATACCTTCACCAAGTTCGGCATTAACCATTTTCTCGGCAGTAAAAGGTTGCAAGGGTATTAGATCTTCGGCGTGCCGAAGATAGTCTTTCTTCCTCGTTTTTTCTTAAATTTTGTTTATTTCCAGATCTGGTATCGAGTATCTCGGATTTATCGTATTAGGAGAGGGTGCAAAAATTGACCCCGAAAAAGTAAAAACCATACAAGAGATTGCTGAGCCCAACAATTTGTTCGCGGTAAGGTCCTTTTGGCACTCGCCAGTTTTTACAGATGCTTTGTAAAAGACTTTGCATCCATAGCGAGGTCGTTGTCCGATATTTTGAAAGAAGAAAATTGCTCCGTCAGCAAACACTGATTGCGAAAATTTCGATTGAACTAAACAAGGTGCAAAGACGCTCATTTGAGAAGTTAAGAAACATTTTGGCGTCGGAAGACGTCATGTTACTTTACCCTGACTTTAAGGCGCCATTTGATTTAACAACAAGTCAAGTCATGGCATAAGGGCAGTTCACTCTCAAAATGGTCGTCCGATAACAATGATCTCGAGGACTCGTAAAGATAAGGAAGTCAACTACGCGACAAACGAGCGAGAGTTACTTGCGATTGTCTGGCCCTTGGGAAAACTCCGCCACTACCTGTACGGAGCAAAAGGCATATATATATTTATCGACCACCAACCAGTTGCATAAGCGGTTTCGGAAAGAAACCCAAATGCCAAGATTAGGCGTTCGAAGGACTTCATTGACCAACACGATGCTAGCGTCTTTTACAAGCCTGACACGGATAAACACGTCGCTGACGCACTATCACGACAAGGTTTAAATAATCTAGAAAGTAAGTTCGCAAAAACTGACATGGCGACAGTACATAGCAAGGCATCGCTGTCATATTCGATAGAGCCCACTGACAAACCCTTGAACTGCTTTAAGAACCAAATCATTATTGAAGATGGAAAATTTCCGTTAAAACATAAATTTGTGATTTCCAAGCCCAAAATACGCCACCTAATCAGCTTCAGAAGCAAAAGGCGCTACTCGACGTCTAAAAGGAGGTAGTAAGCCCAGATGTTGTAAATGATTTACATTGCAGTTTACATGTACTGGCACAAGCCCAGACTGAGGTGCTGATAGCATTCCCAGCCACCAAGTTCAGGCATTGTAAGAATCTCGTTGCAGGCATTTTTAGTAAAGACGAAATGCTTGAAATCACCACAATGGAGCACAATCGTGTACATAGGGCAGCGCAAGAAAACATAAGACAAATTATGGGCGAATATTATTTTCCAAACATGACCAAACTAACAATCGAGGAGGCCCTGAACTGCAAGGTTTGTGCAAAAGCCAAATATGACAGGCACCCGGGCAAGCAGCCCTTGGGTGAAACGGCAATTCCTTCATTTACATGCGAGCTTTTGCATATCGACAAACATTCGACAAACAAGAAGTTTTTCCTCACATGCTCCCAAAATTCGCCGTTGTACAACCAGTAGCATCGCGAACAATTGAGGATGTAAAAGTTGTAATGAACATCTTCCCACACGCTAGATCCGTGTACTGCGACCATGAACCAGCACTGTTCTCGGAAACTCTTCGAACGTTACTGTCGAACCATTTCGACGTTTCCATAAGTAACGCACCCCCTTGCACAGCACGTCCAACGTGCAAGTAGAGCGCTTCTACTCTACGTTGAACGAGTTAGCAATAGGCCTGGGGATTTACTTATTCTAAGGGCCACCGTGCTATACAACGACACTATAAATTCCTTTACAAATAAAAACCCATTGACATAGATCATTCTGCCACTGCCGAATTACAACAGAAGGTAAGAATCAGGTTGCTGAAATCACAACTAATCGATGTAGGAGAAAAAGTCCTTGTACAGAGCAACATAAGGCTTGGCAAGAAGCTTACCCCCTGTACGTTGAGGAGAGGGTCGAAGTGGACTTGGGGAAATCGGTCCTAATTAAGGGAACGGTACTTCATAATGACAATATTAAATAAGCACCGCACGCACGTTCTTACCCCAGTTTCCTTTAAATTTCAGGACAGCACTTCTACTACTTCTATGTTTTGGCTCACACTCGGGCCCGGACTTTTTATATTCTGAATATATTTTAATTGTGGATGGAGAGGTGACTATTTGGAGGCAGTGTGGGAACTTGAGGCACACCGTCAACCTGTCAGAGTATTCGTCTTTAGATTATTTCCCCGATCACACATCCAGAAATTGTTAGATACAGACATAGAACACATAAAGACACTTTGTCCGCTTTAAGAGTCCACAACAGGAATACAAGAAGTTTAGACTTCATTGTCATTAAAAGTTGTGGCAGGGACACCAGATGCGACGGACGTAGACCATATTAGATCTATAAAGAGCCGGTTAATAGACTTTAGCAATAGACAAATTGTCATTAATTCAGACACACAATATTAAATAAATAATATAACAAATACCGTTAACGAACTTTTGAGTTATAAAGATATATAGACTCAGGTCATCCCATGAACTGTTATTAACAAGAAATAGAATTCTGATCACTGAAATAAATAATTTACTCCTAACCATTGCGCTTTCTAAATTAAACACTATAAATCCGGTCATTCTGAACCATAGTTATACTAAAGAAATCTTGGAGGATCGACCATAGAAGTATCCGAAGATGTAATTATAATTAAATACCCTAAGATTAGATCTGCCAGTAAAAAGATTACCATATTCCCGGTGGCACACCACGGCAGAATTGTGCAGCTCCCTAACCACGTCAACACCGTGGCCGAATGCGACACCAAGGTTATAGTGGTCACCAACTGTGCGGTGTCGACTGTGTTGACCACGACAACGCTCTACGAACTAGCGGAGAACAGCACATGCGCCCAACAACTTCTCCGGGAGGGGTGGCCCACTGCAGAACGCAGCCATCTAAGCTTCGTCATGGTCATCGAAGACGGGATAATCATTATCCAATGATAGCCCGACCAGGGTGTGCACAGATGGTATTACAGAGCTACTTATCAACGGCACTTTCAAAATAAAGCTCGAGTCAATGGCCAACATAAGCGGGACGCGGACTGCTAATTGGAATAGTATACCGGCGCGTTAACCAGGGATTGCAATGTCGCCCAACTTGAACATCACCGTCATGACGGTATACTGAGCATGCCGTTCTTACACCGATTAAGCTCTGACAACTTGGCCTACATTAGAGAACTTAGAGATGAAACCACCGGAAGATCGACTTCACAGATTGCCATGCTAGGGACATTGATCACCTCCATCATCGTATGCGTTCTCACCTTTCTCAGACGACGTCAGAGGAAGATCACAGAAGCGCAAGAGCTAACCGAGGTGATTGCGGGCATTTGCCAAAGCCGAGGACGGCAATGTCTTAAGAGGGGGAGCAGTTAACCAGTTCCCAAGGGGAAATGCCGTTGTGTGTTTGCGTTGCTACATATTTGCAACGTAAACATATCCACAGATCACGCGGCTCACATCCGCCGTTGAGCTTGCATTGTTACATAGTTGTAGCCTTGCATAAACAGTGGGCACTGGCCACAGTGCTGGCGAACGTAACAAGATGCCTTGCACATGCTACAAGGTCAGCACTTTTGTTCTTATAATAAGATCAATGTTCAGTTATAAGTGAGATTTTAATTTGGTTTTGAAAGAGATCACAACGTGCCTCGTAATAAAAGAACAATTATAATTCTCATCGCTTTACTGCAGTCTCCAAATGGCTCAAGGCAAATCGTGTGTACATCGTTTTGTCCTCGACACACCCAAACTTGATAATTTACATATGTACACCATGAACACCTTGCTTGTTCTCCACATGAATAACTTTTTTCCGAAATGCAAATCTAGGTCCAAGTAGTGGTATCGCTACGTACAACCGGTTACGAAAACTTACTTCGACAAGCCAAAGTTAAAATTGCATAACAAAAAATAAACATACAAATTCACACATATATATGTATTTACATATGTTGTCAGTTGAAGATGTCTCCTTTAATGCTTACACATTTCATGACGAAATTACTTGTCCACCAAAAACAAGAATCAATCAAAACGGACAAAGAAATGCGTACATATGTGCATACTAAATAGGTGTGCATACAGAAAAGCATGAGAATCGACGCCGATCTAATTGCACAAATACACACGTTGCAACCATACATACATATGTATTTTTGCAAGCGACAGGCGTCATCTTAACGGCGGCGTCTTGCTCTAGAAAATAGCGCGATTAATTTCGTCACAGTTCTACATACAGACATATATGTGTGTAAATTAAGAAGATGCTGTCCCGCGCTGTTTAGCTTGTTTCAGACGGTCGTCGCGAGCAGACTTGTTGTCTTTTGTTTTCGAACAAAAGCCACTGTGCAGGTGTTCAAGTCGAAGTAAACAATGCAATACAACAATTAAACATTACGGTAAAGATTGCGGTAAAAGGCAATAAAACAGCTGTTGCCAGTGTCGGAGGAAGACGTTCCAATGGATCCGAAGAGGCAGGTGCTGGAACGGTGCCCCACGGATAAACAAGTCCACGGTGGTCACGAGTCGGGACCCGAGCGAATCCGGTAATGCCATTGCCAAACGGATCGTGGAGGATGTCGTACCCACAGTTGGAGTGCGTGTCCTTTAGGTGCGTGAGCTCTGGCGAGTCAGTGCAGTTATCCACACACCGTCAAAGGGCAAGCTTAACAAGGTGGTGGCAAACAGCAAGTTTGCGGAGGTTGGACTCAACATCCTGCCGAAAAAGGGGCTGTAGCCGAAGATAACGGTGTTCGCTGTGGACACAGCGATCCTGCCCGAGGTATTTATGGACAACAACTTCAAGGAATAGCTGACAGCTGCGGCGTTTCACAAGGCGATACACCTTGAGTCGAAGCCGTGGTCCGTTACTGATAGCACCAACGTTAATCTGACGCTAGAAGTTGACGAGAGCGCCCTGGCGACTTTCGAAAAGACCGGACGGGTTTATATCAAGTGGTTTTCATACCAATGCCGGTCCTTCGTCCGCACCTATGCTTGCTATAGGTGCGTCGGCATCCACCACAAGGTGTCGGAGTGCCGCGTCAAACAGGAAGAATGCCGACAGTGTGGACAGATCGGACACGTCGCAGCCAAGTACGGAATTGCCGCTTCAAGGGGCTACCCTCGGAGCATTCTATGCTTTCGGGGTCTTGCCCGACTTATGGCGCAGCGTTGGCAAATATGCAAGCTAAACATTAATGTTAGGCTTCATCCAAGCCAACTGTGACCGAGGCCGCGCTGCGTGCATCGATATCGGTGTACGTATGCGTGACCACGTCCACTCCTTTTCGCCGCTGCAGGAGCCATATGTTGACGTCGTTGGAAGGATTACGGGCTTTCGAGCCGGGATGCGAGTTTTCGGAAGCCACACTGTCGAGGACCGGAAAAGAAGCGCTGCTGTTATTATCGAGGACCCAGATGCCATCTGTCTACCAGTGGAGTCGCTAACCACCGAGGCTGGAGTATATGTGAGGGTCACAGGTAAACATGGCACAGTTTACTTAACCTTCATATACTGCCATGCTCATGCTGACTTGATGAGGATATTAAGCTATATGGATGCCATACTGCTACTGGACGCCTAGCCTGGACGCAAACGCAGTGTCTCCCTTCTGGTTCAGCAAACAGCACGAATCTTTCGTGGCCAGCTAAACTACAGAAGAGGCGAATAGCTAGATGAGTGGATACTCGCAAGTCGTGCCAACGTGCTCAATCAAGTCAGCGAGGTGTACACGTTCGATAATCGAAGAGGACAGAACGATATCGGCGTTACAATCATCACCCAAATGCAGTTGAGAGCTTTGCTCCTGTGCCGTCCTGGAAGCGTGCTAATGCTGATTTGCGATTGTTCGACTCAGAGCTGGTAGAGGAAATCGAGGAGCACCTTTCCCAGGAGGACATTAAGATATTGCCGTTGGACTCCGCGGTGTCTGCCCTACGCCTTGCCGTACAGTCTGTGTGCGGCAGAGTGTTAGGCCGCAGACCGTAGAGAGCCCAGGAAAAAGTTAAATGGTGGACTGTCGAACTGAGTGCCAAACACCGGGTGGTCAGGAGACTGAGCGGAGGCTTCAGGATGCTCGGCGCAGAGGCTACGGATCTGCGCTGTATCTTGCAGCTCATCTGCGGACAGCCGTCCGCGAGTTCAAGACCACAGAGATGATCCGTGGGGGCACGTCTACCGGATATGCCGTGGACGAAAGCGGTCTACCGATTTGAGGTGCCTTCGTTCGGATGGCGGGCAGGTCGTAACATGGCACGACTGTGCGAGTCTCCTCCTCCACAGTTTTTTTCCAGCTGCGGAGTCGAGTGAAGACATCGTCATTCCGGACGAAGCTGCTCCAGCGCTCGAAGCTTTCGAGGTTGGAGTATGCGTCGTCAAGTACCGGTACCTTGGCATCACAGTCGGTGAACGGTTGAATTTTCAGCCGCATATCGCAGGATTGCGGGTTAAGCTGACTGGAGTCGTCGGAGCATTAGGTCGCGTTCTACGGGTTGACTGGGGCCTCAGTCCCCGAGCCAGACGCACTGTATATGCCGGGCTCATGGTGCCTTGTGCACTGTTTGGTGCCTCGGTATGGTTTTCCGCGGTCAGGGGAAAGTCGGGGGCCAGGAGGCGCCTCACCTCCTGCCAAAGAGACATTCTCTCAGGAAGCCCACCGGTATGCCGAACAGTGTCCACCGTGGCACTGCAGGTGCTCGCTGGAGCTCCACTGGATTTGGATACCAAGCAATTGGCTATCAATTCAAGTCAGCCGTGCCCACCTGCTAGATGATAGTGAGTGGCTGTCCGGTCTAGATATGGCTAATCTAGATCAGAGGCAGAAGAAGGCGTTGCTGGACGAAGGCATGTGCTCCGAGTGGCAACAGAGGTGGGTTATTGATGAGTAACGTCGACCGACTCATCAGTTTATCCCGGACGTATGCTTTGCTTACAGCTGCAGAGACTTTGGTCTTCTCGCTGGATTCCTGTTGACGACCTACGGGTCGCTAAATGCATTTCTGCATCAGAGAAGTTTGAGCGCAACGCATAGCATAGCTCTGTTGGTCTGTTTTGGCGGGTTTTTTCCGTGTCTCATGCCACGAGCGCTGTGAATGTGTCTGTCCCTACCGTGGACGAGCCGTCGAAAAGTGCAGCAGCTCTGACGGGGAGGAAAGGGACAGCCTTCAAGCAGGTGAAAGGGATAACAGCGGATTTATTGAGGCTTGCACTTAAGGAGAGAGC
The DNA here is from genome assembly GCA_037075305.1 of Drosophila kanekoi. Lineage (NCBI taxonomy): Eukaryota > Metazoa > Arthropoda > Insecta > Diptera > Drosophilidae > Drosophila > Drosophila kanekoi. The sequence goes on along the minus strand of JBAMCE010000110.1, from coordinate 112,298 downwards.
CACGAGGTCGTTCATGTGCAAGTTAGATCATACAGTACGAACAGCTCTGTTTCGCGCTTATGGAGCAGAATAAGCGGCTGCATGGGCGCTTGGTGTCCGTTTGCGGGTTGCGAACGTTTCGCATGCTTCGCATGTTCTAGCCGGCCAAGCGCGGGATACGTCAGTGAGCGCCGCCAGAGGGGGTCCCATGTCGACATTCCCTTCTACCCCGGAAATGCCTCAGCCAGTCGAGACCTGGTTCTTGGTTGTGCGCAGCTGGCTAAATCGCAAAGGACGTGGCTTAGCAGGTGGTAAAGAATGTAGGTCCCTCTCTTGGCGTGCTTATTCATGAGGTGAAACTACTACGGGATGATGGTGTGTTCTGCAGGGACCTACCTTTTTCGGAATTCATCGGTCGCCGAGTGTAAGAAGATTGTGAATAACGCAAAGTTCAACGTTGTGGGATTCAAAATGAGTGTGAGCGATAGATTGGGGCCGAAAGTTGTGGTTGTTGTGTGTTTACTCGCAGATTATCCCTGACAAGTTCATGACCTTTACGAGACGAACATTAAGGACAAGATGTCACTTGAAGCCTTTAGGAAAGGTGTCCGGGTGGCAAGTTAGCCATGAGCGGTGGGCGGTAATGATGCAGTTAATGTTGTCCTCGAGGGTGCTGCCGTGGCCATGCAGTGGTTTTCCTTTCGAAGGACAAATTTTTAACTAGTACCGGGCTACCACTGCTCAGGCTTCGAACATAAGGTGGTGGAGTGCAGAGCCAAGGAAGACGTTTGGCATCGTGTGGCCCAATGCAGCAATGCGCTGAACTGGCGCAATTACTCTTTTAAGGAGAAGCCATCGGGACAATTGATGATGTATTTAGCTTGCCCCATATGCGGCGCGATTGTTGCGTGAGCGAATGCTAGACATTAAAATGTCTATCAGATTTCTTCAGCTGAATTGTCAGGGGTCGTATGCAGCTATGTATGATGTGGGGGCTATGATGTGTGCAAGTGACAGCGTCTGTGCCCCGCTGCAGGAACTCCACTCGTAGGAGGCTGCCTAAAGGGATTGCCCGCATGTATGGGCCCAATCCGCTGTCATTTTACATGTTGTCAGTATTGAATGCACATTAATAAGCTTAGGATTAGCAAGCATTTATTGGAGGTTTTTGGATCCCCTTGAACCAAGCATTTTGATGAGGTGCTACTACTGGTTAGAAGCGTACCTGTCATCCTTTGTCCTAATGCGAATGCATCATCCCCCATGTGGTTCAATAAGGTATCCAGGCACTCGTCTGGGTATTCAAGCCACACACGGGGTGAGATGCTAGCCCAGTGAGCCGTGTCCAGGATATGCGGGTCGTTAACTAGCCCAGTGAGTGGTACACGTTTGCGGTAGCAATGAGTATGCATGCTTTCCCTTGGATTGTACTATGTGGGTTTGGTGTAAGTGACCACAATCCGATTGAGATTGTTGTCACTCACACTATCACTAGGAATGAAAGTGTCGGGGCTAATCGCTGGCGCACTTGTAGTACGAATTGGTCCCTTCATGGGCTCATTGTGCAGGCAACGCAAGTTCCGCTTAATGCATTTAAAGTCGTATGTGTGAATACGTGGATAACCGATGCGAATGATCGCATGTTTGAGAGATACCGTAAGGTCAATCTAAAGCATTTGAAATGGTGGAAGAATCAAGAATCAGCAGCCTTGCTGCGCACAACCAAGGACCAGGACTCCACAGGCCGAAGCATTTCCGGGGTAGACGGCACTGCCGACATGGGATCCTTTCTGGCATCGCTCACCGACGAAACCCGCGCTTGCCCGTCTGGAACATGCGAAGCATGCGACACGTTCGCACCCCCAAACGGACGTGGTCGATCAGGCCTTGAAGGAGGTAGGTCCTTCTATTGGCGTGCGAATTCCTGATGGGAAACCTCTACGGGATGGAGGAGCGTAAATTCGTACTCCGTCGGTCGCCGAGCGTACGAAGATTGTGGAGAACACAAAGTTAAAGGATTTGGGATTAGAAGTTTGTTCGATAAATTGGGGCCGAAAGTTATGGTGGCAGTTTTGGCAGGATTTTGTAGTAAGCATGTAGTGTAAGTTCAGGGATCCACTTGAACCATATATAGCTTATTCGGATGAGGTGCTACTACTGGTTAGTAGCGTACCAATCATCCTTAGTCTTGTTGCGAATGCATCAGCCCCCATGTGGCTTAATAAGATATTCAAGCATTCGACTGGGTATTCGAATTTGCGGGTCCGGTGGGTCAGAGTTAAATTGATGTTACTCTAGCAAATGCGGTAGCAATGAGTATTTATGCATTGGGGTGTACTAGGTGGGCTTGGTGTGATTGACCACAATCCGATTGAGATTGTTGTCATACACACTATCACTACAAATGAAAGTGTTCGGAGTTATCGCTGGCACACTTGTGGTGTGAATTGGTCCCTTCATGAGCTCATAGTGCAGGAGGCGGCAACGCAAGTTCCGCTAAAAGCATTACAAAATTTAATATAGATGTGCAGGTCGTATGTGTAAATAGTTGGGTAACTGGAACGAATGATCGCACGTTTGACCTCAACCTCAAGCATTTGAAATGGTGGACGAATCAGTTGAGCACAAAGCGGCGGACTATCAGGTCTCTTCGGAAGCGATTCCAAAGGGCTAGAGCTACCAATGCGGATGGTGCAGGCCAACTCAGTATTTAATATAGTTCGTGTATGAATGAGTACAAGCAAATGCTTGTTAAGGTGAAAGAAGATAAGTGGCGCTCTTTCCTGAAGCTTACTAAGGACGTGCTTATAAAATAGTTTGACGTAGAAAACGGGAAACGGTAACCCGTGTTGGTGACGTCCAGTTAACGGCATGGAGGCATTGTAGGAATGTCTTCTTGAATGAGTTCTTGGTTAGTCCAGTTGATCCGCTTCTAAAAAGTGAGTTGGAGGTAGCTTTCTGGAGGTTAAAGTCGAGGAAGTTTTGAGAAATGTGTAAAAGAGACTGGAAGTCAATTCCAGAATATATGAAAGCGATGTATGCAAAGTGTCTGAATGTTTGTTATTTCCCCAGTGAATGGAAGTGTGTGAGACTGATAGTGCTCCTGAAGTCGTCCGACAGGATCAGGAGCTATCGTAGATCTTGTAGTGCGTATATGCCTTTAAAGAACACCCTATATTCAAATACAAAGTATTCGGCACTTTGTTGCATACAATAACCATTATACATTTAACAAGCACAGAGAAACTTTATATATTGCCTCTGGCTCATATTACGCTGACCGTTTATGTTTCCGCTGTATATCCACTCTCCTTCTGCGCGCATTTCATGATCAACATATATATGCTCACTAACATAGGCATATGCAAGCTACACACTCTTCCTATCTTTGTTGTCTTGTAGATGTTAACCGATAACAGCAAAAGTACATACATGAATCCATAGGCTAACATCAAAGCCAAACTGCACTGACGTGCAACAGTTTTTATAAAATTTACGTATAGTACTTGGCGACCGTCACATGGTTGTCGTTACTGTGTCACTGCAATTTAAGAACAATTTAAAATAAATATCAAATTTTACCTACTTATGGTGCATGAAAGTAAACAGATGGCCACAAAGTGGATTACAAGAGTTGAATTAAAAGCACTATCAGCAAGAAACCAAGAAATCGTGGTGGCATACGGCTGCGCATAATGAAGCGTAAAGCCGAAATTTGTAATGTGTTATATGGTAACCACCGACCCCCGAGTTGAGAAATCACCAAGAAACTAGCCAATGAACTAGATTTTCTAGAGGCGGAAGAGCGCAAGCACAAAGCACAAGCCGTTACACCTGTTCTTCACCCAAAACGACATTTATTAAAAGCTTATCAGCCAGCAGAAGAAAAGCCGCTACCCACGAAAAAAAGAAAGAAAGCTGGGCCTCTCAACGCCCCGATCTGTGCGATGACCTACACCGTCAACGCTGACAGTATCAAAGCAGCCAACTAGACGAGAAGAAACAGCACATTATCTTCTAGCATCTGCCCGCTAAAGTAGAAGAAGAACTTCTATTAAACTATACTATACTACAAATCTTATATTTTGTAATGGCTCCCACTGTGTTGTGTGAGTCAAGGAGAGTATGACCTAAAAAGTCATACGACAAAATAGGCAGGAAAAATATGTTAATTAATTAATGTTACAAAATTTGTTTCCCATTTACAAAAATTTTAATTTAAAAATCTATGAAATTTATAACAAATTTATAAGAAATAGCAAAATATCAAAATCACAAAATACATACATTATACGCCATTGTCAACTATGGGCCTTGTAGATACAAAGTCGGTGAATTCCACTGCAAATGTAATAAACAAAGGGTTTACTAACACACTTTATATAATAATCGTTGTAATTATGTGCTCTTATTTGCTTTTCAAATTATACCAATCGCACAATAAATGCCTGAAAAGGAAATATTTAAGTAGGGCCAATGATCTAGATAAAGTCTAGAAATCAAAAGAAATATAAACGAGGAAGAAAGGCTACCTTCGGCACGCCGAAGATCTAATACCCTTGCAACCTTTTAATGCCGAGAAAATGGTTAACGCCTAGCTTGGTTAAGGTATCTTGATAAACAAAAAAGGCTTTTAATCAAAAACCTAGTTTTCGACCGATCGTTCCTATGGCAGCTATATGATATAGTGATCCGATCTTAAAAGGATTTTGCATATATATGAGGAGCTTAGTAAAACTTATAAATGCCGAGTTTGGTCAAGATATCTTGAAAAACAAAATGTTTTTCATACAAAATCTTAATTTTCGACCGATCGTTCCTACGGCAGCTATATGATATAGTGGTCCGATCTTAATAGGATTTTGGATATATATGAGAAGTTTAGTAAAACTAATAAATGCGGAGGTTGATGAAGATATCTTGAAAAACAAAATGTTTTTTCATACAAAAACTTAATTTTCAACCGATCGTTCCTATGGCAGCTATATGATATAGTGGTCCGATCTTAATAGGATCTAGCATATATGTGAGGAGCTTAATAAAACTAATAAATGCCGAGTTTGGACAAGATATCTTGAAAAACAAAATGTTCTTTCATACAAAATCTTAATTTTCGACCGATCGTTCCTATGGCAGCTATATGATATAGTGGTCCGATCTTAATAGGATTTCGCATATATATGAAGAGCTTAGTAAAACTAATAAATGCCGAATTTGGTCAAGATAACTTGAAACACAAAATGTTTTTTCATACAAAAACTTAATTTTTGACCGATCTTTCCTATGGCACTTATATGATATAGTAGTCAGATCCAGCTGGTTTTGACATATGTGCTGCGTGCAACAGAAAAAGGGACTTCTGCAAAGTTTCATTAAGATAGCTTTAAAACTGAGAGACTAGTTCGCATAGAAACAGACAGCCGGACAGACGGACATGGCTATATCGACTCGACTGTTGATGCTGATCAAGAATATATATACTTTATGGGGTCGGAGATGTCTCCTTCTATGCGTTACACATTTCACGACAAAATTATAATACCCTCTGCAAGGGTATAAAAAGACTTTTAATCAAAAACCTAGTTTTCGACCGATCGTTCCTATGGCAGCTATATGATATAGTGGTCCGATCTTAAAAGGATTTTGGATATATATGTGGGAACCCTAGAAGGCGAGCAACAGAGAACAACGCGCAGCGGTCGTTCTTTCTGATCGCTCTCTCTTCGCTCATTTGTAGCTTTGCAGTTTTGCGTCAAAGAGCAGGCTGCGCAACGCGAAAAGAAAAGCGGAGACTTTGCATTTGGTAGTTGACCGAAGAACTCGTCGTCCGGAGAATAGTTAACGTTTTAATTATAACTAAAATCATCCCATAATAACTTAAAAATAATATTAATCAATCATCTTATAATATTAAACATATTTGTAAAAGTTAACCACTTTGAAACAAATTATAATAAGATACTTTGTAATTCTATAGAAATAAAGAATCAACAAATTGGGGGCTCAACCGGGATGTATCCAAGTTACAATGAGACAAAGTGAGTGAATTTAAAAAGAAAACATCATCGTAAGGGTCAATATAAAAGACGTGTAAAGTTTGAGAAACAGAGTGCAAAGAAAGTGTGAGCGAAATAGCAACAGACGCTCAGTGAAACGTTATTCCAAAAAATAAATTTCTGGTGAAATCCGGACTTTGTGTGTATGCATCGCCAAAAACGAAGCAGACAGAAATAACGAAAGGAGAGAAGTGCAAAGTAAAGTGTGAGCGAAATAGCAACAGACGCTCAGTGAAACGTTATTCCAAAAAATAATTTCTGGTGAAATTCGGACTTTGTGTGTATGCATCGCCAAAAGCGAAGCAGACAGAAAGAACGAGAAGAGAGAAAAGTTGGCGTTTTGCTGTTACGCAGGCAGATGAGCCGGTGCGTAAGGAAAACCAAAACGATCTAAGCAGCTGGTCATCTATGAGGAACGCAGGCAAGTTGGCTAAGGCGTGAAATAGACAGCAGCAATTTCTTGGTACGCTGGCAAGGTGGTCGAGCGTAATAGAAGGCTGGAGAAGAGTTGGCGTTTTGCTGTTACGCAGGCAGATGAGCTGGTGCGTAAGGAAAACCAAAACGATCTAAGCAGCTGGTCATCTATGAGGAACGCAGGCAAGTTGGCTAAGGCGTGAAATAGACAGCAGCAATTTCTTGGTACGCTGGCAAGGTGGTCGAGCGTAATAGAAGGCTGGAGCAGAGTTGGTAGTAGCAGTTACGCAGGCAGATGAGCCAGTGCGTAGTGACAGAGTCCTTCGTGGGAGTTTTGGGAAGCGTTCAAATCGTGGGGTGAGCTGCAGCAGCGCTGCAAAATAAAATTTTACTATTTGTGCTGCAAGTGGTGTATCTTGCGCAGACAGATCGTACACTATTAACTAAGAAATTTAGTTACGGACGGTGATACGAAACACGGAAGAAAATTAAAATTATTTGTTGGCATAATTGTTTTATGTTCATCGACATTATTCATTAACATAGTTTTAACATTTTGACAACAGCTGAGAACAAATTTAAAAATAAACGGCCCTTAGCGCTGTTAAACTCAAGATGCAAAGAGAGTGTCCGCCGAGGCTGTTAAACTTAAGCTACAAAAGAGAGCAGCCGCTGTTATAACTAATTAACATAGGACAAACTGAAGCTGTTGTGCTGAAAATTTACATGTAAGAACATCAAATCTGAAAATAGTAAATAAGAATAATTTGAAAACCTAAAATCTAAGTAACCGTGTGACAATTTTATGAGATGGAGAGAAACGAGATTCTAAGTCTTCGTGTCGATCAATTACGCGAAAAATTAACGGATTTGCAATTGAGTACTGCAGGACGCAAAGCTGAACTGCAAGCAAGACTATTTGAACATTATGGCGTGGAAATAGAAGAAGAGGGTTCAGGTGATGATACGTCGGTTAATACAGCACCTTTGATGCAGAGTCCTGAAAGAGCTAGGTCGTGGTTTACGCTGAAAGACGTTGAGGGTAGCGTGTATAAATTTGATGGGTCGAGTTCGAGAGATATTGAACAGTGGGTGAGTGAGTTAGAAGAATGCGCTATAACAGTACAGTGGAGCGACTTACAGTTATTTATCTATGCCAAACAGTTGCTTGAGGGTGCCGCTAAATCATTTATTCGCAGTCAGCGGGGTATTAATAACTGGGAAGCGCTAAAGAACGCATTGAAAAATGAATTTGAGGTAAGATTGTCATCAGCAGAAGTTCATAGACGTTTGGGAAAGCGACAGCAGAAAAAGGGCGAGACATTGTTAGAATTTTTATATGCGTTGATGGAAATAGCAAAATCTATCGATCTCGAGGATGAGAGTTTGATTGACTATTTTATAGATGGCATACCGGATTCTAAAACTAACAAATCGCTATTGTATCAAGCTCGAACAATCAAACAGTTGAAAGCTCAGATAGAAACCTATCAGAAAGTTCGTAGTTCGTGCGCACCGCCCAGTAAATCTGGATCGACAATTGCAAAAAGAGAGCCCACCGTGGGTCAATATTTTCAAGCAAACAAAAGCCGTAAATGTTTTAAATGTGGTGCCGACTCACATGTAATAAAGGACTGTCCCAAAAATACTTTTTCTTGTTTTAAATGTGGCAAGCCAGGACACCGTGCCGCGCAGTGTAATGGTGAGAGCCAATATAAACAAGAAAAATCGACGAATGTTGTCCGAGACGAAAAGTGGATGTTAAAGTCATTAAGCACATTCACTTCTTCTGGCTTAGAATTAAAAGATGTCGTTTGTGGCGCAGTGATTTGCAAAGGTTTAGTGGATACCGGAGCGGACCTGTGTCTTATGCGTAGGTGTGTCTATCGGAAGTTAGGAATCAGACAGTTAACCGGATGTTCTAAGACTCTAACGGGTATAGCTGACAGCCAAATTCTGACGTTTGGGAGCTTTATAATACCCGTCAAGATTGATTCCATTCAAATGGAAATCGAATTTCATGTCGTACCAGATGAGGATATAAGTTTCGAAGCAATTCTTGGCAGAACCATTTTGGATTATGTTGACTTACAAGTTACTAAAAAGGGGACTTTATTAAAACCGAAAGCTGATACAGAAAATAAAATGGTCAGCGCTGACAATAGTTCTTGTCTTGAACTGTTTCATGAGTTTGAAAGTATGTGCATGTTAGCTGTGGACCTAGAGACGGTTACGATCGAATTAGATGTTTCACATTTGAGTAAGTTGCAACAAAAAGAGGTTAAGCAACTAGTACATTCGTATAAACCAATCAGAAATCCAAGCTCTCCAATTCAGATGAAGATTCTTTTAACAGACGAGCTGCCAGTATTTCAGCATCCGAGACGTATAGCCGTGTGTGATCAGAAAATTGTTGATGAGCAAGTGAAAGAATGGCTAGCGGAGAAAATTATCAAGCCCAGTATGTCAGAGTACGCCTCACCAGTTGTTTTAGTGGCCAAAAAGAATGGCAAAAAGCGTTTGTGCTGCGACTACCGTAAGCTAAACGAAAAGGTGATTCGTGATAATTTTCCTATGCCTCAAATGGATACTGTGATTGAGAAGCTGCAAGGTGCATCAATTTTCACTACACTAGATTTGACAAATGGATTTTTCCATGTACCAGTTGAAGCAGGCTCGCAAAAATATACTTCATTTGTGACTCAAAATGGGCAGTATGAATTCTTATACGTGCCTTTCGGAATTTCAAACTCTCCAGCAGTGTTTACTAGATTTATAATGGCAGTTATGCGAGAATTAATCCAAAATAATGATGCGGTCGTTTATATGGACGACGTCATAATTCCGAGCAGCAATGTTGAAGAGGGCCTGGTGAAGCTCAAAAGAGTGTTGCAAGTTGCAGGAAAGAATGGTCTACGCATAAATTGGTCGAAGTGTCAACTGTTGCAAGGGAAAGTTAGCTTCTTAGGGTATATAGTGCAAAAGGGCACTATAACTCCGAGCAAGGAAAAGACCCAGGCTGTTGCAAATTTTCCGATACCCCGGGATAAAAAGGATATTCAGCGATTTTTGGGGCTGACATCCTATTTTCGTAGGTTTGTAGAGGGGTACGCAGTAATTGCAAAACCGTTGTCCGACATTTTGCGAAAAGATGCAATGTTTGAATTTAAAGACTTGCAGCATGTCGCATTTGAGCAATTGAAAGCAGCTTTGACCAGTGGACCTGTATTAAAATTGTATAGTCCTAAGTTACAAACGGAAATTCACACGGATGCTAGCAAGTTTGGTTTTGGTGGAGTATTGTTGCAGAAAGACCCAGAAGACTGTTTGTTTCATCCTGTTCAGTATATGAGCCGTAAGACAAATGCAGCTGAAGAAAAGTACGATTCATACGAATTAGAAGTTCTTGCCGTCATGTCTGCTCTAATAAAATGGAGTGTGTACGTATTAGGCATAAAGTTTAAAATCATAACCGATTGCAATGCGTTTACAATGACGATGAGGAAAAAAGAAGTTCCTTTGCGTGTAGCCAGATGGGCAATGTACTTGCAAGACTTCGACTATGAAATTGAGCATCGCTCGGGTTCCAAAATGCGTCATGTTGACGCCTTGAGCCGTGTTTCCTGCTATTTGTTGACCGATAGCTTGGTACATCGTTTGAGAGAAGCACAGTTGGGGGATGAATGGACAAGGATAATTCGGCAAATTGTTGAGGAAAAGGGGTATGAAGATTTCTACATTGAAAACAAAATCTTGTATAAAGACCCGAATCGGGAGTTAATTGTTGTGCCGGGTCAAATGGAAACGGAAATCATTCGTATTGCACACAAGCAGGGTCATTTTTCCGCTAAAAAGACTCAGGATCTCGTGGAGAAAAACTATTTCATACCAAAACTAAAGGAGAAGGTGGCCCGAACTGTAGATAGTTGCATAGAATGCATTATTATGAATGCTAAAACTGGGAAAAGGGAAGGATTTCTGACCCCGATAGATAAGGGAGACAGACCATTGTGTACTTATCATATCGATCACGTAGGGCCAATGGAGCTAACCAGCAAACGTTATAACCACATTCTAGTGGTGGTAGATGGGTTCTCCAAATTTGTGTGGTTGTACCCCACCCGCAGCACTGGTGTTGATGAAGTTTTAAATTGCTTAGAAAGGCAATCTGTCCTGTTTGGAAATCCAGAGCGAATCGTTTCTGATAGAGGTACTGCATTTACGTCAAATCTTTTTAAAGACTATTGCAAGAAACAAAGCATAGCGCATCTGCTTATAGCTACCGGAGTACCGCGAGGAAATGGTCAGGTGGAGCGAATGCATAAAATAGTCGTGCCAATGCTTTCTAAGTTAAGCTATGATAGTCCTGGCAGTTGGCATAATCATTTAGGAAGAGTTCAGCAGTTGATCAACCGGACTGCCCCAAGGAGCACAAAGGTATCCCCTTTCAATATTCTAACAGGTCTGGAAATGCGTATACCAGACGATCTAGAGTTAAATAAACTAGTGAAAGAAAGTTTGATCGACGAGTTGGAAGACGAACGAAGGGTAACGCGTGAGCAGGCGCGGGAAAATATCCAAAAGTTGCAAGATGAAAACAGAAGGCAATTTGATCTAAAAAGGAAAAAGGATATTCAGTACAAAATAAACGATTTAGTAGCTATAAAGCGCACTCAGTATGGTACGGGATTAAAATTAAAGGGAAAATTTTTGGGACCATATAAGGTGGTCGACGTTAAGAATCATGGTAGATATGAAGTTGAGAAACTAGGCAGTGGAGAAGGACCGTGTAAGACGACAACAGTTTCAGAGTATATGAAGATGTGGGATTCCTTCGGGTCGAAGGACGTGTCAGGAGGGCCGAATGTGGGAACCCTAGAAGGCGAGCAACAGAGAACAACGCGCAGCGGTCGTTCTTTCTGATCGCTCTCTCTTCGCTCATTTGTAGCTTTGCAGTTTTGCGTCAAAGAGCAGGCTGCGCAACGCGAAAAGAAAAGCGGAGACTTTGCATTTGGTAGTTGACCGAAGAACTCGTCGTCCGGAGAATAGTTAACGTTTTAATTATAACTAAAATCATCCCATAATAACTTAAAAATAATATTAATCAATCATCTTATAATATTAAACATATTTGTAAAAGTTAACCACTTTGAAACAAATTATAATAAGATACTTTGTAATTCTATAGAAATAAAGAATCTACATATATGAGGAGCTTAGTAAAACTTATAAATGCCGAGTTTGGTCAAGATATCTTGAAAAACAAAATGTTTTTTCATACAAAATCTTAATTTTCGACCGATCGTTCCTACGGCAGCTATATGTTATAGTGGTCCGATCTTAATAGGATTTTGGATATATATGAGAAGCTGAGTAAAACTAATAAATGCCGAGGTTGGTGAAGATATCTTGAAAAACAAAATGTTTTTTCATACAAAAACTTAATTTCCGACCGATCGTTCCTATGGCAGCTATACGATATAGTGGTCCGATCTTAATAGGATCTAGCATATATATGAGAAGCTTAGTAAAACTTATAAATGCCGAGTTTGGTCAAGATATCTTGAAAAACAAAATGTTTTTTCATACAAAATCTTTATTTTCGACCGATCGTTCCTATGGCAGCTATATGATATAGTGGTCCGATCTTAATAGGATTTCGCATATATATGAGGAGCTTAGTAAAACTAATAAATGTCGAGTTTGGTCAAGATATCTTGAAACACAAAATGTTTTTTCATACAAAAACTTTATATTCGACCGATCTTTCCTATGGCAGCTATATGATATAGTAGTCAGATCCAGCTGGTTTTGACATATGTGCTGCATGCAACAGAAAAAGGGACTTCTGCAAAGTTTCATTAAGATAGCTTTAAAACTGAGAGACTAGTTCGCATAGAAACAGACAGCCGGACAGACGGACAGACGGACATGGCTATATCGACTCGACTGTTGATGCTGATCAAGAATATATATACTTTATGGGGTCGGAGATGTCTCCTTCTATGCGTTACACATTTCACGACAAAATTATAATACCCTCTGCAAGGGTATAAAAAGGCTTTTCTAAAACCTAGTTTTCGACCGATCGTTCCTATGGCAGCTATATGATATAGTGGACCGAACTTAAAAGGATTTTGCTTATATATGAGGAGCTTAGTAAAACTTATAAATGCCGAGTTTGGTCAAGATATCTTGAAAAACAAAATGTTTTTTCATACAAAATCTTAATTTTCGACCGATAGTTCCTATGGTAGCTATATGATATAGTGGTCTGATCTTCATAGGATTTTGCATATATATGAGGAGCTTAGAAAAACTAATAAATGCTGAGGTTGGTGAAGATATCTTGAAAAAGAAAATGTTTTTTCATACAAAAACTTAATTTCCGACCGATCGTTCCTATGGCAGCTATATGATATAGTGGTCCGATCTTAATAGGATCTAGCATATATATGAGAAGCTTAGTAAAACTTATAAATGCCGAGTATGGTCAAGATATCTTGAAAAACAAAGTGTTTTTTCATACAAAATCTTAATTTTCGACCGATCGTTCCTATGGCAGCTATATGATATAGTGGTCCGATCTTAATAGGATTTCGCATATATATGAGGAGCTTAGTAAAACTAATAAATGTCGAGTTTGGTCAAGATATCTTGAAACACAAAATGTCTTTTCATACAAAAACTTAATTTTCGACCGATCTTTCCTATGGCAGCTATATGATATAGTACTCAGATCCAGCTGGTTTTGACATATGTGCTGCGTGCAACAGAAAAAGGGACTTCTGAAAAGTTTCATTAAGATAGCTTTAAAACTGAGAGACTAGTTCGCATAGAAACAGACAGCCGGACAGACGGACATGGCTATATCGACTCGACTGTTGATGCTGACCAAGAATATATATACTTTATGGGGTCGGAGATGTCTCCTTCTATGCGTTACACATTTCAAGACAAAATTATAATACCCTCTGCAAGGGTATAAAAAGGCTTTTAATCAAAAACCTAGTTTTCGACCGATCGTTCCTATGGCAGCTATATGATATAGTGGTCCGATCTTAAAAGGATTTTGGATATATATGAAAAGCTTAGTAAAACTTATAAATGCCGAGTTTGGTCAAGATATCTTGAAAAACAAAATGTTTTTTCATACAAAATCTTAATTTTCGACCGATCGTTCCTACGGCAGCTATATGATATAGTGGTCCGATCTTAATCGGATTTTGGATATATATGAGAAGCTTAGTAAAACTAATAAATGCGGAGGTTGATGAAGATATCTTGAAAACCAATATGTTTTTTCATACAAAAACTTAATTTTCAACCGATCGTTCCTATGGCAGCTATATGATATAGTGGTCCGATAATAGTAGGATCTAGCATATATGCGAGGAGCTTAGTAAAACTAATAAATGCCGAGTTTGGACAAGATATCTTGAAAAACAAAATGTTTTTTCATACAAAATCTTAATTTTCGACCGATCGTTCCTATGGCAGCTATATGATATAGTGGTCCGATCTTAATAGGATTTTGCATATATATGAGGAGCTTAGTAAAACTAATAAATGCCGAGTTTGGTCAAGATAACTTGAAACACAAAATGTTTTTTCATACAAAAACTTAATTTTCGACCGATCTTTCCTATGGCAGCTTTATGATATAGTAGTCAGATCCAGCTGGTTTTGACATATTTGCTGCGTGCAACAGAAAAAGGGACGTCTGCAAAGTTTCATTAAGATAGCTTTAAAACTGAGAGACTAGTTCGCATAGAAACAGACAGCCGGACAGATGGACATGGCTATATCGACTCGACTGTTGATGCTGATCAAGAATATATATACTTTATGGGGTCGGAGATGTCTCCTTCTATACGTTACACATTTCACGACAAAATTGTAATACTCTCTGCAAGGGTATAAAAAAAAAAACATAACAACGGCAATAATTAACGAGGAAGAAAGGCTACCTTCGGCACGCCGAAGATCTAATACCCTTGCAACCTTTTAATGCCGAGAAAATGGTTAATGCGTAGCTTGGTGAAGGTATCTTGATAAACAAAAAAGGCTTTTAATCAAAAACCTAGTTTTCGACCGATCGTTCCTATGGCAGCTATATGATATAGTGGTCCGATCTTAAAAGGATTGTGGATATATATGAGGAGCTTAGTAAAACTTATAAATGCCGAGTTTGGTCAAAATATCTTGAAAAACAAAATGTTTTTTCATACAAAAACTTAATTTTCGACCGATCTTTTCTATGGCAGCTATATGATATAGTAGTCAGATCCAGCTGGTTTTGACATATTTGCTGCGTGCAACAGAAAAAGGGACTTCTGCAAAGTTTCATTAAGATAGCTTTAAAACTGAGAGACTAGTTCGCATAGAAACAGACAGCCGGACAGACGGACAGACGGACATGGCTATATCGACTCGACTGTTGATGCTGATCAGGAATATATATACTTTATGGGGTCGGAGATGTCTCCTTCTATGCGTTACACATTTCACGACAAAATTATAATACCCTCTGCAAGGGTATAAAAAGGCTTTTAATCAAAAACCTAGTTTTCGACCGATCGTTCCTATGGCAGCTATATGATATAGTGGACCGAACTTAAAAGGATTTTGCTTATATATGAGGAGCTTAGTAAAACCTATAAATGCCGAGTTTGGTCAAGATATCTTGAAAAACAAAATGTTTTTTCATACAAAATCTTAATTTTCGACCGATCGTTCCTACGGCAGCTATATGATATAGTGGTCCGATCTTAATAGGATTTTGGATATATATGAGAAGCTGAGTAAAACTAATAAATGCGGAGGTTGATGAAGATATCTTGAAAAACAAAATGTTTTTTCATACAATAACTTAATTTCCGACCGATCGTTCCTATGTCAGCTATATGATATAGTGGTCCGATCTTAATAGGATCTAGCATATATATGAGAAGCTTAGTAAAACTTATAAATGCCGAGTTTGGTCAAGATATCTTGAAAAACAAAATGTTTTTTCATGCAAAATCTTAATTTTCGACCGATCGTTCCTATGGCAGCTATATGATATAGTGGTCCGATCTTAATAGGATTTCGCATATATATGAGGAGCTTAGTAAAACTAATAAATGTCGAGTTTGGTCAAGATATCTTGAAACACAAAATGTTTTTTCATACAAAAACTTAATATTCGACCGATCTTTCCTATGGCAGCTATATGATATAGTAGTCAGATCCAGCTGGTTTTGACATATGTGCTGCGTGCAACAGAAAAAGGGACTTCTGCAAAGTTTCATTAAGATAGCTTTAAAACTGAGAGACTAGTTCGCATAGAAACAGACAGCCGGACAGACGGACATGGCTATATCGACTCGACTGTTGATGCTGACCAAGAATATATATACTTTATGGGGTCGGAGATGTCTCCTTCTATGCGTTACACATTTCAAGACAAAATTATAATACCCTCTGCAAGGGTATAAAAAGGCTTTTAATCAAAAACCTAGTTTTCGACCGATCGTTCCTATGGCAGCTATAAGATATAGTGGTCCGATCTTAAAAGGATTTTGCTTATATATGAAAAGCTTAGTAAAACTTATAAATGCCGAGTTTGGTCAAGATATCTTGAAAAACAAAATGTTTTTTCATACAAAATCTTAATTTTCGACCGATAGTTCCTATGGCAGTTATTTGATATAGTGGTCCGATCTTAATAGGATCTAGCATATATATGAGAAGCTTAGTAAAACTTATAAATGCCGAGTTTGGTCAAGATATCTTGAAAAACAAAATGTTTTTTCATACAAAATCTTAATTTTCGACCGATCGTTCCTATGGCAGCTATATGATATAGTGGTCCGATCTTAATAGGAATTTTCAAACGATCGTTCCTATGGCAGCTATATGATATAGTGGTCCGATCTTAATAGGATCTAGCATATATGTGAGGAGCTTAGTAAAACTAATAAATGCCGAGTTTGGACAAGATATCTTGAAAAACAAAATGTTTTTTTATACAAAATGTTAATTTTCGACCGATATATCTAATGGCAGCTATATGATATAGTGGTCCGATCTTCATAGGATTTTGCATATATATGAGGAGCTTAGAAAAACTAATAAATGCCGAGGTTGGTGAAGATATCTTGAAAAACAAAATGTTTTTTCATACAAAAACTTAATTTTCAACCGATCGTTCCTATGGCAGCTATATGATATAGTGGTCCGATCTTAATAGGATCTAGCATATATATGAGAAGCTTAGTAAAACTTATACATGCCGAGTTTGGTCAAGATATCTTGAAAAACAAAATGTTTTTTCATACAAAATCTTAATTTTCGACCGATCGTTTCTATGGCAGCTATATGATATAGTGGTCCGATCTTAATAGGATTTTGCATATATATGAGGAGCTTAGTAAAACTAATAAATGTCGAGTTTGGTCAAGATATCTTGAAACACAAAATGTTTTTTCATACAAAAACTTAATTTTCGACCGATCTTTCCTATGGCAGCTATATGATATAGTAGTCAGATCCAGCTGGTTTTGACATATGTGCTGCGTGCAACAGAAAAAGGGACTTCTGCAAAGTTTCATTAAGATAGCTTTAAAACTGAGAGACTAGTTCGCATAGAAACAGACAGCCGGACAGACGGACAGACGGACATGGCTATATCGACTCGACTGTTGATGCTGATCAAGAATATATATACTTTATGGGGTCGGAGATGTCTCCTTCTATGCGTTACACATTTCACGACAAAATTATAATACCCTCTGCAAGGGTATAAAAAGGCTTTTAATCGACCGATCGTTCCTATGGCAGCTATATGATATAGTGGTCCGATCTTAAAAGGATTTTGCATATATATGAGGAGCTTAGTAAAACTTATAAATGCCGAGTTTGGTCAAGATATCTTGATAAACAAAATGTTTTTTCATACAAAAACTTAATTTTCAAACGATCGTTCCTATGGCAGCTATATGATATAGTGGTCCGATCTTAATAGGATCTAGCATATATGTGAGGAGCTTAGTAAAACTAATAAATGCCGAGTTTGGACAAGATATCTTGAAAAACAAAATGTTTTTTCATACAAAATCTTAATTTTCGACCGATCGTTCCTATGGCAGCTATATGATATAGTGGTCCGATCTTAATAGAATTTTGCATATATATGAGGAGCTTAGTAAAACTAATAAATGCCGAGTTTGGTCAAGATAACTTGAAACACAAAATGTTTTTTCATACAAAAACTTAATTTTCAACCGATCTTTCCTATGGCAGCTATATGATATAGTAGTCAGATCCAGCTGGTTTTGACATATTTGCTGCGTGCAACAGAAAAAGGGACTTCTGCAAAGTTTCATTAAGATAGCTTTAAAACTGAGAGACTAGTTCGCATAGAAACAGACAGCCGGACAGACGGACAGACGGACATGGCTATATCGACTCGACTGTTGATGCTGATCAAGAATATATATACTTTATGGGGTCGGAGATGTCTCCTTCTATGCGTTACACATTTCACGACATAATTGTAATACCCTCTGCAAGGGTATAAAAAGGCTTTTAATCAAAAACCTAGTTTTCGACCGATCGTTCCTATGGCAGCTATATGATATAGTGGACCGAACTTAAAAGGATTTTGCTTATATATGAGGAGCTTAGTAAAACTTATAAATGCCGAGTTTGGTCAAGATATCTTGAAAAACAAAATGTTTTTTTATACAAAATGTTAATTTTCGACCGATAGTTCCTATGGCAGCTATATGATATAGTGGTCCGATCTTAATAGGATTTTGCATATATATGAGGAGCTTAGAAAAACTAATAAATGCCGAGGTTGGTGAAGATATCTTGAAAAACAAAATGTTTTTTCATACAAAAACTTAATTTTCGACCGATCGTTCCTATGGCAGCTATATGATATAGTGGTCCGATCTTAATAGGATCTAGCATATATATGAGAAGCTTAGTAAAACTTATAAATGCCGAGTTTGGTCAAGATATCTTGAAAAACAAAATGTTTTTTCATACAAAATCTTAATTTTCGAACGATCGTTCCTATGGCAGCTATATGATATAGTGGTCCGATCTTAATAGGATTTTGCATATATATGAGGAGCTTAGTAAAACTAATAAATGTCGAGTTTGGTCAAGATATCTTGAAACACAAAATGTTTTTTCATACAAAAACTTAATTTTCGACCGATCTTTCCTATGGCAGCTATATGATATAGTAGTCAGATCCAGCTGGTTTTGACATAGGTGCTGCGTGCAACAGAAAAAGGGACTTCTGCAAAGTTTCATTAAGATAGCTTTAAAACTGAGAGACTAGTTCGCATAGAAACAGACAGCCGGACAGACGGACAGACGGACATGGCTATATCGACTCGACTGTTGATGCTGATCAATAATATATATACTTTATGGGGTCGAAGATATCTCCTTCTATGCGTTACACATTTCACGACAAAATTATAATACCCTCTGCAAGGGTATAAAAAGGCTTTTAATCAAAAACCTAGTTTTCGACCGATCGTTCCTATGGCGGCTATATGAGATAGTGGTCCGATCTTAAAAGGATTTTGGATATATATAAGGAGCTTGGTAAAACTTATAAATGCCGAGTTTGGTCAAGATATCTTGAAAAACAAAATGTTTTTTCATACAAAATCTTAATTTTCGACCGATCGTTCCTACGGCAGCTATATGATATAGTGGTCCGATCTTAATAGGATTTTGGATATATATGAGAAGCTGAGTAAAACTAATAAATGTCGAGTTTGGTCAAGATATCTTGAAAAACAAAATGTTTTTTCATACAAAAACTTAATTTTCGACCGATCTTTTCTATGGCAGCTATATGATATAGTAGTCAGATCCAGCTGGTTTTGACATATTTGCTGCGTGCAACAGAAAAAGGGACTTCTGCAAAGTTTCATTAAGATAGCTTTAAAACTGAGAGACTAGTTCGCATAGAAACAGACAGCCGGACAGACGGACAGACGGACATGGCTATATCGACTCGACTGTTGATGCTGATCAGGAATATATATACTTTATGGGGTCGAAGATATCTCCTTCTATGCGTTACACATTTCACGACAAAATTATAATACCCTCTGCAAGGGTATAAAAAGGCTTTTAATCAAAAACCTAGTTTTCGACCGATCGTTCCTATGGCGGCTATATGAGATAGTGGTCCGATCTTAAAAGGATTTTGGATATATATAAGGAGCTTGGTAAAACTTATAAATGCCGAGTTTGGTCAAGATATCTTGAAAAACAAAATGTTTTTTCATACAAAATCTTAATTTTCGACCGATCGTTCCTACGGCAGCTATATGATATAGTGGTCCGATCTTAATAGGATTTTGGATATATATGAGAAGCTGAGTAAAACTAATAAATGTCGAGTTTGGTCAAGATATCTTGAAAAACAAAATGTTTTTTCATACAAAAACTTAATTTTCGACCGATCTTTTCTATGGCAGCTATATGATATAGTAGTCAGATCCAGCTGGTTTTGACATATTTGCTGCGTGCAACAGAAAAAGGGACTTCTGCAAAGTTTCATTAAGATAGCTTTAAAACTGAGAGACTCGTTCGCATAGAAACAGACAGCCGGACAGACGGACAGACGGACATGGCTATATCGACTCGACTGTTGATGCTGATCAGGAATATATATACTTTATGGGGTCGGAGATGTCTCCTTCTATGCGTTACACATTTCACGACAAAATTATAATACCCTCTGCAAGGGTATAAAAAGGCTTTTAATCAAAAACCTAGTTTTCGACCGATCGTTCCTATGGCAGCTATATGATATAGTGGACCGAACTTAAAAGGATTTTGCTTATATATGAGGAGCTTAGTAAAACTTATAAATGCCGAGTTTGGTCAAGATATCTTGAAAAACAAAATGTTTTTTCATACAAAATCTTAATTTTCGACCGATCGTTCCTACGGCAGCTATATGATATAGTGGTCCGATCTTAATAGGATTTTGGATATATATGAGAAGCTGAGTAAAACTAATAAATGCGGAGGTTGATGAAGATATCTTGAAAAACAAAATGTTTTTTCATACAATAACTTAATTTCCGACCGATCGTTCCTATGGCAGCTATATGATATAGTGGTCCGATCTTAATAGGATCTAGCATATATATGAGAAGCTTAGTAAAACTTATAAATGCCGAGTTTGGTCAAGATATCTTGAAAAACAAAATGTTTTTTCATGCAAAATCTTAATTTTCGACCGATCGTTCCTATGGCAGCTATATGATATAGTGGTCCGATCTTAATAGGATTTCGCATATATATGAGGAGCTTAGTAAAACTAATAAATGTCGAGTTTGGTCAAGATATCTTGAAACACAAAATGTTTTTTCATACAAAAACTTAATATTCGACCGATCTTTCCTATGGCAGCTATATGATATAGTAGTCAGATCCAGCTGGTTTTGACATATGTGCTGCGTGCAACAGAAAAAGGGACTTCTGCAAAGTTTCATTAAGATAGCTTTAAAACTGAGAGACTAGTTCGCATAGAAACAGACAGCCGGACAGACGGACATGGCTATATCGACTCGACTGTTGATGCTGACCAAGAATATATATACTTTATGGGGTCGGAGATGTCTCCTTCTATGCGTTACACATTTCAAGACAAAATTATAATACCCTCTGCAAGGGTATAAAAAGGCTTTTAATCAAAAACCTAGTTTTCGACCGATCGTTCCTATGGCAGCTATAAGATATAGTGGTCCGATCTTAAAAGGATTTTGCTTATATATGAAAAGCTTAGTAAAACTTATAAATGCCGAGTTTGGTCAAGATATCTTGAAAAACAAAATGTTTTTTCATACAAAATCTTAATTTTCGACCGATAGTTCCTATGGCAGTTATTTGATATAGTGGTCCGATCTTAATAGGATCTAGCATATATATGAGAAGCTTAGTAAAACTTATAAATGCCGAGTTTGGTCAAGATATCTTGAAAAACAAAATGTTTTTTCATACAAAATCTTAATTTTCGACCGATCGTTCCTATGGCAGCTATATGATATAGTGGTCCGATCTTAATAGGAATTTTCAAACGATCGTTCCTATGGCAGCTATATGATATAGTGGTCCGATCTTAATAGGATCTAGCATATATGTGAGGAGCTTAGTAAAACTAATAAATGCCGAGTTTGGACAAGATATCTTGAAAAACAAAATGTTTTTTTATACAAAATGTTAATTTTCGACCGATATATCTAATGGCAGCTATATGATATAGTGGTCCGATCTTCATAGGATTTTGCATATATATGAGGAGCTTAGAAAAACTAATAAATGCCGAGGTTGGTGAAGATATCTTGAAAAACAAAATGTTTTTTCATACAAAAACTTAATTTTCAACCGATCGTTCCTATGGCAGCTATATGATATAGTGGTCCGATCTTAATAGGATCTAGCATATATATGAGAAGCTTAGTAAAACTTATACATGCCGAGTTTGGTCAAGATATCTTGAAAAACAAAATGTTTTTTCATACAAAATCTTAATTTTCGACCGATCGTTTCTATGGCAGCTATATGATATAGTGGTCCGATCTTAATAGGATTTTGCATATATATGAGGAGCTTAGTAAAACTAATAAATGTCGAGTTTGGTCAAGATATCTTGAAACACAAAATGTTTTTTCATACAAAAACTTAATTTTCGACCGATCTTTCCTATGGCAGCTATATGATATAGTAGTCAGATCCAGCTGGTTTTGACATATGTGCTGCGTGCAACAGAAAAAGGGACTTCTGCAAAGTTTCATTAAGATAGCTTTAAAACTGAGAGACTAGTTCGCATAGAAACAGACAGCCGGACAGACGGACAGACGGACATGGCTATATCGACTAGACTGTTGATGCTGATCAAGAATATATATACTTTATGGGGTCGGAGATGTCTCCTTCTATGCGTTACACATTTCACGACAAAATTATAATACCCTCTGCAAGGGTATAAAAAGGCTTTTAATCGACCGATCGTTCCTATGGCAGCTATATGATATAGTGGTCCGATCTTAAAAGGATTTTGCATATATATGAGGAGCTTAGTAAAACTTATAAATGCCGAGTTTGGTCAAGATATCTTGATAAACAAAATGTTTTTTCATACAAAAACTTAATTTTCAAACGATCGTTCCTATGGCAGCTATATGATATAGTGGTCCGATCTTAATAGGATCTAGCATATATGTGAGGAGCTTAGTAAAACTAATAAATGCCGAGTTTGGACAAGATATCTTGAAAAACAAAATGTTTTTTCATACAAAATCTTAATTTTCGACCGATCGTTCCTATGGCAGCTATATGATATAGTGGTCCGATCTTAATAGAATTTTGCATATATATGAGGAGCTTAGTAAAACTAATAAATGCCGAGTTTGGTCAAGATAACTTGAAACACAAAATGTTTTTTCATACAAAAACTTAATTTTCAACCGATCTTTCCTATGGCAGCTATATGATATAGTAGTCAGATCCAGCTGGTTTTGACATATTTGCTGCGTGCAACAGAAAAAGGGACTTCTGCAAAGTTTCATTAAGATAGCTTTAAAACTGAGAGACTAGTTCGCATAGAAACAGACAGCCGGACAGACGGACAGACGGACATGGCTATATCGACTCGACTGTTGATGCTGATCAAGAATATATATACTTTATGGGGTCGGAGATGTCTCCTTCTATGCGTTACACATTTCACGACATAATTGTAATACCCTCTGCAAGGGTATAAAAAGGCTTTTAATCAAAAACCTAGTTTTCGACCGATCGTTCCTATGGCAGCTATATGATATAGTGGACCGAACTTAAAAGGATTTTGCTTATATATGAGGAGCTTAGTAAAACTTATAAATGCCGAGTTTGGTCAAGATATCTTGAAAAACAAAATGTTTTTTTATACAAAATGTTAATTTTCGACCGATAGTTCCTATGGCAGCTATATGATATAGTGGTCCGATCTTAATAGGATTTTGCATATATATGAGGAGCTTAGAAAAACTAATAAATGCCGAGGTTGGTGAAGATATCTTGAAAAACAAAATGTTTTTTCATACAAAAACTTAATTTTCGACCGATCGTTCCTATGGCAGCTATATGATATAGTGGTCCGATCTTAATAGGATCTAGCATATATATGAGAAGCTTAGTAAAACTTATAAATGCCGAGTTTGGTCAAGATATCTTGAAAAACAAAATGTTTTTTCATACAAAATCTTAATTTTCGAACGATCGTTCCTATGGCAGCTATATGATATAGTGGTCCGATCTTAATAGGATTTTGCATATATATGAGGAGCTTAGTAAAACTAATAAATGTCGAGTTTGGTCAAGATATCTTGAAACACAAAATGTTTTTTCATACAAAAACTTAATTTTCGACCGATCTTTCCTATGGCAGCTATATGATATAGTAGTCAGATCCAGCTGGTTTTGACATATGTGCTGCGTGCAACAGAAAAAGGGACTTCTGCAAAGTTTCATTAAGATAGCTTTAAAACTGAGAGACTAGTTCGCATAGAAACAGACAGCCGGACAGACGGACAGACGGACATGGCTATATCGACTCGACTGTTGATGCTGATCAATAATATATATACTTTATGGGGTCGAAGATATCTCCTTCTATGCGTTACACATTTCACGACAAAATTATAATACCCTCTGCAAGGGTATAAAAAGGCTTTTAATCAAAAACCTAGTTTTCGACCGATCGTTCCTATGGCAGCTATATGATATAGTGGACCGAACTTAAAAGGATTTTGCTTATATATGAGGAGCTTAGTAAAACTTATAAATGCCGAGTTTGGTCAAGATATCTTGAAAAACAAAATGTTTTTTCATACAAAATCTTAATTTTCGACCGATCGTTCCTACGGCAGCTATATGATATAGTGGTCCGATCTTAATAGGATTTTGGATATATATGAGAAGCTGAGTAAAACTAATAAATGCGGAGGTTGATGAAGATATCTTGAAAAACAAAATGTTTTTTCATACAATAACTTAATTTCCGACCGATCGTTCCTATGGCAGCTATATGATATAGTGGTCCGATCTTAATAGGATCTAGCATATATATGAGGAGCTTAGTAAAACTTATAAATGCCGAGTTTGGTCAAGATATCTTGAAAAACAAAATGTTTTTTCATGCAAAATCTTAATTTTCGACCGATCGTTCCTATGGCAGCTATATGATATAGTGGTCCGATCTTAATAGGATTTCGCATATATATGAGGAGCTTAGTAAAACTAATAAATGTCGAGTTTGGTCAAGATATCTTGAAACACAAAATGTTTTTTCATACAAAAACTTAATATTCGACCGATCTTTCCTATGGCAGCTATATGATATAGTAGTCAGATCCAGCTGGTTTTGACATATGTGCTGCGTGCAACAGAAAAAGGGACTTCTGCAAAGTTTCATTAAGATAGCTTTAAAACTGAGAGACTAGTTCGCATAGAAACAGACAGCCGGACAGACGGACATGGCTATATCGACTCGACTGTTGATGCTGATCAAGAATATATACTTTATGGGGTCGGAGATGTCTCCTTCTATGCGTTACACATTTCACGACAAAATTATAATACCCTCTGCAAGGGTATAAAAAGGCTTTTAATCAAAAACCTAGTTTTCGACCGATCGTTCCTATGGCAGCTATATGATATAGTGGACCGAACTTAAAAGGATTTTGCTTATATATGAGGAGCTTAGTAAAACTTATAAATGCCGAGTTTGGTCAAGATATCTTGAAAAACAAAATGTTTTTTCATACAAAATCTTAATTTTCGACCGATAGTACCTATGGCAGCTATATGATATAGTGGTCCGATCTTCATAGGATTTTGCATATATATGAGGAGCTTAGAAAAACTAATAAATGCGGAGGTTGGTGAAGATATCTTGAAAAACAAAATGTTTTTTCAAACAAAAACTTCATTTCCGACCGATCGTTCCTATGGCAGCTATATGATATAGTGGTGCGATCTTACAAGGATCTAGCATATATATGAGAAGCTTAGTTAAACTTATAAATGCCGAGTTTGGTCAAGATATCTTGAAAAACAAAATGTTTTTTCATACAAAATCTTAATTTTCGACCGATCGTTCCTATGGCAGCTATATGATATAGTGGTCTGATCTTAATAGGATTTTGCATATATGTGAGGAGCTTAGTAAAACTAACAAATGTCGAGTTTGGTCAAGATATCTTGAAACACAAAATGTTTTTTCATACAAAAACTTAATTTTCGACCGATCTTTCCTATGGCAGCTATATGATATAGTAGTCAGATCCAGCTGGTTTTGACATATGTGCTGCGTGCAACAGAAAAAGGGACTTCTGCAAAGTTTCATTAAGATAGCTTTAAAACTGAGAGACTAGTTCGCATAGAAACAGACAGCCGGACAGACGGACAGACGGACATGGCTATATCGACTCGACTGTTGATGCTGACCAAGAATATATATACTTTATGGGGTCGGAGATGTCTCCTTCTATGCGTTACACATTTCAAGACAAAATTATAATACCCTCTGCAAGGGTATAAAAAGGCTTTTAATCAAAAACCTAGTTTTCGACCGATCGTTCCTATGGCAGCTATATGATATAGTGGTCCGATCTTAAAAGGATTTTGGATATATATAAGGAGCTTGGTAAAACTTATAAATGCCGAGTTTGGTCAAGATATCTTGAAAAACAAAATGTTTTTTCATACAAAATCTTAATTTTCGACCGATCGTTCCTACGGCAGCTATATGATATAGTGGTCCGATCTTAAAAGGATTTTGGATATATATAAGGAGCTTGGTAAAACTTATAAATGCCGAGTTTGGTCAAGATATCTTGAAAAACAAAATGTTTTTTCATACAAAAACTTAATTTTCAACCGATCGTTCCTATGGCAGCTATATGATATAGTGGTCCGATCTTAATAGGATCTAGCATATATGCGAGGAGCTCAGTAAAACTAATAAATTCCGAGTTTGGACAAGATATCTTGAAAAACAAAATGTTTTTTCATACAAAATCTTAATTTTCGACCGATCGTTCCTATGGCAGCTATATGATATAGTCGTCCGATCTTAATAGGATTTTGCATATATATGAGGAGCTTAGTAAAACTAATAAATGCCGAGTTTGGTCAAGATAACTTGAAACACAAAATGTTTTTTCATACAAAAACTTAATTTTCGACCGATCTTTCCTATGGCAGCTATATGATATAGTAGTCAGATCCAGCTGGTTTTGACATATTTGCTGCGTGCAACAGAAAAAGGGACTTCTGCAAAGTTTCATTAAGATAGCTTTAAAACTGAGAGACTAGTTCGCATAGAAACAGACAGCCGGACAGACGGACAGACGGACATGGCTATATCGACTCGACTGTTGATGCTGATCAAGAATATATATACTTTATGGGGTCGGAGATGTCTCCTTCTATGCGTTACACATTTCACGACAAAATTATAATACCCTCTGCAAGGGTATAAAAATAATTATAAGGCTCACCTAAACGTCCTGCGATTACATATCGAATTCTAAAATGTATATGATTTCGAAGACGAATACATTGAAATGATTAATACTATTATGGTGGTCAACGGCGGGCGTGCCTTGCACGAAAGCATATTAAAGTTTTTTTTCCTATTTTTCAAGCCGGCCCGCGGATAAAATATTCTAAAAAGGTTTCTAACAGGCAAACTAAGCCGATACGTACAATTGAAATATAAAGGGCTTTGTTTCGGTTTAATAATACAATTTTAATTAAAACGAGGAAGAAAGGCTACCTTCGGCACGCCGAAGATCTAATACCCTTGCAACCTTTTAATGCCGAGAAATGGTTAACGCCTAGCTTGGTGAAGGTATCTTGATAAACAAAAAAGGCTTTTAATCAAAAACCTAGTTTTCGACCGATCGTTCCTATGGCAGCTATATGATATAGTGGTCCGATCTTAAAAGGATTTTGGATATATATGAGAAGCTTAGTAAAACTAATAAATGCGGAGTTTGATGAAAATATCTTGAAAAACAATATGTTTTTTCATACAAAAACTTAATTTTCAACCGATCGTTCCTACGGCAGCTATATGATATAGTGGTCCGATCTTAATAGGATTTTGGATATATATGAGAAGCTTAGTAAAACTAATAAATGCGGAGGTTGATGAAAATATCTTGAAAAACAATATGTTTTTTCATACAAAAACTTAATTTTCAACCGATCGTTCCTATGGCAGCTATATGATATAGTGGTCCGATCTTAAAAGGATTTTGCATATATATGAGGAGCTTAGTAAAACTAATAAATGCCGAGTTTGGTCAAGATATCTTGAAAAACAAAATGTTTTTTCATACAAAATCTTAATTTCCGACCGATCGTTCCTACGGCAGCTATATGATATAGTAGTCCGATCTTAATAGGATTTTGGATATATATGAGAAGCTTAGTAAAACTAATAAATGCGGAGGTTGATGAAGATATCTTGAAAAACAAAATGTTTTTTCATACAAAAACTTAATTTTCAACCGAACGTTCCTATGGCAGCTATATGATATAGTGGTCCGATCTTAATAGGATCTAGCATATATGTGAGGAGCTTAGTAAAACTAATAAATGCCGAGTTTGGACAAGATATCTTGAAAAACAAAATGTTTTTTCATACAAAATCTTAATTTTCGATCGATCGTTCCTATGGCAGCTATATGATATAGTGGTCCGATCTTAATAGGATTTTGCATATATATGAGGAACTTAGTAAAACCAATAAATGCCGAGTTTGGTCAAGATAACTTGAAACACAAAATGTTTTTTCATACAAAAACTTAATTTTCGACCGATCTTTCCTATGGCAGCTATATGATATAGTAGTCAGATCCAGCTGGTTTTGACATATGTGCTGCGTGCAACAGAAAAAGGGACTTCTGCAAAGTTTCATTAAGATAGCTTTAAAACTGAGAGACTAGTTCGCATAGAAACAGACAGCCGGACAGACGGACAGACGGACATGGCTATATCGACTCGACTGTTGATGCTGATCAGGAATATATATACTTTATGGGGTCGGAGATGTCTCCTTCTATGCGTTACACATTTCACGACAAAATTATAATACCCTCTGCAAGGGTATAAAAAGGCTTTTAATCAAAAACCTAGTTTTCGACCGATCGTTCCTATGGCAGCTATATGATATAGTGGACCGAACTTAAAAGGATTTTGGATATATATAAGGAGCTTGGTAAAACTTATAAATGCCGAGTTTGGTCAAGATATCTTGAAAAACAAAATGTTTTTTCATACAAAATCTTAATTTTCGACCGATCGTTCCTACGGCAGCTATATGATATAGTGGTCCGATCTTAATAGGATTTTGGATATAAATAAGGAGCTTAGTAAAACTAATAAATGCGGAGGTTGATGAAAATATCTTGAAAAACAATATGTTTTTTCATACAAAAACTTAATTTTCAACCGATCGTTCCTATGGCAGCTATATGATATAGTGGTCCGATCTTAATAGGATCTAGCATATATGCGAGGAGCTTAGTAAAACTAATAAATTCCGAGTTTGGACAAGATATCTTGAAAAACAAAATGTTTTTTCATACAAAATCTTAATTTTCGACCGATCGTTCCTATGGCAGCTATATGATATAGTCGTCCGATCTTAATAGGATTTTGCATATATATGAGGAGCTTAGTAAAACTAATAAATGCCGAGTTTGGTCAAGATAACTTGAAACACAAAATGTTTTTTCATACAAAAACTTAATTTTCGACCGATCTTTCCTATGGCAGCTATATGATATAGTAGTCAGATCCAGCTGGTTTTGACATATTTGCTGCGTGCAACAGAAAAAGGGACTTCTGCAAAGTTTCATTAAGATAGCTTTAAAACTGAGAGACTAGTTCGCATAGAAACAGACAGCCGGACAGACGGACAGACGGACATGGCTATATCGACTCGACTGTTGATGCTGATCAAGAATATATATACTTTATGGGGTCGGAGATGTCTCCTTCTATGCGTTACACATTTCACGACAAAATTATAATACCCTCTGTAAGGGTATAAAAATAATTATAAGGCTCACCTAAACGTCCTGCGATTACATATCGAATTCTAAAATGTATATGATTTCGAAGACGAATACATTGAAATGATTAATACTATTATGGTGGTCAACGGCGGGCGTGCCTTGCACGAAAGCATATTAAAGTTTTTTTTCCTATTTTTCAAGCCGGCCCGCGGATAAAATATTCTAAAAAGGTTTCTAACAGGCAAACTAAGCCGATACGTACAATTGAAATATAAAGGGCTTTGTTTCGGTTTAATAATACAATTTTAATTAAAACGAGGAAGAAAGGCTACCTTCGGCACGCCGAAGATCTAATACCCTTGCAACCTTTTAATGCCGAGAAATGGTTAACGCCTAGCTTGGTGAAGGTATCTTGATAAACAAAAAAGGCTTTTAATCAAAAACCTAGTTTTCGACCGATCGTTCCTATGGCAGCTATATGATATAGTGGTCCGATCTTAAAAGGATTTTGGATATATATGAGAAGCTTAGTAAAACTAATAAATGCGGAGTTTGATGAAAATATCTTGAAAAACAATATGTTTTTTCATACAAAAACTTAATTTTCAACCGATCGTTCCTACGGCAGCTATATGATATAGTGGTCCGATCTTAATAGGATTTTGGATATATATGAGAAGCTTAGTAAAACTAATAAATGCGGAGGTTGATGAAAATATCTTGAAAAACAATATGTTTTTTCATACAAAAACTTAATTTTCAACCGATCGTTCCTATGGCAGCTATATGATATAGTGGTCCGATCTTAAAAGGATTTTGCATATATATGAGGAGCTTAGTAAAACTAATAAATGCCGAGTTTGGTCAAGATATCTTGAAAAACAAAATGTTTTTTCATACAAAATCTTAATTTCCGACCGATCGTTCCTACGGCAGCTATATGATATAGTAGTCCGATCTTAATAGGATTTTGGATATATATGAGAAGCTTAGTAAAACTAATAAATGCGGAGGTTGATGAAGATATCTTGAAAAACAAAATGTTTTTTCATACAAAAACTTAATTTTCAACCGAACGTTCCTATGGCAGCTATATGATATAGTGGTCCGATCTTAATAGGATCTAGCATATATGTGAGGAGCTTAGTAAAACTAATAAATGCCGAGTTTGGACAAGATATCTTGAAAAACAAAATGTTTTTTCATACAAAATCTTAATTTTCGATCGATCGTTCCTATGGCAGCTATATGATATAGTGGTCCGATCTTAATAGGATTTTGCATATATATGAGGAACTTAGTAAAACCAATAAATGCCGAGTTTGGTCAAGATAACTTGAAACACAAAATGTTTTTTCATACAAAAACTTAATTTTCGACCGATCTTTCCTATGGCAGCTATATGATATAGTAGTCAGATCCAGCTGGTTTTGACATATGTGCTGCGTGCAACAGAAAAAGGGACTTCTGCAAAGTTTCATTAAGATAGCTTTAAAACTGAGAGACTAGTTCGCATAGAAACAGACAGCCGGACAGACGGACAGACGGACATGGCTATATCGACTCGACTGTTGATGCTGATCAGGAATATATATACTTTATGGGGTCGGAGATGTCTCCTTCTATGCGTTACACATTTCACGACAAAATTATAATACCCTCTGCAAGGGTATAAAAAGGCTTTTAATCAAAAACCTAGTTTTCGACCGATCGTTCCTATGGCAGCTATATGATATAGTGGACCGAACTTAAAAGGATTTTGGATATATATAAGGAGCTTGGTAAAACTTATAAATGCCGAGTTTGGTCAAGATATCTTGAAAAACAAAATGTTTTTTCATACAAAATCTTAATTTTCGACCGATCGTTCCTACGGCAGCTATATGATATAGTGGTCCGATCTTAATAGGATTTTGGATATAAATAAGGAGCTTAGTAAAACTAATAAATGCGGAGGTTGATGAAAATATCTTGAAAAACAATATGTTTTTTCATACAAAAACTTAATTTTCAACCGATCGTTCCTATGGCAGCTATATGATATAGTGGTCCGATCTTAATAGGATCTAGCATATATGCGAGGAGCTTAGTAAAACTAATAAATTCCGAGTTTGGACAAGATATCTTGAAAAACAAAATGTTTTTTCATACAAAATCTTAATTTTCGACCGATCGTTCCTATGGCAGCTATATGATATAGTCGTCCGATCTTAATAGGATTTTGCATATATATGAGGAGCTTAGTAAAACTAATAAATGCCGAGTTTGGTCAAGATAACTTGAAACACAAAATGTTTTTTCATACAAAAACTTAATTTTCGACCGATCTTTCCTATGGCAGCTATATGATATAGTAGTCAGATCCAGCTGGTTTTGACATATTTGCTGCGTGCAACAGAAAAAGGGACTTCTGCAAAGTTTCATTAAGATAGCTTTAAAACTGAGAGACTAGTTCGCATAGAAACAGACAGCCGGACAGACGGACAGACGGACATGGCTATATCGACTCGACTGTTGATGCTGATCAAGAATATATATACTTTATGGGGTCGGAGATGTCTCCTTCTATGCGTTACACATTTCACGACAAAATTATAATACCCTCTGTAAGGGTATAAAAATAATTATAAGGCTCACCTAAACGTCCTGCGATTACATATCGAATTCTAAAATGTATATGATTTCGAAGACGAATACATTGAAATGATTAATACTATTATGGTGGTCAACGGCGGGCGTGCCTTGCACGAAAGCATATTAAAGTTTTTTTTCCTATTTTTCAAGCCGGCCCGCGGATAAAATATTCTAAAAAGGTTTCTAACAGGCAAACTAAGCCGATACGTACAATTGAAATATAAAGGGCTTTGTTTCGGTTTAATAATACAATTTTAATTAAAACGAGGAAGAAAGGCTACCTTCGGCACGCCGAAGATCTAATACCCTTGCAACCTTTTAATGCCGAGAAATGGTTAACGCCTAGCTTGGTGAAGGTATCTTGATAAACAAAAAAGGCTTTTAATCAAAAACCTAGTTTTCGACCGATCGTTCCTATGGCAGCTATATGATATAGTGGTCCGATCTTAAAAGGATTTTGGATATATATGAGAAGCTTAGTAAAACTAATAAATGCGGAGTTTGATGAAAATATCTTGAAAAACAATATGTTTTTTCATACAAAAACTTAATTTTCAACCGATCGTTCCTACGGCAGCTATATGATATAGTGGTCCGATCTTAATAGGATTTTGGATATATATGAGAAGCTTAGTAAAACTAATAAATGCGGAGGTTGATGAAAATATCTTGAAAAACAATATGTTTTTTCATACAAAAACTTAATTTTCAACCGATCGTTCCTATGGCAGCTATATGATATAGTGGTCCGATCTTAAAAGGATTTTGCATATATATGAGGAGCTTAGTAAAACTAATAAATGCCGAGTTTGGTCAAGATATCTTGAAAAACAAAATGTTTTTTCATACAAAATCTTAATTTCCGACCGATCGTTCCTACGGCAGCTATATGATATAGTAGTCCGATCTTAATAGGATTTTGGATATATATGAGAAGCTTAGTAAAACTAATAAATGCGGAGGTTGATGAAGATATCTTGAAAAACAAAATGTTTTTTCATACAAAAACTTAATTTTCAACCGAACGTTCCTATGGCAGCTATATGATATAGTGGTCCGATCTTAATAGGATCTAGCATATATGTGAGGAGCTTAGTAAAACTAATAAATGCCGAGTTTGGACAAGATATCTTGAAAAACAAAATGTTTTTTCATACAAAATCTTAATTTTCGATCGATCGTTCCTATGGCAGCTATATGATATAGTGGTCCGATCTTAATAGGATTTTGCATATATATGAGGAACTTAGTAAAACCAATAAATGCCGAGTTTGGTCAAGATAACTTGAAACACAAAATGTTTTTTCATACAAAAACTTAATTTTCGACCGATCTTTCCTATGGCAGCTATATGATATAGTAGTCAGATCCAGCTGGTTTTGACATATGTGCTGCGTGCAACAGAAAAAGGGACTTCTGCAAAGTTTCATTAAGATAGCTTTAAAACTGAGAGACTAGTTCGCATAGAAACAGACAGCCGGACAGACGGACAGACGGACATGGCTATATCGACTCGACTGTTGATGCTGATCAAGAATATATATACTTTATGGGGTCGGAGATGTCTCCTTCTATGCGTTACACATTTCACGACAAAATTATAATACCCCCTGCAAGGGTATAAAAATAATTATAAGGCTCACCTAAACGTCCTGCGATTACATATCGAATTCTAAAATGTATATGATTTCGAAGACGAATACATGGAAATGATTAATACTATTATGGTGGTCAACGGCGGGCGTGCCTTGCACGAAAGCATATTAAAGTTTTTTTTCCTATTTTTCAAGCCGGCCCGCGGATAAAATATTCTAAAAAGGTTTCTCACAGGCAAACTAAGCCGATACGTACAATTGAAATATAAAGGGCTTTGTTTCGGTTTAATAATACAATTTTAATTAAAACGAGGAAGAAAGGCTACCTTCGGCACGCCGAAGATCTAATACCCTTGCAACCTTTTAATGCCGAGAAAATGGTTAACGCCTAGCTTGGTGAAGGTATCTTGATAAACAAAAAAGGCTTTTAATCAAAAACCTAGTTTTCGACCGATCGTTCCTATGGCAGCTATATGATATAGTGGTCCGATCTTAAAAGGATTTTGCATATATATGAGGAGCTTAGTAAAACTAATAAATGCCGAGTTTGGTCAAGATATCTTGAAAAACAAAATGTTTTTTCATACAAAATCTTAATTTCCGACCGATCGTTCCTACGGCAGCTATATGATATAGTGGTCCGATCTTAATAGGATTTTGGATATATATGAGAAGCTTAGTAAAACTAATAAATGCGGAGGTTGATGAAGATATCTAGAAAAACAAAATGTTTTTTTATACAAAAACTTAATTTTCAACCGATCGTTCCTATGGCAGCTATATGATATAGTGGTCCGATCTTAATAGGATCTAGCATATATGTGAGGAGCTTAGTAAAACTAATAAATGCCGAGTTTGGACAAGATATCTTGAAAAACAAAATGTTTTTTCATACAAAATCTTAATTTTCGATCCATCGTTCCTATGGCAGCTATATGATATAGTGGTCCGATCTTAATATGATTTTGCATATATATGAGGAGCTTAGTAAAACTAATAAATGCCGAGTTTGGTCAAGATAACTTGAAACACAAAATGTTTTTTCATACAAAAACTTAATTTCCGACCGATCTTTCCTATGGCAGCTATATGATATAGTAGTCAGATCCAGTTTTGACATATCCAGTGGTTTTGACATATTTGCTGCGTTCAACAGAAAAAGGGACTTCTGCAAAGTTTCATTAAGATAGCTTTAAAACTGAGAGACTAGTTCGCATAGAAACAGACAGCCGGACAGACGGACAGACGGACAGACGGACATGGCTATTTCGACTCGACTGTTGATGCTGATCAGGAATATATATACTTTATGGGGTCGGAGATGTCTCCTTCTATGCGTTACACATTTCACGACAAAATTATAATACCCTCTGCAAGGGTATAAAAAGGCTTTTAATCAAAAACCTAGTTTCGACCGATCGTTCCTATGGCAGCTATATGATATAGTGGACCGAACTTAAAAGGATTTTGCTTATATATGAGGAGCTTAGTAAAACTTATAAATGCCGAGTTTGGTCAAGATATCTTGAAAAACAAAATGTTTTTTCATACAAAATCTTAATTTTCGACCGATAGTTCCTATGGCAGCTATATGATATAGTGGTCCGATCTTCATAGGATTTTGCATATATATGAGGAGCTTAGAAAAACTAATAAATGCGGAGGTTGATGAAGATATCTCGAAAAACAAAATGTTTTTTCATACAAAATCTTAATTTCCGACCGATCGTTCCTATGGCAGCTATATGATATAGTGGTCCGATCTTAATAGGATCTAGCATATATATGAGAAGCTTAGTAAAACTTATAAATGCCGAGTTTGGTCAAGATATCTTGAAAAACAAAATGTTTTTTCATACAAAATCTTAATTTTCGACCGATCGTTCCTATGTCAGCTATATGATATAGTGGTCCGATCTTAATAGGATTTTGCTTATATATGAGGAGCTTAGTCAAACTAATAAATGTCGAGTTTGGTCAAGATATCTTAAAACACAAAATGTTTTTTCATACAAAAACTTAATTTTCGACCGATCTTTCCTATGGCAGCTATATGATATAGTAGTCAGATCCAGCTGGTTTTGACATATGTGCTGCGTGCAACAGAAAAAGGGACTTCTGCAAAGTTTCATTAAGATAGCTTTAAAACTGAGAGACTAGTTCGCATAGAAACAGACAGCCGGGCAGACGGACAGACGGACAGACGGACATGGCTATATCGACTCGACTGTTGATGCTGATCAAGAATATATATACTTTATGGGGTCGGAGATGTCTCCTTCTATGCGTTACACATTTCACGAAAAAATTATATTACCCTCTGCAAGGGTATAAAAAGGCTTTTAATCAAAAACCTAGTTTTCGACCGATCGTTCCTATGGCAGCTATATGATATAGTGGTCCGATCTTAAAAGGATTTTGGGTATATATGAGGAGCTTAGTAAAACTTATAAATGCCGAGTTTGGTCAAGATATCTTGAAAAACAAAATGTTTTTTCATACAAAATCTTAATTTTCGAACGATTGTTCCTACGGCAGCTATATGATATAGTGGTCCGATCTTAATAGGATTTTGGATATATATGAGAAGCTTAGTAAACCTAATAAATGCGGAGGTTGATGAAGATATCTTGAAAAACAAAATGTTTTTTCATACAAAAACTTAATTTTCGACCGATCTTTCCTATGGCAGCTATATGATATAGTAGTCAGATCCAGCTGGTTTTGACATATTTGCTGCGTGCAACAGAAAAAGGGACTTCTGCAAAGTTTCATTAAGATAGCTTTTAAACTGAGAGACTAGTTCGCATAGAAACAGACAGCCGGACAGACGGACAGACGGACAGACGGACATGGCTATATCGACTCGACTCTTGAGGCTGATCAAGAATATATATACTTTATGGGGTCGGAGATCTATGCGTTACACATTTCACGACAAAATTATAATACCCTCTGCAAGGGTATAAAAAGGCTTTTAATCAAAAACCTAGTTTCGACCGATCTTTCCTATGGCAGCTATATGATATAGTGGACCGAACTTAAAAGGATTTTGCTTATATATGAGGAGCTTAGTAAAATTTATAAATGCCGAGTTTGGTCAAGATATCTTGAAAAACAAAATGTTTTTTCATACAAAATCTTAATTTTCGACCGATAGTTCCTATGGCAGCTATATGATATAGTGGTCCGATCTTCATAGGATTTTGCATATATATGAGGAGCTTAGAAAAACTAATAAGTGCCAAGGTTGGTGAAGATATCTTTAAAAACAAAATGTTTTTTCATACAAAAACTTAATTTCCGACCGATCGTTCCTATGGCAGCTATATGATATAGTGGTCCGATCTTAATAGGATCTAGCATATATATGAGAAGCTTAGTAAAACTTATAAATGCCGAGTTTGGTCAAGATATCTTGAAAAACAAAATGTTTTTTCATACAAAATTTTAATTTTCGACCGATCGTTCCTATGGCAGCTATATGATATAGTGGTCCGATCTTAATAGAATTTTGCATATATATGAGGAGCTTAGTAAAACTAATAAATGCCGAGTTTGGTCAAGATAACTTGAAACACAAAATGTTTTTTCATACAAAAACTTAATTTTCAACCGATCTTTCCTATGGCAGCTATATGATATAGTAGTCAGATCCAGCTGGTTTTGACATATTTGCTGCGTGCAACAGAAAAAGGGACTTCTGCAAAGTTTCATTAAGATAGCTTTAAAACTGAGAGACTAGTTCGCATAGAAACAGACAGACGGACAGACGGACAGACGGACATGGCTATATCGACTCGACTGTTGATGCTGATCAAGAATATATATACTTTATGGGGTCGAAGATGTCTCCTTCTATGCGTTACACATTTCACGACAAAATTATAATACCCTCTGCAAGGGTATAAAAAGGCTTTTAATCGACCGATCGTTCCTATGGCAGCTATATGATATAGTGGACCGAACTTAAAA
Source organism: Drosophila kanekoi (assembly GCA_037075305.1). Lineage (NCBI taxonomy): Eukaryota > Metazoa > Arthropoda > Insecta > Diptera > Drosophilidae > Drosophila > Drosophila kanekoi. Next base: position 74,540 of record JBAMCE010000110.1, on the reverse strand, counting down.
GGATTTTGGATATATATGAGGAGCTTAGTAAAACTTATAAATGCCGAGTTTGGTCAAGATATCTTGAAAAACAAAATGTTTTTTCATACAAAATCTTAATTTTCGAAAGATCGTTCCTACGGCAGCTATATGATATAGTGGTCCGATCTTAATAGGATTTTGGATATATATGAGAAGCTTAGTAAACCTAATAAATGCGGAGGTTGATGAAGATATCTTGAAAAACAAAATGTTTTTTCAGACAAAAACTTAATTATCGACCGATCTTTCCTATGGCAGCTATATGATATAGTAGTCAGATCCAGCTGGTTTTGACATATGTGCTGCGTGCAACAGAAAAAGGGACTTCTGCAAAGTTTCATTAAGATAGCTTTAAAACTGAGAGACTAGTTCGCATAGAAACAGACAGCCGGACAGACGGACAGACGGACATGGCTATATCGACTCGACTGTTGATGCTGATCAAGAATATATATACTTTATGGGGTCGGAGATGTCTCCTTCTATGCGTTACACATTTCACGACAAAATTATAATACCCTCTGCAAGGGTATAAAAAGGCTTTTAATCAAAAACCTAGTTTTCGACCGATCGTTCCTATGGCAGCTATATGATATAGTGGTCCGATCTTAATAGGATCTAGCATATATATGAGAAGCTTAGTAAAACTTATAAATGCCGAGTTTGGTCAAGATATCTTGAAAAACAAAATGTTTTTTCATACAAAATCTTAATTTTCGACCGATCGTTCCAATGGCAGCTATATGATGTAGTGGTCTGATCTTAATAGGATTTTGCATATATATGAGGAGCTAAGTAAAACTAATAAATGTCGAGTTTGGTCAAAATTATAATATACTCTGCAAGGGTATAAAAAGGCTTTTAATCTAAAACCTAGTTTTCGACCGATCGTTCCTATGGCAGCTATATGATATAGTGGTCCGATCTTAAAAGGATTTTGGATATATATGAGAAGCTTAGTAAAACTAATAAATGCGGAGGTTGATGAAGATATCTTGAAAAACAAAATGTTTTTTCATACAAAAACTTAATTTTCAACCGATCTTTCCTATGGCAGCTATATGATATAGTGGTCCGATCTTAATAGGATCTAGCATATATGTGAGGAGCTTAGTAAAACTTATAAATGCCGAGTTTGGACAAGATATCTTGAAAAACAAAATGTTTTTTCATACAAAATCTTGATTTTCGACCGATCGTTCCTATGGCAGCTATATGATATAGTGGTCCGATCTTAATAGGATTTTGCATATATATGAGGAGCTTAGTAAAACTAATAAATGCCGAGTTTGGTCAAGATAACTTGAAACATAAAATGTTTTTTCATACAAAAACTTAATTTTCGACCGATCTTTCCTATGGCAGCTATATGATATAGTGGTCCGATCTTAAAAGGATTTTGGATATATATGAGAAGCTTAGTAAAACTTTTAAATGCGGAGGTTGATGAAGATATCTTAAAAAACAAAATGTTTTTTGATACAAAAACTTAATTTTCGACCGATCTTTCCTATGGCAGCTATATGATATAGTGGTCCGATCTTAAAAGGATTTTGAATATATATGAGGAGCTTAGTAAAACTTATAAATTCCGAGTTTGGTCAAGATATCTTGAAAAACAAAATGTTTTTTCATACAAAATCTTAATTTTCGACCGATCGTTCCTACGGCAGCTTTATGATATAGTGGTCCGATCTTAATAGGATTTTGGATATATATGAGAAGCTTAGTAAAACTAATAAATGCGGAGGTTGGTGAAGATATCTTGAAAAACAAAATGTTTTTTCATTCAAAAACTTAATTTTCAACCGATCGTTCCTATGGCAGCTATATGATATAGTGGTCCGATCTTAATAGGATCTAGCATATATGTGAGGAGCTTAGTAAAACTAATAAATGCCGAGTTTGGACAAGATATCTTGAAAAACAAAATGTTTTTTCATACAAAATCTTAATTTTCGATCGATCGTTCCTATGGCAGCTATATGATATAGTGGTCCGATCTTATTAGGATTTTGCATATATATGAGGAGCTTAGTAAAACTAATAAATGCCGAGTTTGGTCAAGATAACTTGAAACACAAAATGTTTTTTCATACAAAAACTTAATTTTCGACCGATCTTTCCTATGGCAGCTATATGATATAGTAGTCAGATCCAGCTGGTTTTGACATATTTGCTGCGTGCAACAGAAAAAGGGACTTCTGAAAAGTTTCATTAAGATAGCTTTAAAACTGAGAGACTAGTTCGCATAGAAACAGACAGCCGGACAGACGGACAGACGGACATGGCTATATCGACTCGACTGTTGATGCTGATCAAGAATATATATACTTTATGGGGTCGGAGATGTCTCCTTCTATGCGTTACACATTTCACGACAAAATTATAATACCCTCTGCAAGGGTATAAAAAGGCTTTTAATCAAAAACCTAGTTTTCGACCGATCATTCCTATGGCAGCTATATGATATAGTGGACCGAACTAAAAAGGATTTTACTTATATATGAGGAGCTTAGTAAAACTTATAAATGCCGAGTTTGGTCAAGATATCTTGAAAATCAAAATGTTTTTTCATACAAAATCTTAATTTTCGACCGATCGTTCATATGGCAGCTATATGATATAGTGGTCTGATCTTATTAGGATTTTGCATATATATGAGGAGCTTAGTAATACTAATAAATGTCGAGTTTGGTCAAGATATCTTAAAACACAAAATGTTTTTTCATACAAAAACTTAATTTTCGACCGATCTTTCCTATGGCAGCTATATGATATAGTAGTCAGATTCAGCTGGTTTTGACATATGTGCTGCGTGCAACAGAAAAAAGGACTTCTGCAAAGTTTCATTAAGATAGCTTTAAAACTGAGAGACTAGTTCGCATAGAAACAGACAGCCGGACAGACGGACATGGCTATATCGACTCGACTGTTGATGCTGATCAAGAATATATATACTTTATGGGGTCGGAGATGTCTCCTTCTATGCGTTACATATTTCACGACAAAATTATAATACCCTCTGCAAAGGTATAAAAAGGCTTTTAATCAAAAACCTAGTTTTCGACCGATCGTTCCTATGGCAGCTATATGATATAGTGGACCGAACTTAAAAGGATTTTGCTTATATATGAGGAGCTTAGTAAAACTTATAAATGCCGAGTTTGGTCAAGATATCTTGAAAAACAAAATGTTTTTTCATACAAAATCCTAATTTTCGACCGATAGTTCCTATGGCAGCTATATGATATAGTGGTCCGATCTTCATAGGATTTTGCATATATATGAGGAGCTTAGAAAAACTAATAAATGCCGAGGTTGGTGAAGATATCTTGAAAAACAAAATGTTTTTCATACAAAAACTTAATTTCCGACCGATCGTTCCTATGGCAGCTATATGATATAGTGGTCCGATCTTAATAGGATCAAGCATATATATGAGAAGCTTAGTAAAACTTATAAATGCCGAGTTTGGTCAAGATATCTTGAAAAACAAAATGTTTTTTCATACAAAAACTTAATTTCCGACCGATCGTTCCTATGGCAGCTATATGATATAGTGGTCCGATCTTAAAAGGATTTTGCATATATATGAGAAGCTTAGTAAAACTAATAAATGCGGAGGTTGATGAAGATATCTTGAAAAACAAAATGTTTTTTCATACAAAAACTTAATTTTCAACCGATCGTTCCTATGGCAGCTATATGATATAGTGGTCCGATCTTAATAGGATCTAGCATATATGTGAGGAGCTTAGTAAAACTAATAAATGCCGAGGTTGGTGAAGATATCTTGAAAAACAAAATGTTTTTTCATACAAAAACTTAATTGCCGACCGATCGTTCCTATGGCAGCTATATGATATAGTGGTCCGATCTTAATAGGATCTAGCATATATATGAGAAGCTTAGTAAAACTTATAAATGCCGAGTTTGGTCAAGATATCTTGAAAAACAAAATGTTTTTTCATACAAAATCTTAATTTTCGACCGATCGTTCCTATGGCAGCTATATGATATAGTGGTCTGATCTTAATAGGATTTTGCATATATATGAGGAGCTTAGTAAAACTAATAAATGTCGAGTTTGGTCAAGATATCTTAAAACACAAAATGTTTTTTCATACAAAAACTTAATTTTCGACCGATCTTTCCTATGGCAGCTATATGATATAGTAGTCAGATCCAGCTGGTTTTGACATATGTGCTGCGTGCAACAGAAAAAATGACTTCTGCAAAGTTTCATTAAGATAGCTTTAAAACTGAGAGACTAGTTCGCATAGAAACAGACAGCCGGACAGACGGACAGACGGACATGGCTATATCGACTCGACTGTTGATGCTGATCAAGAATATATATACTTTATGGGGTCGGAGATGTCTCCTTCTATGCGTTACACATTTCACGACAAAATTATAATACCCTCTGCAAGGGTATAAAAAGGCTTTTAATCAAAAACCTAGTATTCGACCGATCGTTCCTATGGCAGCTATATGATATAATGGACCGAACTTAAAAGGATTTTGCTTATATATGAGGCGCTTAGTAAAACTTATAAATGCCGAGTTTGGTCAAGATATCTTGAAAAACAAAATGTTTTTTCATACAAAATCTTAATTTTCGACCGATAGTTCCTATGGCAGCTATATAATCTAGTTTTCGACCGATCGTTCCTATGTCAGCTATATGATATAGTGGACCGAACTTAAAAGGATTTTGCTTATATATGAGGAGCTTAGTAAAACTTATAAATGCCGAGTTTGGTCAAGATATCTTGAAAAACAAAATGTTTTTTCATACAAAATCTTAATTTTCAACCGATAGTTCCTATGGCAGCTATATAATATAGTGGTCCGATCTTCATAGGATTTTGCATATATATGAGGAGCTTAGAAAAACTAATAAATGCCGAGGTTGGTGAAGATATCTTGAAAAACAAAATGTTTTTTCATACAAAAACTTAATTTCCGACCGATCGTTCCTATGGCAGCTATATGATATAGTGGTCCGATCTTAATAGGATCTAGCATATATATGAGACGCTTAGTAAAACTTATAAATGCCGAGTTTGGTCAAGATATCTTGAAAAACAAAATGTTTTTTCATACAAAATCTTAATTTTCGACCGATCGTTCCTATGGCAGCTATATGATATAGTGGTCTGATCTTAATAGGATTTTGCATATATATGAGGAGCTTAGTAAAACTTATAAATGCCGAGTTTGGTCAAGATAACTTGAAACACAAAATGTTTTTTCATACAAAAACTTAATTTTCGACCGATCTTTCCTATGGCAGCTATATGATATAGTAGTCAGATCCAGCTGGTTTTGACATATGTGCTGCGTGCAACATAAAAAGGGACTGCTGCAAAGTTTCATTAAGATAGCTTTAAAACTGAGAGACTAGTTCGTATAGAAACAGACAGCCGGACAGACGGACAGACGGACATGGCTATATCGACTCGACTGTTGATGCTGATCAAGAATATATATACTTTATGGGGTCGGAGATGTCTCCTTCTATGCGTTACACATTTCACGACAAAATTATAATACCCTCTGCAAGGGTATAAAAAGGCTTTTAATCAAAAACCTAGTATTCGACCGATCGTTCCTATGGCAGCTATATGATATAATGGACCGAACTTAAAAGGATTTTGCTTATATATGAGGAGCTTAGTAAAACTTATAAATGCCGAGTTTGGACAAGATATCTTGAAAAACAAAATGTTTTTTCATACAAAATCTTAATTTTCGATCGATCGTTCCTATGGCAGCTATATGATATAGTGGTCCGATCTTAATAGGATTTTGCATATATATGGGGAGCTTAGTAAAACTAATAATTGCCGAGTTTGGTCAAGATATCTTGAAAAACAAAATGTTTTTTCATACAAAAACTTAATTTCCGACTGATCGTTCCTATGGCAGCTATATGATATAGTGGTCCGATCTTAATAGGAATTTGCATATATATGAGGAGCTTAGTAAAACTAATAAATGCCGAGTTTGGTCAAGATAACTTGAAACACAAAATGTTTTTTCATACAAAAACTTAATTTTCGACCCATCTTTCCTATGGCAGCTATATGATATAGTGGTCTGATCTTAATAGGATTTTGCATATATATGAGGAGCTTAGAAAAACTAATAAATGCCGAGGTTGGTGAAGATATCTTGAAAAACAAAATGTTTTTTTATACAAAAACTTAATTGCCGACCGATCGTTCCTATGGCAGCTATATGATATAGTGGTCTGATCTTAATAGGATCTAGCATATATATGAGAAGCTTAGTAAAACTTATAAATGCCGAGGTTGGTCAAGATATCTTGAAAAACAAAATGTTTTTTCATACAAAAACTTAATTTTCGACCGATCTTTCCTATGGTAGCTATATGATATAGTGGTCAGATCTTAATAGGATTTTGCATATATATGAGGAGCTTAGTAAAACTAATAAATGCCGAGTTTGGTCAAGATAACTTGAAACACAAAATGTTTTTTCATACAAAAACTTAATTTTCGACCGATCTTTCCTATGGTAGCTATATGATATAGTAGTCAGATCCAGCTGGTTTTGACATATGTGCTGCGTGCAACAGAAAAAGGGACTTCTGCAAAGTTTCATTAAGATAGCTTTAAAACTGAGAGACTAGTTCGCATAGAAACAGACAGCCGGACAGACGGACAGACGGACATGGCTATATCGACTCGACTGTTGATGCTGATCAAGAATATATATACTTTATGGGGTCGGAGATGTCTCCTTCTATGCGTTACACATTTCACGACAAAATTATAATACCCTCTGCAAGGGTTTAAAAAGGCTTTTAATCTAAAACCTAGTTTTCGACCGATCGTTCTTATGGCAGCTATATGATATAGTGGTCCGATCTTAAAAGAATTTTGGATATATATGAGAAGCTTAGTAAAACTAATAAATGCCGAGTTTGGTCAAGATATCTTGAAAAACAAAATGTTTTTTCATACAAAATCTTAATTTTCGATCGATCGTTTCTATGGCAGCTATATAATCTAGTTTTCGACCGATCGTTCCTATGTCAGCTATATGATATAGTGGACCGAACTTAAAAGGATTTTGCTTATATATGAGGAGCTTAGTAAAACTTATAAATGCCGAGTTTGGTCAAGATATCTTGAAAAACAAAATGTTTTTTCATACAAAATCTTAATTTTCAACCGATAGTTCCTATGGCAGCTATATAATATAGTGGTCCGATCTTCATAGGATTTTGCATATATATGAGGAGCTTAGAAAAACTAATAAATGCCGAGGTTGGTGAAGATATCTTGAAAAACAAAATGTTTTTTCATACAAAAACTTAATTTCCGACCGATCGTTCCTATGGCAGCTATATGATATAGTGGTCCGATCTTAATAGGATCTAGCATATATATGAGACGCTTAGTAAAACTTATAAATGCCGAGTTTGGTCAAGATATCTTGAAAAACAAAATGTTTTTTCATACAAAATCTTAATTTTCGACCGATCGTTCCTATGGCAGCTATATGATATAGTGGTCTGATCTTAATAGGATTTTGCATATATATGAGGAGCTTAGTAAAACTTATAAATGCCGAGTTTGGTCAAGATAACTTGAAACACAAAATGTTTTTTCATACAAAAACTTAATTTTCGACCGATCTTTCCTATGGCAGCTATATGATATAGTAGTCAGATCCAGCTGGTTTTGACATATGTGCTGCGTGCAACATAAAAAGGGACTGCTGCAAAGTTTCATTAAGATAGCTTTAAAACTGAGAGACTAGTTCGTATAGAAACAGACAGCCGGACAGACGGACAGACGGACATGGCTATATCGACTCGACTGTTGATGCTGATCAAGAATATATATACTTTATGGGGTCGGAGATGTCTCCTTCTATGCGTTACACATTTCACGACAAAATTATAATACCCTCTGCAAGGGTATAAAAAGGCTTTTAATCAAAAACCTAGTATTCGACCGATCGTTCCTATGGCAGCTATATGATATAATGGACCGAACTTAAAAGGATTTTGCTTATATATGAGGAGCTTAGTAAAACTTATAAATGCCGAGTTTGGACAAGATATCTTGAAAAACAAAATGTTTTTTCATACAAAATCTTAATTTTCGATCGATCGTTCCTATGGCAGCTATATGATATAGTGGTCCGATCTTAATAGGATTTTGCATATATATGGGGAGCTTAGTAAAACTAAAAATTGCCGAGTTTGGTCAAGATATCTTGAAAAACAAAATGTTTTTTCATACAAAAACTTAATTTCCGACTGATCGTTCCTATGGCAGCTATATGATATAGTGGTCCGATCTTAATAGGAATTTGCATATATATGAGGAGCTTAGTAAAACTAATAAATGCCGAGTTTGGTCAAGATAACTTGAAACACAAAATGTTTTTTCATACAAAAACTTAATTTTCGACCCATCTTTCCTATGGCAGCTATATGATATAGTGGTCTGATCTTAATAGGATTTTGCATATATATGAGGAGCTTAGAAAAACTAATAAATGCCGAGGTTGGTGAAGATATCTTGAAAAACAAAATGTTTTTTCATACAAAAACTTAATTGCCGACCGATCGTTCCTATGGCAGCTATATGATATAGTGGTCTGATCTTAATAGGATCTAGCATATATATGAGAAGCTTAGTAAAACTTATAAATGCCGAGGTTGGTCAAGACATCTTGAAAAACAAAATGTTTTTTCTTACAAAATCTTAATTTTCGACCGATCGTTCCTATGGCAGCTATATGATATAGTGGTCTGATCTTAATAGGATTTTGCATATATATGAGGAGCTTAGTAAAACTAATAAATGCCGAGTTTGGTCAAGATAACTTGAAACACAAAATGTTTTTTCATACAAAAACTTAATTTTCGACCGATCTTTCCTATGGTAGCTATATGATATAGTAGTCAGATCCAGCTGGTTTTGACATATGTGCTGCGTGCAACAGAAAAAGGGACTTCTGCAAAGTTTCATTAAGATAGCTTTAAAACTGAGAGACTAGTTCGCATAGAAACAGACAGCCGGACAGACGGACAGACGGACATGGCTATATCGACTCGACTGTTGATGCTGATCAAGAATATATATACTTTATGGGGTCGGAGATGTCTCCTTCTATGCGTTACACATTTCACGACAAAATTATAATACCCTCTGCAAGGGTTTAAAAAGGCTTTTAATCTAAAACCTAGTTTTCGACCGATCGTTCTTATGGCAGCTATATGATATAGTGGTCCGATCTTAAAAGAATTTTGGATATATATGAGAAGCTTAGTAAAACTAATAAATGCCGAGTTTGGTCAAGATATCTTGAAAAACAAAATGTTTTTTCATACAAAATCTTAATTTTCGATCGATCGTTTCTATGGCAGCTATATGATATGGTGGTCCGATCTTAATAGGATTTTGCATATATATGGAGAGCTTAGTAAAACTAATAAATGCCGAGTTTGGTCAAGATATCTTGAAAAACAAAATGTTTTTTCATACAAAAACTTAATTTTCGACTGATCGTTCCTATGGCAGCTATATGATATAGTGGTCCGATCTTAATAGGATTTTGCATATATATGAGGAGCTTAGTAAAACTAATAAATGCCGAGTTTGGTCAAGATAACTTGAAACACAAAATGTTTTTTCATACAAAAACTTAATTTTCGACCGATCTTTCCTATGGCAGCTATATGATATAGTGGTCTGATCTTAATAGGATTTTGCATATATATGAGGAGCTTAGTAAAACTAATAAATGCCGAGTTTGGTCAAGATATCTTGAAAAACAAAATGTTTTTTCATACAAAATCTTAATTTTCGATCGATCGTTCCTATGGCAGCTATATGATATAGTGGTCCGATCTTAATAGGATTTTGCATATATATGGGGAGCTTAGTAAAACTAAAAATTGCCGAGTTTGGTCAAGATATCTTGAAAAACAAAATGTTTTTTCATACAAAAACTTAATTTCCGACTGATCGTTCCTATGGCAGCTATATGATATAGTGGTCCGATCTTAATAGGAATTTGCATATATATGAGGAGCTTAGTAAAACTAATAAATGCCGAGTTTGGTCAAGATAACTTGAAACACAAAATGTTTTTTCATACAAAAACTTAATTTTCGACCCATCTTTCCTATGGCAGCTATATGATATAGTGGTCTGATCTTAATAGGATTTTGCATATATATGAGGAGCTTAGAAAAACTAATAAATGCCGAGGTTGGTGAAGATATCTTGAAAAACAAAATGTTTTTTCATACAAAAACTTAATTGCCGACCGATCGTTCCTATGGCAGCTATATGATATAGTGGTCTGATCTTAATAGGATCTAGCATATATATGAGAAGCTTAGTAAAACTTATAAATGCCGAGGTTGGTCAAGACATCTTGAAAAACAAAATGTTTTTTCTTACAAAATCTTAATTTTCGACCGATCGTTCCTATGGCAGCTATATGATATAGTGGTCTGATCTTAATAGGATTTTGCATATATATGAGGAGCTTAGTAAAACTAATAAATGCCGAGTTTGGTCAAGATAACTTGAAACACAAAATGTTTTTTCATACAAAAACTTAATTTTCGACCGATCTTTCCTATGGTAGCTATATGATATAGTAGTCAGATCCAGCTGGTTTTGACATATGTGCTGCGTGCAACAGAAAAAGGGACTTCTGCAAAGTTTCATTAAGATAGCTTTAAAACTGAGAGACTAGTTCGCATAGAAACAGACAGCCGGACAGACGGACAGACGGACATGGCTATATCGACTCGACTGTTGATGCTGATCAAGAATATATATACTTTATGGGGTCGGAGATGTCTCCTTCTATGCGTTACACATTTCACGACAAAATTATAATACCCTCTGCAAGGGTTTAAAAAGGCTTTTAATCTAAAACCTAGTTTTCGACCGATCGTTCTTATGGCAGCTATATGATATAGTGGTCCGATCTTAAAAGAATTTTGGATATATATGAGAAGCTTAGTAAAACTAATAAATGCCGAGTTTGGTCAAGATATCTTGAAAAACAAAATGTTTTTTCATACAAAATCTTAATTTTCGATCGATCGTTTCTATGGCAGCTATATGATATGGTGGTCCGATCTTAATAGGATTTTGCATATATATGGAGAGCTTAGTAAAACTAATAAATGCCGAGTTTGGTCAAGATATCTTGAAAAACAAAATGTTTTTTCATACAAAAACTTAATTTTCGACTGATCGTTCCTATGGCAGCTATATGATATAGTGGTCCGATCTTAATAGGATTTTGCATATATATGAGGAGCTTAGTAAAACTAATAAATGCCGAGTTTGGTCAAGATAACTTGAAACACAAAATGTTTTTTCATACAAAAACTTAATTTTCGACCGATCTTTCCTATGGCAGCTATATGATATAGTGGTCTGATCTTAATAGGATTTTGCATATATATGAGGAGCTTAGTAAAACTAATAAATGCCGAGTTTGGTCAAGATATCTTGAAACACAAAAAGTTTTTTCTTACAAAAACTTAATTTCCGACCGATCGTTCCTATTGCAGCTATATGATATAGTGGTCTGATCTTAATAGGATCTAGCATATATATGAGAAGCTTAGAAAAACTTATAAATGCCGAGGTTGGTCAAGATATCTTGAAAAACAAAATGTTTTTTCTTACAAAATCTTAATTTTCGACCGATCGTTCCTATGGCAGCTATATGATATAGTGGTCTGATCTTAATAGGATTTTGCATATATATGAGGAGCTTAGTAAAACTAATAAATGCCGAGTTTGGTCAAGATAACTTGAAACACAAAATGTTTTTTCATACAAAAACTTAATTTTCGACCGATCTTTCCTATGGCAGCTATATGATATAGTAGACAGATCCAGCTGGTTTTGACATATGTGCTGCGTGCAACAGAAAAAGGGACTTCTGCAAAGTTTCATTAAGATAGCTTTAAAACTGAGAGACTAGTTCGCATAGAAACAGACAGCCGGACAGACGGACAGACGGACAGACGGACATGGCTATATCGACTCGACTGTTGATGCTGATCAAGAATATACATACTTTTTGGGGTCGGAGATGTCTCCTTCTATGCGTTACACATTTCACGACAAAATTATAATACCCTCTGCAAGGGTATAAAAAGGCTTTTAATCAAAAACCTAGTATTCGACCGATCGTTCCTATGGCAGCTATATGATATAATGGACCGAACTTAAAAGGATTTTGCTTATATATGAGGAGCTTAGTAAAACTTATAAATGCCGAGTTTGGACAAGATATCTTGAAAAACAAAATGTTTTTTCATACAAAATCTTAATTTTCGATCGATCGTTCCTATGGCAGCTATATGATATAGTGGTCCGATCTTAATAGGATTTTGGATATATATGAGAAGCTTAGTAAAACTAATAAATGCGGAGGTTGATGAAGATATCTTGAAAAACAAAATGTTTTTTCATACAAAAACTTAATTTTCAACCGATCGTTCCTATGGCAGCTATATGATATAGTGGTCCGATCTTAAGAGGATCTAGCATATATGTGAGGAGCTTAGTAAAACTAATAAATGCCGAGTTTGGACAAGATATCTTGAAAAACAAAATGTTTTTTCATACAAAATCTTAATTTTCGACTGATCGTTCCTATGACAGCTATATGATATAGTGGTCCGATCTTAATAGGATTTTGCATATATATGAGGAGCTTAGTAAAACTAATAAATGCCGAGTTTGGTCAAGATAACTTGAAACACAAAATGTTTTTTCATACAAAAACTTAATTTTCGACCGATCTTTCCTATGGCAGCTATATGATATAGTAGTCAGATCCAGCTGGTTTTGACATATTTGCTGCGTGCAACAGAAAAAGGGACTTCTGCAAAGTTTCATTAAGATAGCTTTAAAACTGAGAGACTAGTTCGCATAGAAACAGACAGCCGGACAGACGGACAGACGGACATGGCTATATCGACTCGACTGTTGATGCTGATCAAGAATATATATACTTTATGGGGTCGGAGATGTCTCCTTCTATGCGTTACACATTTCACGACAAAATTATAATACCCTCTGCAAGGGTATAAAAAGGCTTTTAATCAAAAACCTAGTTTTCGACCGATCGTTCCTATGGCAGCTATATGATATAGTGGTCCGATCTTAAAAGAATTTTGGATATATATGAGAAACTTAGTAAAACTAATAAATGCGGAGGTTGATGAAGATATCTTGAAAAACAAAATGTTTTTTCATACAAAAACTTAATTTTCAACCGATCGTTCCTATGGCAGCTATATGATATAGTGGTCCAATCTTAATAGGATCTAGCATATATGTGAGGATCTTAGTAAAACTAATAAATGCCGAGTTTGGACAAGATATCTTGAAAAACAAAATGTTTTTTCATACAAAATCTTAATTTTCGACCGATCGTTCCTATGGCAGCTATATGATATAGTGGTCCGATCTTAATAGGATTTTGCATATATATGAGGAGCTTAGTAAAACTAATAAATGCCGAGTTTGGTCAAGATAACTTGAAACACAAAAAGTTTTTTCTTACAAAAACTTAATTTTCGACCGATCTTTCCTATGGCAGCTATATGATATAGTCTTCCGATCTTAATAGGATCTAGCATATATATGAGAAGCTTAGAAAAACTTATAAATGCCGAGTTTGGTCAAGATATCTTGAAAAACAAAATGTTTTTTCATACAAAATCTTAATTTTCGACCGATCGTTCCTATGGCAGCTATATGATATAGTGGTCTGATCTTAATAGGATTTTGCATATATATGAGGAGCTTAGTAAAACTAATAATTGCCGAGTTTGGTCAAGATATCTTGAAACACAAAATGTTTTTTCATACAAAAACTTAATTTTCGACCGATCTTTCCTATGGCAGCTATATGATATAGTAGACAGATCCAGCTGGTTTTGACATATGTGCTGCGTGCAACAGAAAAACGGACTTCTGCAAAGTTTCATTAAGATAGCTTTAAAACTGAGAGACTAGTTCGCATAGAAACAGACAGCCGGACAGACGGACAGACGGACAGACGGACATGGCTATATCGACTCGACTGTTGATGCTGATCAAGAATATACATACTTTTTGGGGTCGGAGATGTCTCCTTCTATGCGTTACACATTTCACGACAAAATTATAATACCCTCTGCAAGGGTATAAAAAGGCTTTTAATCAAAAACCTAGTATTCGACCGATCGTTCCTATGGCAGCTATATGATATAATGGACCGAACTTAAAAGGATTTTGCTTATATATGAGGAGCTTAGTAAAACTTATAAATGCCGAGTTTGGACAAGATATCTTGAAAAACAAAATGTTTTTTCATACAAAATCTTAATTTTCGATCGATCGTTCCTATGGCAGCTATATGATATAGTGGTCCGATCTTAATAGGATTTTGCATATATATGGGGAGCTTAGTAAAACTAATAAATGCCGAGTTTGGTCAAGATATCTTGAAAAACAAAATGTTTTTTCATACAAAAACTTAATTTCCGACCGATCGTTCCTATGGCAGCTATATGATATAGTGGTCCGATCTTAATAGGATTTTGGATATATATGAGAAGCTTAGTAAAACTAATAAATGCGGAGGTTGATGAAGATATCTTGAAAAACAAAATGTTTTTTCATACAAAAACTTAATTTTCAACCGATCGTTCCTATGGCAGCTATATGATATAGTGGTCCGATCTTAAGAGGATTTTGCATATATATGGGGAGCTTAGTAAAACTAATAAATGCCGAGTTTGGACAAGATATCTTGAAAAACAAAATGTTTTTTCATACAAAATCTTAATTTTCGACTGATCGTTCCTATGGCAGCTATATGATATAGTGGTCCGATCTTAATAGGATTTTGCATATATATGAGGAGCTTAGTAAAACTAATAAATGCCGAGTTTGGTCAAGATAACTTGAAACACAAAATGTTTTTTCATACAAAAACTTAATTTTCGACCGATCTTTCCTATGGCAGCTATATGATATAGTAGTCAGATCCAGCTGGTTTTGACATATTTGCTGCGTGCAACAGAAAAAGGGACTTCTGCAAAGTTTCATTAAGATAGCTTTAAAACTGAGAGACTAGTTCGCATAGAAACAGACAGCCGGACAGACGGACAGACGGACATGGCTATATCGACTCGACTGTTGATGCTGATCAAGAATATATATACTTTATGGGGTCGGAGATGTCTCCTTCTATGCGTTACACATTTCACGACAAAATTATAATACCCTCTGCAAGGGTATAAAAATTCTTTTAATCAAAAACCTAGTTTTCGACCGATCGTTCCTATGGCAGCTATATGATATAGTGGTCCGATCTTAATAGGATCTAGCATATATATGAGAAGCTTAGTAAAACTTATAAATGCCGAGTTTGGTCAAGATATCTTGAAAAACAAAATGTTTTTTCATACAAAATCTTAATTTTCGACCGATCGTTCCTATGGCAGCTATATGATATAGTGGTCTGATCTTAATAGGATTTTGCATATATATGAGGAGCTTAGTAAAACTAATAAATGTCGAGTTTGGTCAAGATATCTTGAAACACAAAATGTTTTTTCATACAAAAACTTAATTTTCGACCGATCTTTCCTATGGCAGCTGTATGATATAGTAGTCAGATCCAGCTGGTTTTGACATATGTGCTGCGTGCAACAGAAAAAGGGACTTCTGCAAAGTTTCATTAAGATAGCTTTAAAACTGAGAGACTAGTTCGCATAGAAACAGACAGCCGGACAGACGGACATGGCTATATCGACTCGACTGTTGATGCTGATCAAGAATATATATACTTTATGGGGTCGGAGATGTCTCCTTCTATGCGTTACACATTTCAC
This sequence comes from Drosophila kanekoi, assembly GCA_037075305.1. NCBI lineage: Eukaryota > Metazoa > Arthropoda > Insecta > Diptera > Drosophilidae > Drosophila > Drosophila kanekoi. The sequence continues at coordinate 58,591 of JBAMCE010000110.1, read as the reverse complement.
GACAAAATTATAATACCCTCTGCAAGGGTATAAAAAGGCTTTTAATCAAAAACCTAGTATTCGACCGATCGTTCCTATGGCAGCTATATGATATAATGGACCGAACTTAAAAGGATTTTGCTTATATATGAGGAGCTTAGTAAAACTTATAAATGCCGAGTTTGGACAAGATATCTTGAAAAACAAAATGTTTTTTCATACAAAATCTTAATTTTCGATCGATCGTTCCTATGGCAGCTATATGATATAGTGGTCCGATCTTAATAGGATTTTGCATATATATGGGGAGCTTAGTAAAACTAATAAATGCCGAGTTTGGTCAAGATATCTTGAAAAACAAAATGTTTTTTCATACAAAAACTTAATTTCCGACCGATCGTTCCTATGGCAGCTATATGATATAGTGGTCCGATCTTAATAGGATTTTGGATATATATGAGAAGCTTAGTAAAACTAATAAATGCGGAGGTTGATGAAGATATCTTGAAAAACAAAATGTTTTTTCATACAAAAACTTAATTTTCAACCGATCGTTCCTATGGCAGCTATATGATATAGTGGTCCGATCTTAAGAGGATCTAGCATATATGTGAGGAGCTTAGTAAAACTAATAAATGCCGAGTTTGGACAAGATATCTTGAAAAACAAAATGTTTTTTCATACAAAATCTTAATTTTCGACTGATCGTTCCTATGACAGCTATATGATATAGTGGTCCGATCTTAATAGGATTTTGCATATATATGAGGAGCTTAGTAAAACTAATAAATGCCGAGTTTGGTCAAGATAACTTGAAACACAAAATGTTTTTTCATACGAAAACTTAATTTTCGACCGATCTTTCCTATGGCAGCTATATGATATAGTAGTCAGATCCAGCTGGTTTTGACATATTTGCTGCGTGCAACAGAAAAAGGGACTTCTGCAAAGTTTCATTAAGATAGCTTTAAAACTGAGAGACTAGTTCGCATAGAAACAGACAGCCGGACAGACGGACAGACGGACATGGCTATATCGACTCGACTGTTGATGCTGATCAAGAATATATATACTTTATGGGGTCGGAGATGTCTCCTTCTATGCGTTACACATTTCACGACAAAATTATAATACCCTCTGCAAGGGTATAAAAAGGCTTTTAATCTAAAACCTAGTTTTCGACCGATCGTTCCTATGGCAGCTATATGATATAGTGGTCCGATCTTAAAAGAATTTTGGATATATATGAGAAACTTAGTAAAACTAATAAATGCGGAGGTTGATGAAGATATCTTGAAAAACAAAATGTTTTTTCATACAAAAACTTAATTTTCAACCGATCGTTCCTATGGCAGCTATATGATATAGTGGTCCAATCTTAATAGGATCTAGCATATATGTGAGGAGCTTAGTAAAACTTATAAATGCCGAGTTTGGACAAGATATCTTGAAAAACAAAATGTTTTTTCATACAAAATCTTAATTTTCGACCGATCGTTCCTATGGCAGCTATATGATATAGTGGTCCGATCTTAATAGGATTTTGCATATATATGAGGAGCTTAGTAAAACTAATAAATGCCGAGTTTGGTCAAGATAACTTGAAACACAAAATGTTTTTTCTTACAAAAACTAATAAATGCGGAGGTTGATGAAGATATCTTGAAAAACAAAATGTTTTTTCATACAAAAACTTAATTTTCAACCGATCGTTCCTATGGCAGCTATATGATATAGTGGTCCGATCTTAATAGGATCTAGCATATATGTGAGGAGCTTAGTAAAACTAATAAATGCCGAGATGGGCAAGATATCTTGAAAAACAAAATGTTTTTTCATACAAAATCTTAATTTTCGACCGATCGTTCCTACGGCAGCTATATGATATAGTGGTCCGATCTTAATAGGATTTTGGATATATATGAGAAGCTTAGTAAAACTAATAAATGCGGAGGTTGATGAAGATATCTTGAAAAACAAAATGTTTTTTCATACAAAAACTTAATTTTCAACCGATCGTTCCTATGGCAGCTATATGATATAGTGGTCCGATCTTAATAGGACCTAGCATATATGTGAGGAGCTTAGTAAAACTAATAAGTGCCGAGTTTGGACAAGATATCTTGAAAAACAAAATGTTTTTTCATACAAAATCTTAATTTTCGACCGATCGTTCCTATGGCAGCTATATGCTATAGTGGTCCGATCTTAATAGGATTTTGCATATATATGAGAAGCTTAGTAAAACTAATAAATGCCGAGTTTGGTCAAGATAACTTAAAACACAAAAAGTTTTTTCTTACAAAAACTTAATTTTCGACCGATCTTTCCTATGGCAGCTATATGATATAGTGGTCCGATCTTAATAGGATCTAGCATATATATGAGAAGCTTAGAAAAACTTATAAATGCCGAGTTTGGTCAAGATATCTTGAAAAACAAAATGTTTTTTCATACAAAATCTTAATTTTCGACCGATCGTTCCTATGGCAGCTATATGATATAGTGGTCTGATCTTAATAGGATTTTGCATATATATGAGGAGCTTAGTAAAACTAATAAATGCGGAGGTTGATGAAGATATCTTGAAAAACAAAATGTTTTTTTATACAAAAACTTAATTTTCAACCGATCGTTCCTATGGCAGCTATATGATATAGTGGTCCGATCTTAATAGGATCTAGCATATATGTGAGGAGCTTAGTAAAACTAATAAATGCCGAGTTTGGACAAGATATCTTGAAAAACAAAATGTTTTTTCATACAAAGTCTTAATTTTCGATCGATCGTTCCTATGGCAGCTATATGATATAGTGGTCCGATCTTAATAGGATTTTGCATATATATGAAGAGCTTAGTAAAACTAATAAATACCGAGTTTGGTCAAGATAACTTGAAACACAAAAAGTTTTTTCATACAAAAACTTAATTTTCGACCGATCTTTCCTATGGCAGCTATATGATATAGTGGTCCGATCTTAATAGGATCTAGCATATATATGAAAAGTTTAGAAAAACTTATAAATGTCGAGTTTGGTCAAGATATCTTGAAACACAAAATGTTTTTTCATACAAAAACTTAATTTTCGACCGATCTTTCCTATGGCAGCTATATGATATAGTAGTCAGATCCAGCTGGTTTTGACATATGTGCTGCGTGCAACAGAAAAAGGGACTTCTGCAAAGTTTCATTAAGATAGCTTTAAAACTGAGAGACTAGTTCGCATAGAAACAGACAGCCGGACAGACGGACATGGCTATATCGACTCGACTGTTGATGCTGATCAAGAATATATATACTTTATGGGGTCGGAGATGTCTCCTTCTATGCGTTACACATTTCACGACAAAATTATAATACCCTCTGCAAGGGTATAAAAAGGCTTTTAATCAAAAACCTAGTATTCGACCGATCGTTCCTATGGCAGCTATATGATATAATGGACCGAACTTAAAAGGATTTTGCTTATATATGAGGAGCTTAGTAAAACTTATAAATGCCGAGTTTGGACAAGATATCTTGAAAAACAAAATGTTTTTTCATACAAAATCTTAATTTTCGATCGATCGTTCCTATGGCAGCTATATGATATAGTGGTCCGATCTTAATAGGATTTTGCATATATATGGGGAGCTTAGTAAAACTAATAAATGCCGAGTTTGGTCAAGATATCTTGAAAAACAAAATGTTTTTTCATACAAAAACTTAATTTCCGACCGATCGTTCCTATGGCAGCTATATGATATAGTGGTCCGATCTTAATAGGATTTTGGATATATATGAGAAGCTTAGTAAAACTAATAAATGCGGAGGTTGATGAAGATATCTTGAAAAACAAAATGTTTTTTCATACAAAAACTTAATTTTCAACCGATCGTTCCTATGGCAGCTATATGATATAGTGGTCCGATCTTAAGAGGATCTAGCATATATGTGAGGAGCTTAGTAAAACTAATAAATGCCGAGTTTGGACAAGATATCTTGAAAAACAAAATGTTTTTTCATACAAAATCTTAATTTTCGACTGATCGTTCCTATGACAGCTATATGATATAGTGGTCCGATCTTAATAGGATTTTGCATATATATGAGGAGCTTAGTAAAACTAATAAATGCCGAGTTTGGTCAAGATAACTTGAAACACAAAATGTTTTTTCATACGAAAACTTAATTTTCGACCGATCTTTCCTATGGCAGCTATATGATATAGTAGTCAGATCCAGCTGGTTTTGACATATTTGCTGCGTGCAACAGAAAAAGGGACTTCTGCAAAGTTTCATTAAGATAGCTTTAAAACTGAGAGACTAGTTCGCATAGAAACAGACAGCCGGACAGACGGACAGACGGACATGGCTATATCGACTCGACTGTTGATGCTGATCAAGAATATATATACTTTATGGGGTCGGAGATGTCTCCTTCTATGCGTTACACATTTCACGACAAAATTATAATACCCTCTGCAAGGGTATAAAAAGGCTTTTAATCTAAAACCTAGTTTTCGACCGATCGTTCCTATGGCAGCTATATGATATAGTGGTCCGATCTTAAAAGAATTTTGGATATATATGAGGAGCTTAGTAAAACTAATAAATGCGGAGGTTGATGAAGATATCTTGAAAAACAAAATGTTTTTTCATACAAAAACTTAATTTTCAACCGATCGTTCCTATGGCAGCTATATGATATAGTGGTCCAATCTTAATAGGATCTAGCATATATGTGAGGAGCTTAGTAAAACTTATAAATGCCGAGTTTGGACAAGATATCTTGAAAAACAAAATGTTTTTTCATACAAAATCTTAATTTTCGACCGATCGTTCCTATGGCAGCTATATGATATAGTGGTCCGATCTTAATAGGATTTTGCATATATATGAGGAGCTTAGTAAAACTAATAAATGCCGAGTTTGGTCAAGATAACTTGAAACACAAAATGTTTTTTCTTACAAAAACTAATAAATGCGGAGGTTGATGAAGATATCTTGAAAAACAAAATGTTTTTTCATACAAAAACTTAATTTTCAACCGATCGTTCCTATGGCAGCTATATGATATAGTGGTCCGATCTTAATAGGATCTAGCATATATGTGAGGAGCTTAGTAAAACTAATAAATGCCGAGATGGGCAAGATATCTTGAAAAACAAAATGTTTTTTCATACAAAATCTTAATTTTCGACCGATCGTTCCTACGGCAGCTATATGATATAGTGGTCCGATCTTAATAGGATTTTGGATATATATGAGAAGCTTAGTAAAACTAATAAATGCGGAGGTTGATGAAGATATCTTGAAAAACAAAATGTTTTTTCATACAAAAACTTAATTTTCAACCGATCGTTCCTATGGCAGCTATATGATATAGTGGTCCGATCTTAATAGGACCTAGCATATATGTGAGGAGCTTAGTAAAACTAATAAGTGCCGAGTTTGGACAAGATATCTTGAAAAACAAAATGTTTTTTCATACAAAATCTTAATTTTCGACCGATCGTTCCTATGGCAGCTATATGCTATAGTGGTCCGATCTTAATAGGATTTTGCATATATATGAGAAGCTTAGTAAAACTAATAAATGCCGAGTTTGGTCAAGATAACTTAAAACACAAAAAGTTTTTTCTTACAAAAACTTAATTTTCGACCGATCTTTCCTATGGCAGCTATATGATATAGTGGTCCGATCTTAATAGGATCTAGCATATATATGAGAAGCTTAGAAAAACTTATAAATGCCGAGTTTGGTCAAGATATCTTGAAAAACAAAATGTTTTTTCATACAAAATCTTAATTTTCGACCGATCGTTCCTATGGCAGCTATATGATATAGTGGTCTGATCTTAATAGGATTTTGCATATATATGAGGAGCTTAGTAAAACTAATAAATGCGGAGGTTGATGAAGATATCTTGAAAAACAAAATGTTTTTTTATACAAAAACTTAATTTTCAACCGATCGTTCCTATGGCAGCTATATGATATAGTGGTCCGATCTTAATAGGATCTAGCATATATGTGAGGAGCTTAGTAAAACTAATAAATGCCGAGTTTGGACAAGATATCTTGAAAAACAAAATGTTTTTTCATACAAAGTCTTAATTTTCGATCGATCGTTCCTATGGCAGCTATATGATATAGTGGTCCGATCTTAATAGGATTTTGCATATATATGAAGAGCTTAGTAAAACTAATAAATACCGAGTTTGGTCAAGATAACTTGAAACACAAAAAGTTTTTTCATACAAAAACTTAATTTTCGACCGATCTTTCCTATGGCAGCTATATGATATAGTGGTCCGATCTTAATAGGATCTAGCATATATATGAAAAGTTTAGAAAAACTTATAAATGTCGAGTTTGGTCAAGATATCTTGAAACACAAAATGTTTTTTCATACAAAAACTTAATTTTCGACCGATCTTTCCTATGGCAGCTATATGATATAGTAGTCAGATCCAGCTGGTTTTGACATATGTGCTGCGTGCAACAGAAAAAGGGACTTCTGCAAAGTTTCATTAAGATAGCTTTAAAACTGAGAGACTAGTTCGCATAGAAACAGACAGCCGGACAGACGGACATGGCTATATCGACTCGACTGTTGATGCTGATCAAGAATATATATACTTTATGGGGTCGGAGATGTCTCCTTCTATGCGTTACACATTTCACGACAAAATTATAATACCCTCTGCAAGGGTATAAAGAGGCTTTTAATCAAAAACCTAGTGTCGACCGATCTTTCCTATGGCAGCTATATGATATAGTAGTCAGATCCAGCTGGTTTTGACATATTTGCTGCGAGCAACAGAAAAAGCGACTTCTGCAAAGTTTCATTAAGATAGCTTTAAAACTGAGAGACTAGTTCGCATAGAAACAGACAGCCGGACAGACGGACAGACGGACAGACGGACATGGCTATATCGACTCGACTGTTGATGCTGATCAAGAATATATATACTTTATGGGGTCGGAGATGTCTCCTTCTATGCGTTACACATTTCACGACAAAATTATAATACCCTCTGCAGGGGTATAAAAAGGCTTTTAATCAAAAACCTAGTTTCGACCGATCTTTCCTATGGCAGCTATATGATATAGTAGTCAGATCCAGCTGGTTTTGACATATGTGCTGCGTGCAACAGAAAAAGGGACTTCTGCAAAGTTTCATTAAGATAGCTTTAAAACTGAGAGACTAGTTCGCATAGAAACAGACAGCCGGACAGACGGACAGACGGACATGGCTATATCGACTCGACTGTTGATGCTGATCAAGAATATATATACTTTATGGGGTCGGAGATGTCTCCTTCTATGCGTTACACATTTCACGACAAAATTATAATACCCTCTGCAAGGGTATAAAAAGGCTTTTAATCTAAAACCTAGTTTTCGACCGATCGTTCCTATGGCAGCTATATGATATAGTGGTCCGATCTTAATAGGATTTTGGATATATATGAGAAGCTTAGTAAAACTAATAAATGCGGAGGTTGATGAAGATATCTTGAAAAACAAAATGTTTTTTCATACAAAAACTTAATTTTCAACCGATCGTTCCTATGGCAGCTATATGATATAGTGGTCCGATCTTAATAGGATCTAGCATATATGTGAGGAGCTTAGTAAAACTAATAAATGCCGAGTTTGGACAAGATATCTTGAAAAACAAAATGTTTTTTCATACAAAATCTTAATTTTCGACCGATCGTTCCTATGGCAGCTATATGATATAGTGGTCCGATCTTAATAGGATTTTGCGATATATATGAGGAGCTTAGTAAAACTTATAAATGCCGAGTTTGGTCAAAAATTAAAAACAAAATGTTTTTTCATACAAAAATTTAATTTTCGACCGATCGTCCTCCACTATATATATATGGTCCGTCTTAATAGGATTTTGGATATATATGAGAAGCTTAGTAAAACTAATAAATGAGGAGGTTGATGAAGATATCTTGAAAAACAAAATGTTTTTTCATACAAAAACTTAATTTTCAACCGATCGTTCCTATGGCAGCTATATGATATAGTGGTCCGATCTTAATAGGATCTAGCATATATGTGAGGAGCTTAGTAAAACTTATAAATGCCGAGTTTGGACAAGATATCTTGAAAAACAAAATGTTTTTTCATACAAAATCTTAATTTTCGACCGATCGTTCCTATGGCAGCTATATGATATAGTGGTCCGATCTTAATAGGATTTTGCATATATATGAGGAGCTTAGTAAAACTTATAAATGCCGAGTTTGGTCAAGATATCTTGAAAAACAAAATGTTTTTTCATACAAAATCTTAATTTTCGACCGATCGTTCCTACGGCAGCTATATGATATAGTGGTCCGATCTTAATAGGACTTTGGATATATATGAGAAGCTTAGTAAAACTATTAAATGAGGAGGTTGATGAAGATATCTTGAAAAACAAAATGTTTTTTCATACAAAAACTTAATTTTCAACCGATCGTTCCTATGGCAGCTATATGATATAGTGGTCCGATCTTAATAGGATCTAGCATATATGTGAGGAGCTTAGTAAAACTTATAAATGCCGAGTTTGGACAAGATATCTTGAAAAACAAAATGTTTTTTCATACAAAATCTTAATTTTCGACCGATCGTTCCTATGGCAGCTATATGATATAGTGGTCCGATCTTAATAGGATTCTGCATATATATGAGGAGCTTAGTAAAACTAATAAATGCCGAGTTTGGTCAAGATAACTTGAAACACAAAATGTTTTTTCATACAAAAACTTAATTTTCGACCGATCTTTCCTATGGCAGCTATATGATATAGTGGTCCGATCTTAATAGGATCTAGCATATATATGAGAAGCTTAGTAAAACTAATAAATGTCGAGTTTGGTCAAGATGTCTTGAAACACAAAATGTTTTTTCATACAAAAACTTAATTTTCGACCGATCTTTCCTATGGCAGCTATATGATATAGTGGTCCGATCTTAAAAGGATTTTGCATATATATGAGGAGCTTAGTAAAACTTATAAATGCCGAGTTTGTTCAAGATATCTTGAAAAACAAAATGTTTTTTCATACAAAATCTTAATTTTCGACCGATCGCTCCTACGGCAGCTATATGATATAGTGGTCCGATCTTAAAAGGATTTTGCATATATATGAGAAGCTTAGTAAAACTAATAAATGCGGAGGTTGATGAAGATATCTTGAAAAACAAAATGTATTTTCATACAAAAACTTAATTTTCAACCGATCGTTCCTATGGCAGCTATATGATATAGTGGTCCGATCTTAATAGTATCTAGCATATATGTGAGGAGCTTAGTAAAACTAATAAATGCCGAGTTTGGACAAGATATCTTGAAAAACAAAATGTTTTTTCTTACAAAATCTTAACTTTCGACCGATCGTTCCTATGGCAGCTATATGATATAGTGGTCCGATCTTTATAGGATTTTGCATATGTATGAGGAGCTTAGTAAAACTAATAAATGCCGAGTTTGGTCAAGATAACTTGAAACACAAAAAATTTTTTCTTACAAAAACTTAATTTTCGACCGATCTTTCCTATGGCAGCTATATGATATAGTGGTCCGATCTTAATAGGATCTAGCATATATATGAGAAGCTTAGAAAAACTCATAAATGCCGAGTTTGGTCAAGATATCTTGAAAAACAAAATGTTTTTTCATACAAAATCTTAATTTTCGACCGATCGTTCCTATGGCAGCTATATGATATAGTGGTCTGATCTTAATAGGATTTTGCATATATATGAGGAGCTTAGTAAAACTAATAAATGCGGAGGTTGATGAAGATATCTTGAAAAACAAAATGTTTTTTCATACAAAAACTTAATTTTCAACCGATCGTTCCTATGGCAGCTATATGATATAGTGGTCCGATCTTAATAGGATCTAGCATATATGTGAGGAGCTTAGTAAAACTAATAAATGCCGAGTTTGGACAAGATATCTTGAAAAACAAAATGTTTTTTCATACAAAATTTAAATTTTCGACCGATCGTTCCTATGGCAGCTATATGATATAGTGGTCCGATCTTAATAGGATTTTGCATATATATGAAGAGCTTAGTGAAACTAATAAATGCCGAGTTTGGACAAGATATCTTGAAAAACAAAATGTTTTTTCATACAAAAACTTAATTTCCGACCGATCGTTCCTATGGCAGCTATATGATATAGTGGTCCGATCTTAATAGGATTTTGCATATATATGAGGAGCTTAGTAAAACTAATAAATGCCGAGTTTGGTCAAGATAACTTGAAACACAAAATGTTTTTTCATACAAAAACTTAATTTTCGACCGATCTTTCCTATGGCAGCTATATGATATAGTAGTCAGATCCAGCTGGTTTTGACATATTTGCTGCGTGCAACAGAAAAAGGGACTTCTGCAAAGTTTCATTAAGATAGCTTTAAAACTGAGAGACTAGTTCGCATAGAAACAGACAGCCGGACAGACGGACAGACGGACATGGCTATATCGACTCGACTGTTGATGCTGATCAAGAATATATATACTTTATGGGGTCGGAGATGTCTCCTTCTATGCGTTACACATTTCACGACAAAATTATAATACCCTCTGCAAGGGTATAAAAAGGCTTTTAATCAAAAACCTAGTTTTCGACCGATCGTTCCTATGGCAGCTATATGATATAGTGCACCGAACTTAAAAGGATTTTGTTTATATATGAGGAGCTTAGTAAAACTTATAAATGCCGAGTTTGGTCAAGATATCTTGAAAATCAAAATGTTTTTTCATACAAAATCTTAATTTTCGACCGATCGTTCTTATGGCAGCTATATGATATAGTGGTCCGATCTTCATAGGATTTTGCATATATATGAGGAGCTCAGAAAAACTAATAAATGCCGAGGTTGGTGAAGATATCTTGAAAAACAAAATGTTTTTTCATACAAAAACTTAATTTCCGACCGATCGTTCCTATGGCAGCTATATGATATAGTGGTCCGATCTTAATAGGATCTAGCATATATATGAGAAGCTTAGTAAAACTTATAAATGCCGAGTTTGGTCAAGATATCTTGAAAAACAAAATGTTTTTTCATACAAAATCTTAATTTTCGACCGATCGTTCCTATGGCAGCTATATGATATAGTGGTCTGATCTTAATAGGATTTTGCATATATATGAGGAGCTTAGTAAAACTAATAAATGTCGAGTTTGGTCAAGATATCTTGAAACACAAAATGTTTTTTCATACAAAAACTTAATTTTCGACCGATCTTTCCTATGGCAGCTATATGATATAGTAGTCAGATCCAGCTGGTTTTGACATATGTGCTGCGTGCAACAGAAAAAGGGACTTCTGCAAAGTTTCATTAAGATAGCTTTAAAACTGAGAGACTAGTTCGCATAGAAACAGACAGCCGGACAGACGGACAGACGGACATGGCTATATCGACTCGACTGTTGATGCTGATCAAGAATATATATAATTTATGGGGTCGGAGATGTCTCCTTCTATGCGTTACACATTTCACGACAAAATTATAATACCCTCTGCAAGGGTATAAAAAGGCTTTTAATCAAAAACCTAGTTTTCGACCGATCGTTCCTATGGCAGCTATATGATATAGTGGACCGAACTTAAAAGGATTTTGCTTATATATGAGGAGCTTAGTAAAACTTATAAATGCCGAGTTTGGTCAAGATATCTTCAAAAACAAAATGTTTTTTCATACAAAAACTTAATTTCCGACCGATCGTTCCTATGACAGCTATATGATATAGTGGTCCGATCTTAATAGGATTTTGGATATATATGAGAAGCTTAGTAAAACTAATAAATGCGGAGGTTGATGAAGATATCTTGAAAAACAAAATGTTTTTTCATACAAAAACTTAATTTTCAACCGATCGTTCCTATGGCAGCTATATGATATAGTGGTCCGATCTTAAGAGGATCTAGCATATATGTGAGGAGCTTAGTAAAACTAATAAATGCCGAGTTTGGACAAGATATCTTGAAAAACAAAATGTTTTTTCATACAAAATCTTAACTTTCGACCGATCGTTCCTATGGCAGCTATATGATATAGTGGTCCGATCTTAATAGGATTTTGCATATATATGAGGAGCTTAGTAAAACTAATAAATGCCGAGTTTGGTCAAGATAACTTGAAACACAAAAAATTTTTTCTTACAAAAACTTAATTTTCGACCGATCTTTCCTATGGCAGCTATATGATATAGTGTTCCGATCTTAATAGGATCTAGCATATATATGAGAAGCTTAGAAAAACTCATAAATGCCGAGTTTGGTCAAGATATCTTGAAAAACAAAATGTTTTTTCATACAAAATCTTAATTTTCGACCGATCGTTCCTATGGCAGCTATATGATATAGTGGTCTGATCTTAATAGGATTTTGCATATATATGAGGAGCTTAGTAAAACTAATAAATGCGGAGGTTGATGAAGATATCTTGAAAAACAAAATGTTTTTTCATACAAAAACTTAATTTTCAACCGATCGTTCCTATGGCAGCTATATGATATAGTGGTCCGATCTTAATAGGATCTAGCATATATGTGAAGAGCTTAGTAAAACTAATAAATGCCGAGTTTGGACAAGATATCTTGAAAAACAAAATGTTTTTTCATACAAAATCTTAATTTTCGACCGATCGTTCCTATGGCAGCTATATGATATAGTGGTCCGATCTTAATAGGATTTTGCATATATATGAAGAGCTTAGTAAAACTAATAAGTAGCGAGTTTGGTCAAGATAACTTGAAACACAAAAAGTTTTTTCATACAAAAACTTAATTTTCGACCGATCTTTCCTATGGCAGCTATATGATATAGTGGTCCGATCTTAATAGGATCTAGCACATATATGAAAAGTTTAGAAAAACTTATAAATGCCGAGTTTGGTCAAGATATCTTGAAACACAAAATGTTTTTTCATACAAAAACTTAATTTTCGACCGATCTTTCCTATGGCAGCTATATGATAGAGTAGTCAGATCCAGCTGGTTTTGACACATGTGCTGCCTGCAACAGAAAAAGGGACTTCTGCAAAGTTTCATTAAGATAGCTTTAAAACTGAGAGACTAGTTCGCATAGAAACAGACAGCCGGACAGACGGACAAGCGGACAGACGGACATGGCTATATCGACTCGACTGTTGATGCTGATCAAGAATATATATACTTTATGGGGTCGGAGATGTCTCCTTCTATGCGTTACACATTTCACGACAAAATTATAATACCCTCTGCAAGGGTATAAAAGGCTTTTAATCAAAAACCTAGTTTTCGACCGATCGTTCCTATGGCAGCTATATGATATAGTGGACCGAACTAAAAAGGATTTTGCTTATATATGAGGAGCTTAGTAAAACTTATAAATGCCGAGTTTGGTCAAGATATCTTGAAAAACAAAATGTTTTTTCATACAAAATCTTAATTTTCGACCGATAGTTCCTATGGCAGCTATATGATATAGTGGTCCGATCTTCATAGGATTTTGCATATATATGAGGAGCTTAAAAAAACTAATAAATGCCGAGGTTGGTGAAGATATCTTGAAAAACAAAATGTTTTTTCATACAAAAACTTAATTTCCGACCGATCGTTCCTATGGCAGCTATATGATATAGTGGTCCCATCTTAATAGGATCTAGCATATATATGACAAGCTTAGTAAAACTTATAAATGCCGAGTTTGGTCAAGATATCTTGAAAAACAAAATGTTTTTTCATACAAAATCTTAATTTTCGACCGATCGTTCCTATGGCAGCTATATGATATAGTGGTCTGATCTTAATAGGATTTTGCATATATATGAGGAGCTTAGTAAAACTAATAAATGCGGAGGTTGATGAAGATATCTTGAAAAACAAAATGTTTTTTCATACAAAAGCTTAATTTTCGACCGATCTTTCCTATGGCAGCTATATGATATAGTGGTCCGATCTTAAAAGGATTTTGGATATATATATGAGGAGCTTAGTAAAACTTATAAATGCCGAGTTTGTTCAAGATATCTTGAAAAACAAAATGTTTTTTCATACAAAATCTTAATTTTCGACCGATCGTTCCTACGGCAGCTATATGATATAGTGGTCCGCTCTTAATAGGAATTTGGATATATATGAGAAGCTTAGTAAAACTAATAAATGCGGAGGTTGATGAAGATATCTTGAAAAACAAAATGTTTTTTCATACAAAAACTTAATTTTCGACCGATCTTTCCTATGGCAGCTATATGATATAGTAGTCAGATCCAGCTGGTTTTGACATATTTGCTGCGAGCAACAGAAAAAGGGACTTCTGCAAAGTTTCATTAAGATAGCTTTAAAACTGAGAGACTAGTTCGCATAGAAACAGACAGCCGGACAGACGGACAGACGGACATGGCTATATCGACTCGACTGTTGATGCTGATCAAGAATATATATACTTTATGGGGTCGGAGATGTCTCCTTCTATGCGTTACACATTTCACGACAAAATTATAATACCCTCTGCAAGGGTATAAAAAGGCTTTTAATCAAAAACCTAGTTTCGACCGATCTTTCCTATGGCAGCTATATGATATAGTAGTCAGATCCAGCTGGTTTTGACATATGTGCTGCGTGCAACAGAAAAAGGGACTTCTGCAAAGTTTCATTAAGATAGCTTTAAAACTGAGAGACTAGTTCGCATAGTAACAGACAGCCGGACAGACGGACAAGCGGACAGACGGACATGGCTATATCGACTCGACTGTTGATGCTGATGAAGAATATATATACTTTATGGGGTCGGAGATGTCTCCTTCTATGCGTTACACATTTCACGACAAAATTATAATACCCTCTGCAAGGGTATAAAAAGGCTTTTAATCAAAAACCTAGTTTTCGACCGATCGTTCCTATGGCAGCTATATGACATAGTGGTCCGATCTTAAAAGGATTTTGCATATATATGAGGAGCTTAGTAAAACTTATAAATGCCGAGTTTGGTCAAGATATCTTGAAAAACAAAATGTTTTTTCATACAAAATCTTAATTTTCGACCGATCGTTCCTACGGCAGCTATATGATATAGTGGTCCGATCTTAATAGGATTTTGGATATATATGAGAAGCTTAGTAAAACTAATAAATGCCGAGTTTGGACAAGATATCTTGAAAAACAAAATGTTTTTTCATTCAAAAACTTAATTTTCAACCGATCGTTCCTATGGCAGCTATATGATATAGTGGTCCGATCTTAATAGGATCTACAATATATGTGAGGAGCTTAGTAAAACTTATAAATGCCGAGTTTGTTCAAGATATCTTGAAAAACAAAATGGTTTTTCATACAAAATCTTAATTTTCGACCGATCGTTCCTATGGCAGCTATATGATATAGTGGTCCGATCTTAATAGGATTTTGCATATATATGAGGAGCTTAGTAAAACTAATAAATGCCGAGTTTGGTCAAGATAACTTGAAACACAAAATGGTTTTTCATACAAAAACTTAATTTTCGACCGATCTTTCCTATGGCAGCTATATGATATAGTAGTCAGATCCAGCTGGTTTTGACATATTTGCTGCGTGCAACAGAAAAAGGGACTTCTGCAAAGTTTCATTTAGATAGCTTTAAAACTGAGAGACTAGTTCGCATAGAAACAGACAGCCGGACAGACGGACAGACGGACATGGCTATATCGACTCGACTGTTGATGCTGATCAAGAATATATATATTTTATGGGGTCGGAGATGTCTCCTTCTATGCGTTACACATTTCACGACAAAATTATAATACCCTCTGCAAGGGTATAAAAAGGCTTTTAATCAAAAACCTAGTTTCGACCGATCTTTCCTATGGCAGCTATATGATATAGTAGTCAGATCCAGCTGGTTTTGACATATGTGCTGCGTGCAACAGAAAAAGGGACTTCTGCAAAGTTTCATTAAGATAGCTTTAAAACTGAGAGACTAGTTCGCATAGAAACAGACAGCCGGACAGACGGACAAGCGGACAGACGGACATGGCTATATCGACTCGACTGTTGATGCTGATCAAGAATATATATACTTTATGGGGTCGGAGATGTCTCCTTCTATGCGTTACACATTTCACGACAAAATTATAATACCCTCTGCAAGGGTATAAAAAGGCTTTTAATCAAAAACCTAGTTTTCGACCGATCGTTCCTATGGCAGCTATATGATATAGTGGTCCGATCTTAATAGGATTTGGCTTATATATGAGGAGCTTAGTAAAACTTATAAATGCCGAGTTTGGTCAAGATATCTTGAAAAACAAAATGTTTTTTCATACAAAATCTTAATTTTCGACCGATCGTTCCTACGGCAGCTATATGATATAGTGGTCCGATCTTAATAGGATTTTGGATATATATGAGAAACTTAGTAAAACTAATAAATGCCGAGTTTGGACAAGATATCTTGAAAAACAAAATGTTTTTTCATTCAAAAACTTAATTTTCAACCGATCGTTCCTATGGCAGCTATATGATATAGTGGGCCGATCTTAATAGGATCTACAATATATGTGAGGAGCTTAGTGAAACTAATAAATGCCGAGTTTGGACAAGATATCTTGAAAAACAAAATGGTTTTTCATACAAAATCTTAATTTTCGACCGATCGTTCCTATGGCAGCTATATGATATAGTGGTCCGATCTTAATAGGATTTTGCATATATATGAGGAGCTTAGTAAAACTAATAAATGCCGAGTTTTGTCAAGATAACTTGAAACACAAAATGTTTTTTCATACAAAAACTTAATTTTCGACCGATCTTTCCTATGGCAGCTATATGATATAGTAGTCAGATCCAGCTGGTTTTGACATATTTGCTGCGTGCAACAGAAAAAGGGACTTCTGCAAAGTTTCATTAAGATAGCTTTAAAACTGAGAGACTGGTTCGGATAGAAACAGACAGCCGGACAGACGGACAGACGGACAGACGGACATGGCTATATCGACTCGACTGTTGATGCTGATCAAGAATATATATACTTTATGGGGTCGGAGATGTCTCCTTCTATGCGTTACACATTTCACGACAAAATTATAATACCCTCTGCAAGGGTATAAAAAGGCTTTTAATCAAAAACCTAGTTTTCGACCGATCGTTCCTATGGCAGCTATATGATATAGTGGACCGAACTTAAAAGGATTTTGTTTATATATGAGGAGCTTAGTAAAACTTATAAATGCCGAGTTTGATCAAGATATCTTGAAAATCAAAATGTTTTTTCATACAAAATCTTAATTTTCGACCGATCGTTCCTATGGCAGCTATATGATATAGTGGTCCGATCTTCATAGGATTTTGCATATATATGAGGAGCTCAGAAAAACTAATAAATGCCGAGGTTGGTGAAGATATCTTGAAAAACAATATGTTTTTTCATACAAAAACTTAATTTCCGACCGATCGTTCCTATGGCAGCTATATGATATAGTGGTCCGATCTTAATAGGATCTAGCATATATATGAGAAGCTTAGTAAAACTTATAAATGCCGAGTTTGGTCAAGATATCTTGAAAAACAAAATGTTTTTTCATACAAAATCTTAATTTTCGACCGATCGTTCCTATGGCAGCTATATGATATAGTGGTCTGATCTTAATAGGATTTTGCATATATATGAGGAGCTTAGTAAAACTAATAAATGTCGAGTTTGGTCAAGATATCTTGAAACACAAAATGTTTTTTCATACAAAAAATTAATTTTCGACCGATCTTTCCTATGGCAGCTATATGATATAGTATTCAGATCCAGCAGGTTTTGACATATGTGCTGCGTGCAACAGAAAAAGGGACTTCTGCAAAGTTTCATTTAGATAGCTTTAAAACTGAGAGACTAGTTCGCATAGAAACAGACAGCCGGACAGACGGACAGACGGACAGACGGACATGGCTATATCGACTCGACTGTTGATGCTGATCAAGAATATATATAATTTATGGGGTCGGAGATGTCTCCTTCTATGCGTTACACATTTCACGACAAAATTATAATACCCTCTGCAAGGGTATAAAAAGGCTTTTAATCAAAAACCTAGTTTTCGACCGATCGTTCCTATGGCAGCTATATGATATAGTGGACCGAACTTAAAAGGATTTTGCTTATATATGAGGAGCTTAGTAAAACTTATAAATGCCGAGTTTGGTCAAGATATCTTGAAAAACAAAATGTTTTTTCATACAAAAACTTAATTTCCGACCGATCGTTCCTATGACAGCTATATGATATAGTGGTCCGATCTTAATAGGATTTTGGATATATATGAGAAGTTTAGTAAAACTAATAAATGCGGAGGTTGATGAAGATATCTTGAAAAACAAAATGTTTTTTGATACAAAAACTTAACTTTCAACCGATCGTTCGTATGGCAGCAATATGATATAGTGGTCCGATCTTAATAGGATCTAGCATATATGTGAGGAGCTTAGTAAAACTAATAAATGCCGAGTTTGGACAAGATATCTTGAAAAACAAAAGTCTTTTCATCCAAAATCTTAATTTTCGACCGATCGTTCCTATGGCAGCTATATGATATAGTGGTCCGATCTTAATAGGATTTTGCATATATATGAGGAGCTTAGTAAAACTAATAAATGCCGAGTTTGGTCAAGATAACTTGAAACACAAAATGTTTTTTCATACAAAAACTTAATTTTCGATCGATCTTTCCTATGGCAGCTATATGATATAGTAGTCAGATCCAGCTGGTTTAGACATATTTGCTGCGTGCAACAGAAAAAGGGACTTCTGCAAAGTTTCATTAAGATAGCTTTAAAACTGAGAGACTAGTTCGCATAGAAACAGACAGCCGGACAGACGGACAGACGGACATGGCTATATCGACTCGACTGTTGATGCTGATCAAGAATATATATACTTTATGGGGTCGGAGATGTCTCCTTCTATGCGTTACACATTTCACGACAAAATTATAATACCCTCTGCAAGGGTATACCGAGGAAGAAAGGCTGCCTTCGGCACGCCGAAGATCTAATACCCTTGCAACCTTTTAATGCCGAGAAAATGGTTAACGCCTAGCTTGGTGAAGGTATCTTGATAAACAAAAAAGGCTTTTAATCAAAAACCTAGTTTTCGACCGATCGTTCCTATGGCAGCTATATGATATAGTGGTCCGATCTTAAAAGGATTTTGCATATATATGAGGAGCTTAGTAAAACTTATAAATGCCGAGTTTGGTCAAGATATCTTGAAAAACAAAATGTTTTTTCATACAAAATCTTAATTTTCGACCGATCGTTCCGACGGCAGCTATATGATATAGTGGTCCGATCTTAATAGGATTTTGGATATATATGAGAAGCTTAGTAAAACTAATAAATGCGGAGGTTGATGAAGATATCTTGAAAAACAAAATATTTTTTCATACAAAAACTTAATTTTCAACCGATCGTTCCTATGGCAGCTATATGATATAGTGGTCCGATCTTAATAGGATCTAGCATATATGTGAGGAGCTTAGTAAAACTAATAAATGCCGAGTTTGGTCAAGATATCTTGAAAAACAAAATGTTTTTTCATACAAAATCTTAATTTTCGACCGATCGTTCCTATGGCAGCTATATGATATAGTGATCCGATCTTAATAGGATTTTGCATATATATGAGGAGCTTAGTAAAACTAATAAATGCCGAGTTTGGTCAAGATAACTTGAAACACAAAATGTTTTTTCATACAAAAACTTAATTTTCGACCGATCTTTCCTATGGCAGCTATATGATATAGTAGTCAGATCCAGCTGGTTTTGACATATGTGCTGCGTGCAACAGAAAAACGGACTTCTGCAAAGTTTCATTAAGATAGCTTTAAAACTGAGAGACTAGTTCGCATAGAAACAGACAGCCGGACAGACGGACAGACGGACATGGCTATATCGACTCGACTGTTGATGCTGATCAAGAATATATATACTTTATGGGGTCGGAGATGTCTCCTTCTATGCGTTACACATTTCACGACAAAATTATAATACCCTCTGCAAGGGTATAAAAAGGCTTTTAATCAAAAACCTAGTTTTCGACCGATCGTTCCTATGGCAGCTATATGATATAGTGGACCGAACTTAAAAGGATTTTGCTTATATATGAGGAGCTTAGTAAAACTTATAAATGCCGAGTTTGGTCAAGATATCTTGAAAAACAAAATGTTTTTTCATACAAAATCTTAATTTTCAACCGATCGTTCCTATGGCAGCTATATGATATAGTGGTCCGATCTTCATAGGATTTTGCATATATATGAGGAGCTTAGAAAAACTAATAAATGCCGAGGTTGGTGAAGATATCTTGAAAAACAAAAAGTTTTTTCATACAAAAACTTAATTTCCGACCGATCGTTCCTATGGCAGCTATATGATATAGTGGTCCGATCTTAATAGGATCTAGCATATATATGAGAAGCTTAGTAAAACTTATAAATGCCGAGTTTGGTCAAGATATCTTGAAAAACAAAATGTTTTTTCTTACAAAATCTTAATTTTCGACCGATCGTTCCTATGGCAGCTATATGATATAGTGGTCTGATCTTAATAGGATTTTGCATATATATGAGGAGCTTAGTAAAACTAATAAATGTCGTGTTTGGTCAAGATATCTTGAAACACAAAATGTTTTTTCATACAAAAACTTAATTTTCGACCGATCTTTCCTATGGCAGCTATATGATATAGTAGTCAGATCCAGCTGGTTTTGACATATGTGCTGCGTGCAACAGAAAAAGGGACTTCTGCAAAGTTTCATTAAGATAGCTTTAAAACTGAGAGACTAGTTCGCATAGAAACAGACAGCCGGACAGACGGACAGACGGACAGACGGACATGGCTATATCGACTCGACTGTTGATGCTGATCAAGAATATATATACTTTATGGGGTCGGAGATGTCTCCTTCTATGCGTTACACATTTCACGACAAAATTATAATACCCTCTGCAAGGGTATAAAAAGATCACAACAAATCACCTTATTACAATTTACGCATGTCTTATAATCGTTACTGAAATAATAGCTATCCCTGTTATAGTTAAACGAGGAAGAGAGGCTACCTTCGGCACGCCGAAGATCTAATACCCTTGCAACCTTTTATATGACGAGTTAAAAAAACTGGTAAACGCCGAGGTTGGTGAAGGTATCTTGAAAAACAAAAAAGGCTTTTAATACAAAAACCTAATTTTCGACCGATCGTTCCTATGGCAGCTATATGATATAGTGGTCCGATCTTAATAGGATCTAGCATATATATGAGAAGCTTAGTAAAACTTATAAATGCCGAGGTTGGTCAAGATATCTTGAAAAACAAAATGTTTTTTCATACAAAATCTTAATTTTCGACCGATCGTTCCTATGGCAGTTATATGATATAGTGGTCTGATCTTAATAGGATTTTGCATATATATGAGGAGCTTAGTAAAACTAATAAATGTCGAGTTTGGTCATGATATCTTGAAACACAAAATGTTTTTTCATACAAAAACTTAATTTTCGACCGATCTTTCCTATGGCAGCTATATGATATAGTAGTCAGATCCAGCTGGTTTTGACATATGTGCTGCGTGCAACAGAAAAAGGGACTTCTGCAAAGTTTCAATAAGATAGCTTTAAAACTGAGAGACTAGTTCGCATAGAAACAGAAAGCCGGACAGACGGACAGACGGACATGGCTATATCGACTCGACTGTTGATGCTGATTAAGAATATATATACTTTATGGGGTCGGAGATGTCTCCTTCTATGCGTTACACATTTCACGACAAAATTATAATACCCTCTCCAAGGGTATAAAAAGATCACAACAAATCACCTTATTACAATTTACGCATGTCTTATAATCGTTACTGAAATAATACTATTCCTGTTATATTTAAACGAGGAAGAGAGGCTACCTTCGGCACGCCGAAGATCTAATACCCTTGCAACCTTTTAATGCCGAGAAAATGGTTAACGCCTAGCTTGGTGAAGGTATCTTGATAAACAAAAAAGGCTTTTAATCAAAAACCTAGTTTTCGACCGATCGTTCCTATGGCAGCTATATGATATAGTGGTCCGATCTTAAAAGGATTTTGCATATATATGAGGAGCTTAGTAAAACTTATAAATGCCGAGTTTGGTCAAGATATCTTGAAAAACAAAATGTTTTTTCATACAAAATCTTAATTTTCGACCGATCGTTCCTATGGCAGCTATATGATATAGTGGTCCGATCTTAATAGGATCTAGCATATATGTGAGGAGCTTAGTAAAACTCATAAATGCCGAGTTTGGTCAAGATATCTTGAAAAACAAAATGTTTTTTCATACAAAATCTTAATTTTCGACCGATCGTTCCTATGGCAGCTATATGATATAGTGGTCTGATCTTAATAGGATTTTGCATATATATGAGGAGCTTAGTAAAACTAATAAATGCCGAGTTTGGTCATGATATCTTGAAACACAAAATGTTTTTTCATACAAAAACTTAATTTTCGACCGATCTTTCCTATGGCAGCTATATGATATAGTAGTCAGATCCAGTTGGTTTTGGCATATGTGCTGCGTGCAACAGAAAATGGGACTTCTGCAAAGTTTCATTAAGATAGCTTTAAAACTGAGAGACTAGTTCGCATAGAAACAGACAGCCGGACAGACGGACAGACGGACATGGCTATATCGACTCGACTGTTGATGCTGATCAAGAATATATATACTTTATGGGGTCGGAGATGTCTCCTTCTATGCGTTACACATTTCACGACAAAATTATAATACCCTCTGCAAGGGTATAAAAAGGCTTTTAATCAAAAACCTAGTTTTCGACCGATCGTTCCTATGGCAGCTATATGATATAGTGGACCGAACTTAAAAGGATTTTGCTTATATATGAGGAGCTTAGTAAAACTTATAAATGCCGAGTTTGGTCAAGATATCTTGAAAAACAAAATGATTTTATACCCTTGCCATAGGAAAGATCGGTCGAAAATTAAGTTTTTGTATGAAAAAACATTTTGTGTTTCAAGATATCTTGACCAAACTCGACATTTATTAGTTTTACTAAGCTCCTCATATATATGCAAAATCCTATTAAGATCAGACCATTATATCATATAGCTGCCATAGGAACGATCGGTCGAAAATTAAGATTTTGTATGAAAAAACATTTTGTTTTTCAAGATATCTTGACCAAACTCGGCATTTATAAGTTTTACTAAGCTTCTCATATATATGCTAGATCCTATTAAGATCGGACCACTATATCATATAGCTGCCATAGGAACGATCGGTCGGAAATTAAGTTTTTGTATGAAAAAACATTTTGTTTTTCAAGATATCTTCACCAACCTCGGCATTTATTAGTTTTTCTAAGCTCCTCATATATATCCAAAATCCTATTAAGATCGGACCACTATATCATATAGCTGCCATAGGAACGATCGGTCGAAAATTAAGATTTTGTATGAAAAAACATTTTGTTTTTCAAGATATCTTGACCAAACTCGGCATTTATAAGTTTTACTAAGCTCCTCATATATAAGCAAAATCCTTTTAAGTTCGGTCCACTATATCATATAGCTGCCATAGGAACGATCGGTCGAAAACTAGGTTTTTGATTAAAAGCCTTTTTATACCCTTGCAGAGAGTATTATAATTTTGTCGTGAAATGTGTAACGCATAGAAGGAGACATCTCCGACCCCATAAAGTATATATATTCTTGATCAGCATCAACAGTCGATTCGATATAGCCATGTCCGTCTGTCCGTCTGTCCGGCTGTCTGTTTCTATGCAAACTAGTCTCTCAGTTTTAAAGCTATCTTAATGAAACTTTGCAGAAGTCCCTTTTTCTGTTGCACGCAGCACATATGTCAAAACCAGCTGGATCTGACTACCATATCATATAGCTGCCATAGGAAAGATCGGTCGAAAATTAAATTTTTGTATGAAAAAACATTTTGTGTTTCAAGATATCATGACCAAACTCGACATTTATTAGTTTTACTAAGCTCCTCATATATATGCAAAATCCTATTAAGATCAGACCACTATATCATATAGCTGCCATAGGAACGATCGGTCGAAAATTAAGATTTTGTATGAAAAAACATTTTGTTTTTTAAGATATCTTGACCAAACTCGGCATTTATAAGTTTTACTAAGCTTCTCATATATATGCTAGATCCTGTTAAGATCGGACCACTATATCATATAGCTGCCATAGGAACGATCGGTCGGAAATTAAGTTTTTGTATGAAAAAACATTTTGTTTTTCAAGATATCTTCACCAACCTCGGCATTTATTAGTTTTTCTAAGCTCCTCATATATATGCAAAATCCTATGAAGATCGGACCACTATATCATATAGCTGCCATAGGAACTATCGGTCGAAAATTAAGATTTTGTATGAAAAAACATTTTGTTTTTCAAGATATCTTGACCAAACTCGGCATTTATAAGTGTTACTAAGCTCCTCATATATAAGCAAAATCCTTTTAAGTTCGGTCCACTATATCATATAGCTGCCATAGGAACGATCGGTAAAAAACTAGGTTTTTGATTAAAAGCCTTTTTATACCCTTGCAGAGGGTATTATAATTTTGTCGTGAGATGTGTAACTCATAGAAGGAGACATCTCCGACCCCATAAAGTATATATATTCTTGATCAGCATCAACAGTCGAGTCGATATAGCCATGTCCGTCTGTCCGTCTGTCCGGCTGTCTGTTTCTATGCGAACTAGTCTCTCAGTTTTAAAGCTATCTTAATGAAACTTTGCAGAAGTCCCTTTTTCTGTTGCACGCAGCACATATGTCAAAACCAGCTGGATCTGACTGCTATATCATATAGCTGCCATAGGAAAGATCGGTCGAAAATTAATTTTTTGTATGAAAAAACATTTTGTTTTTCAATATATCTTGACCAAACTCGACATTTATTAGTTTTACTAAGCTCCTCATATATATGCAAAATCCTATTAAGATCAGACCATTATATCATATAGCTGCCATAGGAACGATCGGTCGAAAATTAAGATTTTGTATGAAAAAACATTTTGTTTTTTAAGATATCTTGACCAAACTCGGCATTTATAAGTTTTACTAAGCTTCTCATATATATGCTAGATCCTATTAAGATCGGACCACTATATCATATAGCTGCCATAGGAACGATCGGTCGGAAATTAAGTTTTTGTATGAAAAAACATTTTGTTTTTCAAGATATCTTCACCAACCTCGGCATTTATTAGTTTTTCTAAGCTCCTCATATATATGCAAAATCCTATTAAGATCGGACCACTATATCATATAGCTGCCATAGGAACGATCGGTCGAAAATTAAGATTTTGTATGAAAAAACATTTTGTTTTTCAAGATATCTTGACCAAACTCGGCATTTATAAGTTTTACTAAGCTCCTCATATATAAGCAAAATCCTTTTAAGTTCGGTCCACTATATCATATAGCTGCCATAGGAACGATCGGTCGAAAACTAGGTTTTTGATTAAAAGCCTTTTTATACCCTTGCAGAGAGTATTATAATTTTGTCGTGAAATGTGTAACGCATAGAAGGAGACATCTCCGACCCCATAAAGTATATATATTCTTGATCAGCATCAACAGTCGATTCGATATAGCCATGTCCGTCTGTCCGTCTGTCCGGCTGTCTGTTTCTATGCAAACTAGTCTCTCAGTTTTAAAGCTATCTTAATGAAACTTTGCAGAAGTCCCTTTTTCTGTTGCACGCAGCACATATGTCAAAACCAGCTGGATCTGACTACCATATCATATAGCTGCCATAGGAAAGATCGGTCGAAAATTAAATTTTTGTATGAAAAAACATTTTGTGTTTCAAGATATCATGACCAAACTCGACATTTATTAGTTTTACTAAGCTCCTCATATATATGCAAAATCCTATTAAGATCAGACCACTATATCATATAGCTGCCATAGGAACGATCGGTCCAAAAATTAAGATTTTGTATGAAAAAACATTTTGTTTTTTAAGATATCTTGACCAAACTCGGCATTTATAAGTTTTACTAAGCTTCTCATATATATGCTAGATCCTGTTAAGATCGGACCACTATATCATATAGCTGCCATAGGAACGATCGGTCGGAAATTAAGTTTTTGTATGAAAAAACATTTTGTTTTTCAAGATATCTTGACCAAACTCGGCATTTATTAATTTTACTAAGCTCCTTATATATATGCAAAATCCTATTAAGAGCGGACCACTATATCATATAGCTGCCATAGGAACGATCGGTCGAAAATTAAGTTTTTGTATGAAAAACCATTTTGTGTTTCAAGTTATCTTGACCAAACTCGGCATTTATTATTATTTTACTAAGCTCCTCATATATATGCAAAATCCTATTAAGATCGGACCTCTATATCATATAGCTGCCATAGGAACGATCGGTCGAAAATTAAGTTTTTGTATGAAAAAACATTTTGTTTTTCAAGATATATTGACCATACTCGGCATTTCAAGATTTCTTCATGCTCCCTTCATTTTTGCAAAATTGTATTTACATCGGACTATTATACCATACATCAGCCATGGGAACGATCGGTCGAAAACTAGGTTTTTGATTAAAAGCCTTTTTTGTTTATCAAGATACCTTCACCAAGCTCGGCATTAACCATTTTCTCGGCATGAAAAGGTTGCAAGGGTATTAGATCTTCGGCGTGCCGAAGATAGCCTTTCTTCCTCGTTTTTTTATGATTTCGGGTTTGAATTGATGAATGAATGTTGATTCCTTATTAACTGCAGCAGCTTGTTGGGCCGAAAGGGTCAACTTTTGGCCGGCACCTGCACCTGCATATGTAGGTCAAGTGACTGATCACTTAGTTAATTTGATTAATAAATAAATTAATTAATAAATAAATAAAACTATTAAAACTATGAATACATATCGCTCCTTCTTTGTATTTGGTATATTAATATATTTTGAAGATTTTAATTTTGACACAAAGTCTGCTGGTTATAAGAACATGAAATCAAATCAAATGAAATTTTTTTTCGCCCATGATCTGCCCGTTCACACCCATTTGTAAAAGTATGTCTCAAAATATTTCACTGCCATACAGTGAAATACATATTTTACATAGGCCATGCAAGTGTGCATGAATATGGCAAGTCTAACAAATTGTAAATGCACACATGCCAACGCTTAGATACCCTTGCCAACGATAACAAGCTAAAATGCAAGAATTTCGCATCGACGTGGCAAACCCTTTCATTATTTCATATAACTCGTCCCTTCAAAAGGGAAGAAATGTCTCCGATATATGAGAAACATTGAATTTGTGCGCATTTTTGCTTGTCGGACACATACACACACAGACAGTGAAACGGTAAATAGACAAATTGAAGAGCACTGAGAGTAAGCCAAAGCAATTTCCTGTAGTGTGAGCGAATAAAGCGAATAAAAAAGAGCAGCCTTGCCGTTCTATCACACAAGTTTGAACGTTCTATCACACATGCTTGGGCGTGAGGCCGCTCTCGAACCCGAACAAAAACGAAGGCGACTTTTGACCAGCCGCATTTGTGACGACAGGTCCCAGCAACATACTCTAGTTGACCAGTCTATATGTTGTTTGGTTAGTGCTTAAATGCCATTTGGACTTAAAAATATACTAGCAACATTCCAAAGGTGCATGGATCATGTTCTTCGTGATTTCATTAACAAACATTTATTTGGACGATCACTTGATGATCATTTAAATACAATAAATAAAGTTTATGAAAAATTAAGACAGGCAAATTTCAAACTTCAATTAGATATGTGCGAATTTTTAAAAAGGAAAGAGAATTTTTAGGCCAAACTATATAAGTTTAGAAGACATACGGCCAAATAAACTGTAAGTAAAAGAAATTCAAGAATTTCCTTTGCTAAAAACATCAAAGAAAATCAAATAATTTCTAGGTATATGTGGTTAATTCCGAAAATGTATTCCAGATTTTCAAAAATTGAAACCCCACGACTATTTACATAAAGAAAGCAGCAAAAATGGATATTTAAAATGATTAATATAATAAAGCACTTGAAAAATTTAAATTATTAATTATGAACGACCCAATATTAACATGTCCAGATTTTAATAAGATGTTTCAGGTAAAAACCGAAAAATTAAACATTATAAAAAGAATTATCAAAAACAAAAGAAATTAAATAAGAACAAATATTTTCAGGAGGACGAAATTCCACAGCAGGACCTATAACTTTCATTTTTCTGACACTAATGATGTCCACCCTATTACCAGGAAGTAATAACCAGTTTATAGATATTAACCCTATTACCTATCTCTAAATAAATTTAACAAAGTCAGGAGACACATATGACAAACTAATGTTACAGAAAAACAAATATAAAGACAGAAAACAAATTCAATATTTAGCAGATAAGTTGCAAATAGAAATAAACGGTATCCGAATAGTGAAAAAAAGAAAAAAAGGATTACTTAATATCGTAGAAACAACATACAAATACTCATTTGGAACTCTAGATGACAATGATAAAGAAGAACTTGTTGAAAAAATGAATATACTAGCTCAAAACAGTATTCAAATAAACGATTCATCCATGTAATTGAAGCGGTCAACCAAGGAATAGAAATAGTAAACAGAAAAAGGGAAGAAAAAGAACGAGGAAGAAAGGCTACCTTCGGCACGCCGAAGATCTAATACCCTTGCAACCTTTTAATGCCGAGAAAATGGTTAATGCCTAGCTTGGTGAAGGTATCTTGATAAACAAAAAAGGCTTTTAATCAAAAACCTAGTTTTCGACCGATCGTTCCTATGGCAGCTATATGATATAGTGGTCCGATCTTAAAAGGATTTTGGATATATATGAGGAGCTTAGTAAAACTAATAAATGCCGAGTTTGGTCATGATATCTTGAAACACAAAATGTTTTTTCATACAAAAATTTAATTTTCGACCGATCTTTCCTATGGCAGCTATATGATATAGTAGTCAGATCCAGCTGGTTTTGACATATTTGCTGCGTGCAACAGAAAAAGGGACTTCTGCAAAGTTTCATTAAGATAGCTTCAAAACTGAGAGACTAGTTCGCATAGAAACAGACAGCCGGACAGACGGAAGACGGACATGGCTATATCGACTCGACTGTTGATGCTGATCAGGAATATATATACTTTATGGGGTCGGAGATGTCTCCTTCTATGCGTTACACATTTCACGACAAAATTATAATACCCTCTGCAAGGGTATAAAAAGGCTTTTAATCAAAAACCTAGTTTTCGACCGATCGTTCCTATGGCAGCTATATGATATAGTGGACCGAACTTAAAAGAATTTTGCTTATATATGAGGAGCTTAGTAAAACTTATAAATGCCGAGTTTGGTCAAGATATCTTGAAAAACAAAATGTTTTTTCATACAAAATCTTAATTTTCGACCGATAGTTCCTATGGCAGCTATATGATATAGTGATCCGATCTTCATAGGATTTTGGATATATATGAGGAGCTTAGAAAAACTATTAAATGCCGAGGTTGGTGAAGATATCTTGAAAAACAAAATGTTTTTTCATACAAAAACTTAATTTCCGACCGATCGTTCCTATGGCAGCTATATGATATAGTGGTCCGATCTTAATAGGATTTTGCATATATATGAGGAGCTTAGTAAAACTAATAAATGCCGAGTTTGGTCAAGATATCTTGAAAAACAAAATGTTTTTTCATACAAAATCTTAATTTTCGACCGATCGTTCCTATGGCAGCTATATGATATAGTGGTCCGATCTTAATAGGATTTCGCATATATATGAGGAGCTTAGTAAAACTAATAAATGTCGAGTTTGGTCAAGATATCTTGAAACACAAAATGTTTTTTCATACAAAAACTTAATTTTCGACCGATCTTTCCTATGGCAGCTATATGATATAGTAGTCAGATCCAGCTGGTTTTGACATATGTGCTGGTTTTGACATATTTGCTGCGTGCAACAGAAAAAGGGACTTCTGCAAAGTTTCATTAAGATAGCTTCAAAACTGAGAGACTAGTTCGCATAGAAACAGACAGCCGGACAGACGGACAGACGGACATGGCTATATCGACTCGACTGTTGATGCTGATCAAGAATATATATACTTTATGGGGTCGGAGATGTCTCCTTCTAAGCGTTACACATTTCACGACAAAATTATAATACCCTCTGCAAGGGTATAAAAGGGCTTTTAATCAAAAACCTAGTTTTCGACCGATCGTTCCTATGGCAGCTATATGATATAGTGGACCGAACTTAAAAGAATTTTGCTTATATATGAGGAGCTTAGTAAAACTTATAAATGCCGAGTTTGGTCAAGATATCTTGAAAAACAAAATGTTTTTTCATACAAAATCTTAATTTTCGACCGATAGTTCCTATGGCAGCTATATGATATAGTGGTCCGATCTTAATAGGATCTAGCATATATATGAGAAGCTTAGTAAAACTTATAAATGCCGAGTTTGGTCAAGATATCTTGAAAAACAAAATGTTTTTTCATACAAAATCTTAATTTTCGACCGATCGTTCCTATGGCAGCTATATGATATAGTGGTCCGATCTTAATAGGATGTTGCATATATATGAGGAGCTTAGTAAAACTAATAAATGTCGAGTTTGGTCAAGATATCTTGAAACACAAAATGTTTTTTCATACAAAAACTTAATTTTCGACCGATCTTTCCTATGGCAGCTATATGATATAGTAGTCAGATCCAGCTGGTTTTGACATATGTGCTGCGTGCAACAGAAAAAGGGACTTCTGCAAAGTTTCATTAAGATAGCTTTAAAACTGAGAGACTACTTCGCATAGAAACAGACAGCCGGACAGACGGACAGACGGACAAACGGACATGGCTATATCGACTCGACTGTTGATGCTGATCAAGAATATATATACTTTATGGGGTCGGAGATGTCTCCTTCTATGCGTTACACATTTCACGACAAAATTATAATACCCTCTGCAAGGGTATAAAAAGGCTTTTAATCAAAAACCTAGTTTCGACCGATCTTTCCTATGGCAGCTATATGATATAGTAGTCAGATCCAGCTGGTTTTGACATATGTGCTGCGTGCAACAGAAAAAGGGACTTCTGCAAAGTTTCATTAAGATAGCTTTAAAACTGAGAGACATCTTCGCATAGAAACAGACAGCCGGACAGACGGACAGACGGACAGACGGACAAACGGACATGGCTATATCGACTCGACTGTTGATGCTGATCAAGAATATATATACTTTATGGGGTCGGAGATGTCTCCTTCTATGCGTTACACATTTCACGACAAAATTATAATACCCTCTGCAAGGGTGTAAAAAGGATTTTAATCAAAAACCTAGTTTTCGACCGATCGTTCCTATAGCAGCTATATGATATAGTGGACCGAACTTAAAAGGATGTTGCTTATATATGAGGAGCTTAGTAAAACTTATAAATGCCGAGTTTGGTCAAGATATCTTGAAAAACAAAATGTTTTTTCATACAAAATATTAATTTTCCACCGATAGTTCCTATGGCAGTTATATGATATAGTGGTCCGATCTTAATAGGATCTAGCATATATATGAGAAGCTTAGTAAAACTAATAAATGCCGAGTTTGGTCAAGATATCTTGAAAAACAAAATGTTTTTTCATACAAAATCTTAATTTTCGACCGATCGTTCCTATGGCAGCTATATGATATAGTGGTCCGATCTTAATAGGATTTTGCATATATATGAGGAGCTTAGTAAAACTAATAAATGCCGAGTTTGGACAAGATATCTTGAAACTTTTCGACCGATCTTTCCTATGGCAGCTATATGATATAGTAGTCAGATCCAGCTGGTTTTGACATATGTGCTGCGTGCAACAGAAAAAGGGACTTCTGCAAAGTTTCATTAAGATAGCTTTAAAACTGAGAGACTACTTCGCATAGAAACAGACAGCCGGACAGACGGACAGACGGACAAACGGACATGGCTATATCGACTCGACTGTTGATGCTGATCAAGAATATATATACTTTATGGGGTCGGAGATGTCTCCTTCTATGCGTTACACATTTCACGACAAAATTATAATACCCTCTGCAAGGGTGTAAAAAGGATTTTAATCAAAAACCTAGTTTTCGACCGATCGTTCCTATAGCAGCTATATGATATAGTGGACCGAACTTAAAAGGATGTTGCTTATATATGAGGAGCTTAGTAAAACTTATAAATGCCGAGTTTGGTCAAGATATCTTGAAAAACAAAATGTTTTTTCATACAAAATATTAATTTTCCACCGATAGTTCCTATGGCAGTTATATGATATAGTGGTCCGATCTTAATAGGATCTAGCATATATATGAGAAGCTTAGTAAAACTAATAAATGCCGAGTTTGGTCAAGATATCTTGAAAAACAAAATGTTTTTTCATACAAAATCTTAATTTTCGACCGATCGTTCCTATGGCAGCTATATGATATAGTGGTCCGATCTTAATAGGATTTTGCATATATATGAGGAGCTTAGTAAAACTAATAAATGCCGAGTTTGGACAAGATATCTTGAAACCAAAATGTTTTTTCATACAAAAACTTAATTTTCGACCGATCTTTCCTATGGCAGCTATATGATATAGTAGTCAGATCCAGCTGGTTTTGACATATGTGCTGCGTGCAACAGAAAAAGGGACTTCTGCAAAGTTTCATTAAGATAGCTTTAAAACTGAGAGACTACTTCGCATAGAAACAGACAGCCGGACAGACGGACAGACGGACAAACGGACATGGCTATATCGACTCGACTGTTGATGCTGATCAAGAATATATATACTTTATGGGGTCGGAGATGTCTCCTTCTATGCGTTACACATTTCACGACAAAATTATAATACCCTCTGCAAGGGTGTAAAAAGGATTTTAATCAAAAACCTAGTTTTCGACCGATCGTTCCTATAGCAGCTATATGATATAGTGGACCGAACTTAAAAGGATGTTGCTTATATATGAGGAGCTTAGTAAAACTTATAAATGCCGAGTTTGGTCAAGATATCTTGAAAAACAAAATGTTTTTTCATACAAAATATTAATTTTCCACCGATAGTTCCTATGGCAGTTATATGATATAGTGGTCCGATCTTAATAGGATCTAGCATATATATGAGAAGCTCAGTAAAACTAATAAATGCCGAGTTTGGTCAAGATATCTTGAAAAACAAAATGTTTTTTCATACAAAATCTTAATTTTCGACCGATCGTTCCTATGGCAGCTATATGATATAGTGGTCCGATCTTAATAGGATTTTGCATATATATGAGGAGCTTAGTAAAACTAATAAATGCCGAGTTTGGACAAGATATCTTGAAACACAAAATGTTTTTTAATACAAAAACTTAATTTTCGACCGATGTTTCCTATGACAGCTATATGATATAGTAGTCAGATCCAGCTGGTTTTGACATATGTGCTGCGTGCAACAGAAAAAGGGACTTCTGCAAAGTTTCATTAAGATAGCTTTAAAACTGAGAGACTAGTTCGCATAGAAACAGACAGCCGGACAGACGGACAGACGGACATGGCTATATCGACTCGACTGTTGATGCTGATCAAGAATATATATACTTTATGGGGTCGGAGATGTCTCCTTCTATGCGTTACACATTTCACGACAAAATTATAATACCCTCTGCAAGGGTATAAAAATTTAAATTACTGGAACTACTAGCATTCAACTTACCTCAATTGACAGATTCATATAAAGATTTAGAAATGGAAATGCAACTAACTAGATTGGAAATTTCTTATCTAAAGTTATTAACACGACTATCTCACAAACGTAAATTCCGAAAAGCTACATAACATAACAACATCTACTTGGCTTAGGTCCAATACGAATGAAGTTTGGATTATTTTTCAAATTTTTAGAGAAATAATTAAGTCCATTAAACGAAATTCTCTCCTACCCAGACGATCATCAAAATATTTTACCAGACGAGACACAATACAAATACTACTCGGCGACGGTTCCAGTGCTGACATCTCAGGGTTGTGTGTGTGGCGTACGTTGGGGGCTCTAATCAGCCGGCTGGGCGAACCAGTATAGGAAATGGGTAAGCAGTTGTTGATGTTGCATTTGACATATCTACAACATTGATATTTTCCGTAATTGATTGCGTTCTTTAGCATCGGCCACGCCGATATTTTTTTTGTCATAGGGGTTGAGTATCTGGGGTGAAGTCCGGCACATAGTGCTTAGGATCAACAGCTTTGGCCAATCTCGCCATTATCAGAGAACCTGGCTGACCTACTAGCCCTTAGTCCAGGCCATTTCCTCGTGGGGGGTCCTCTTGTCTCTAATTCGGAGCCTGGAATTAAGGAGAGTGGAGCGTCCATCCTGAGCCGCTGGCAACGTCTCAAGGCCCTTGATCAGCAGTTCTGTTTCCGTTGGAAAGAGGAACACCTGAAGGAATTGAACAGAAGAATCAAATGGTAACATCCAACGAGAAACTTTCAGAACGGTGACATGGTTATCATCAAAGAAGATGACCTTCCATCCACCGAATGGCGCCTCGGCCGAATCCACGCCATGCATCCAGGGATGGTGACATGGTCCGCGTGGTAATACATGGTCCCGACTAGGGACCTAGGGACATATCCATAGTCGCATCCACCCTTTAACATAACTTAGCACACAATCATACGTATAAGTAAAAGTATAAACATGTCTAATATTGTAAACAAAAAGCCTGATGATAACATCGACATTGGTCAAGATTAAACTGTACCCTTTGGTAGACATAAACAATTCACCCTAAATATCACGCCACTGTCAATGTTCCCATCAGAGTACTATCCCACGCATAATTGCTGACGCAGCTCAAACTTCACTCAATTTTGACTCAAACTCTCTCAAAGCGAAGTTTGCTAAGCGACCGCAACAGATAGATAAATTAGTTCATATTCGGGAAGCAAATCTGAATGTACCCGTTATAAGAAGTAGCCGTTAGTGAAAATAAAGGATAGAAATATATTTTTTTAAAGTAACTAATCGTGTAAAAACTTAATTGGCGCAGCCGGTAGGATACGTCGGGAAAAAGTAAAGATCGCTAAAGGATAATTAATTCCTAGATCTAAAGTTCAATCGCGACCGAAATTGTTGTCGGTGTGTAGCAAACGATTTCTCGAATACGTATCCGCATAAGAACCTTCGGGTCACTCGTAGTTTATTGACATTGACCCTTTCGGCAATAAAACTATCACAGTTAATAACGACTGGCCTTGCATATCTTTCGATCCCTGCAATACTTTATTACTGGGTCTTTTCAATAAGACACACACACACTAAAAAAAACAACTAAAACAATAATAATTAAGCACAAACTATAAACTAAATGTACAAAGTACAAAAACAAAGTGCAAAAGAAATAAAAGTGCAAAATCAAAAGAACTAAAAAGTTCGAATATCATTAACTCAAACAAAAATTATTAAAAAAAAAATTTTAATTATCATCAACCACCAAAACGTGAATTACAACAAGATTATGACAATGGAATTATCGGAACAACACCTCAACCAGGCGCTCCCACAACTGAGACAGGTGCCAAATTTTGACGGATCAACAGAAAATCTCAACGCTTTTATTAAAAGGATCGATTACATCCTACATCTGTATCCAACCCGAGATGTCAGACAACATAGCATTTTATACGGAGCCATCGAATTACAAGTTGCTGGAGATGCTCAGAGAGTTTCACAAAGGATAGCGGCCAACACTTGGCAGGAGTTGAGGAATGCACTGATCGAAGAAAACAAAGTGCAAACACCATTTGAAGAGCTCCTTCGACGCCTATACAACACGAATTTCCAGGGAACTTACGGACGGTTCATCGAGGATCTCGAAAATAAATCTTAAGTTATAATAAATAAGTTAGCTTTAGAAAATATACCTAGCAACACAACACTTTATACAAATGCCATGAATAACACAATTAAAGATGTAATTACAAAAAAATTACCAGATAGGCTTTTCATGATGTTAGCCAGATACGACATTACGTCGACACAGAAACTTAAACAAGTAGCACAAAGGGAAGGATTATACGAAAATAGCGTAAATGATAGACCTAAAACTAATAATGTTCAGGGAAATCAAAATACCAATCGTAGAAACATGCGAAATTATCAGCAGAACGCTAACCCAGCCACCAGTTCAAGTGGCTATTTCAACACGAATCAAAGTTATCATGTACAAAACAAACAACACACTAATTCAGAAAACAATCAAAAGCCTTACCACGAGTTCCAACAGAAATTAAGTCAAGGTAGAACCCAAAATCCTTTAAACTATCAAAACCATTCCCATTCACGCTTGAACGCGCCAAACCCTCCGACTAAACGTCAAAGAGACAGCAACAGTGGGCAGATGAAAATGGACACATCTGAAAATTTTCATTAGCAAGCCTCGGAACAAACAGAAGAAATCCATTTATAAAATTAATTATGAATGACGAAGTTCTAAAATGCGTCATAGACACAGGTTCAACCATAAACCTAATGAAAACAAACCGCTTAAGTTTTCCAATATACAACGAAACACTAAAGGTTCACATCATAAATGGTGTTATTGAATTAAAACAAAGCATAAGATTAGGTGCAAGCAAAATTTGTCCGAGTAAACAAAAATTCTATATTCACGACTTCTCAGAGCATTATGATGTTCTGATTGGGAGAGAATACCTTGAAGCATGCCAAGCGAAAATAGACTATGCACAAGGATCCGTAACCTTAGGAGAATTCAACTTTTGTTTTAGATATAATGACGAAGAGGTCGAAGAGGACGTGACCGTACAAGAGTGCCTTGATCCACCCTCAACAAAGGATAGACCATTTAACTTCGCTATTAATAACGAATTAACAGAAAATAATGAGTATAGGCTAGAGCACCTAAACTCAGAAGAAAAGGAAAACATTAAAAATGTTTTATATGAATTTCGTGATATCCACTACCATGAAGGTGACAATTTGACTTTCACTAGTAAAATTAAACACAAAATTCTAACAAAGCATGAGGATCCAATTTACAAGCGTCCATATAAATATCCTCAAATATACGATGAGGAAGTAAATAAACAAATAAGCGATATGATAAAACAAAATATCATACGTAAATCAAAATCCCCTTACTGCTCACCAGTAATAATCGTTCCAAAGAAAAACGATGCATCTGGAAAGCAAAACTTTCGGTTAGTCATAGATTACCGCAATCTCAATGAACTAACTATTAATGATAAATACCCTATCCCGATCATGGATGAAATATAAGACAAACTTGGAAAATGTCAATATTTTACAACCATCGATCTAGCTAAAGGCTTCCACCAAATTCAAATGGATCCTGGTTCAATACCCAAGACCGCATTTTCGACTAAACATGGCCATTACGAGTACACTCGCATGCCTTTTGGTCTTAAGAATGCACCTGCAACGTTCCAACGTTGTATGAACAATCTCTTAGAAGATTTAATTTTTAAGGATTGTCTGGTCTACTTAGACGATATTATAATTTTTTCCACTTCATTGGAGGAACACATTTTGTCGCTACAAAAAGTATTTGAGAAGCTTAGAGAAGCTAACTTTAAACTACAGTTGGATAAATGCGAGTTCTTGAGAAAAAAAACTGAATTTCTCGGTCACATCATCACAACTGACGGTATAAAACCAAATCCCAACAAAATACAAGCAATTGTCAAATTCCCAATTCCAAAAACCCCAAAAGAAATTAAACCATTTCTAGGATTATGTGGTTTCTATAGGAAATTTATACCAAATTTCGCCAATATAGTAAAACCATTAACACTTAAATTAAAACGAGGAAGAAAGGCTACCTTCGGCACGCCGAAGATCTAATACCCTTGCAACCTTTTAATGCCGAGAAAATGGTTAATGCCTAGCTTGGTGAAGGTATCCTGATAAACAAAAAAGGCTTTTAATCAAAAACACACACACGACAAAATTATAATACCCTCTGCAAGGGTATAAAAATCAAAAAATTTAATCAAAAACCTAGTTTTCGACCGATCGATCCTATGGCAGCTATATGATATAGTGGACCGAACTTAAAAGGATTTTGCTTATATATGAGGAGCTTAGTAAAACTTATAAATGCCGAGTTTGGTCAAGATATCTTGAAAAACAAAATGTTTTTTCATACAAAATCTTAGTTTTCGACCGATAGTTCCTATGGCAGCTATATGATATAGTGGTCCGATCTTAATAGGATTTTGCATATATATGAGGAGCTTAGAAAAACTAATAAATGCCGAGGTTGGTGAAGATATCTTGAAAAACAAAATGTTTTTTCATACAAAAAATTAATTTCCGACCGATCGTTCCTATGGCAGCTATATGATATAGTGGTTCGATCTTAATAGGATCTAGCATATATATGAGAAGCTTAGTAAAACTTATAAATGCCGAGTTTGGTCAAGATATCTTGAAAAACAAAATGTTTTTTCATACAAAATCTTAATTTTCGACCGATCGTTCCTATGGCAGCTATATGATATAGTGGTTCGATCTTAATAGGATCTAGCATATATATGAGAAGCTTAGTAAAACTAATAAATGTCGAGTTTGGTAAAGATATCTTGAAACACAAAATGTTTTTTCATACAAAAACTTAATTTTCGACCGATCTTTCCTATGGCAGCTATATGATATAGTAGTCAGATCCAGCTGGTTTTGACATATGTGCTGCGTGCAACAGAAAAAGGGACTTCTGCAAAGTTTCATTAAGATAGCTTTAAAACTGAGAGACTAGTTCGCATAGAAACAGACAGCCGGACAGACGGACAGACGGACATGGCTATATCGACTCGACTGTTGATGCTGATCAAGAATATATATACTTTATGGGGTCGGAGATGTCTCCTTCTATGCGTTACACATTTCACGACAAAATTATAATACCCTCTGCAAGGGTATAACAAAGACTTATTACATCCAGGAATTGAAAAAACTATCAATTGGTTCAAAAATACCCACTATTTTCCAGATTATCAAAATTTAATTCAAAATCTAATAAACGAATGTGAGATTTGCAACATCGCAAAACAGAACATAGGGATACAAAATTAACTTTCGAAATAACTCCGCTTATAACCGGGAAAAATATGTAATGGATTTTTACATGATAGGAGATAAACAATTTTTATCTTGCATTGATATCTATTCAAAATTTGCATCATTAATAGAAATAAAAAGTAGAGACTGGTTAGAAACCAAACGAGCTATAATACAAGTATTCAACCAAATGGGTAAACCCATCGAAATAAAAGCAGACAAAGACTCAGCTTTTATGTGCACAGCTTTGCAATTATGGTTAAAATCGGAAGCAGTAAATATCAATATAACCACCAGTAAAAATGGCATATCCGACGTAGAACGCTTTCATAAGACAGTAAACGAAAAATTAAGAATCATTAACAGCGACTCAGACGTCGAAAATAAACTTACAAAATTTGAAACTATACTTTACACATACAATCATAAGACGAAACACAAAACGACTAACAGAACACCAGCGGACATATTCATATACGCAGGTACACCTGAGTATGACACTCAAGCTAATAAAGAAAAACTAAAAAATAACCTCAACAAAAAACGAACAAATTATGAAATTGACACTAGATACAAGCATTCACTATTAGTTAAATCAAAGACAACAACCCCGTTCAAGAAAACAGGAGAACTAAGACAAATCGACGATAAACATTTTGAGGAAACAAACAGAGGCAGGAAGATAATACACTACAAAACCAAATTCAAAAAGAACGAGGAAGAAAGGCTAGTAGCCGAAGATCTAATACCCTTGCAACCTTTTAATGCCGAGAAAATGGTTAACGCCTAGCTTGGTGAAGGTATCTTGATAAACAAAAAAGGCTTTTAATCAAAAACCTAGTTTTCGACCGATCGTTCCTATGGCAGCTATATGATATAGTGGTCCGATCTTAAAAGGATTTTGCATATATATGAGGAGCTTAGTAAAACTTATAAATGCCGAGTTTGGTCAAGATATCTTGAAAAACAAAATGTTTTTTCATACAAAATCTTAATTTTCGACCGATCGTTCCTACGGCAGCTATATGATATAGTGGTCCGATCTTAATAGGATTTTGGATATATATGGGAAGCTTAGTAAAACTAATAAAAGCGGAGGTTGATGAAGATATCTTGAAAAACAAAATGTTTTTTCATACAAAAACTTAATTTTCAACCGATCGTTCCTATGGAAGCTATATGATATAGTGGTCCGATCTTAATAGGATCTAGCATATATGTGAGGAGCTTAGTAAAACTAATAAATGCCGAGTTTGGACAAGATATCTTGAAAAACAAAATGTTTTTTCATACAAAATCTTAATTTTCGACCGATCGTTCCTATGGCAGCTATATGATATAGTAGTCCGATCTTAATAGGATTTTGCATATATATGAGGAGCTTAGTAAAACTAATAAATGCCGAGTTTGGTCAAGATAACTTGAAACACAAAATGTTTTTTCATACAAAAACTTAATTTTCGACCGATCTTTCCTATGGCAGCAATATGATATAGTAGTCAGATCCAGCTGGTTTTGACATATTTGCTGCGTCCAACAGAAAAAGGGACTTCTGCAAAGTTTCATTAAGATAGCTTTTAAAACTGAGAGACTAGTTCGCATAGAAACAGACAGCCGGACAGACGGACAGACGGACATGGCTATATCGACTCGACTGTTGATGCTGATCAAGAATATATATACTTTATGGGGTCGGAGATGCCTCCTTCTATGCGTTACACATTTCACGACAAAATTATAATACCCTCTGCAAGGGTATAAAAAGGCTTTTAATCAAAACCTAGTTTTCGACCGATTGTTCCTATGGCAGCTATATGATATAGTGGTCCGATCTTAAAAGGATCTAGCATATATGTGAGGAGCTTAGTAAAACTAATAAATGCCGAGTTTGGTCAAGATATCTTGAAAAACAAAATGTTTTTTCATACAAAATCTTAATTTTCGACCGATCGTTCCTATGGCAGCTATATGATATAGTGGTCCGATCTTCATAGGATCTTGCATATATATGAGGAGCTTAGTAAAACTTATAAATGCCGAGTATGGTCAAGATATCTTGAAAAACAAAATGTTTTTTCATACAAAATCTTAATTTTCGACCGATCGTTTCTACGGCAGCTATATGATATAGTGGTCCGATCTTAATAGGATTTTGGATATATATGAGAAGCTTAGTAAAACTAATAAATGCGGAGGTTGATGAAGATATCTTGAAAAACAAAATGTTTTTTCATACAAAAACTTAATTTTCAACCGATCGTTCCTATGGCAGCTATATGATATAGTGGTCTGATCTTAATAGGATCTAGCATATATGTGAGGAGCTTAGTAAAACTAATAAATGCCGAGTTTGGTCAAGATAACTTGAAACACAAAATGTTTTTTCATACAAAAACTTAATTTTCGACCGATCTTGCCTATGGCAGCTATATGATATAGTAGTCAGATCCAGCTGGTTTTGACATATTTGCTACGTGCAACAGAAAAAGGGACTTCTGCAAAGTTTCATTAAGATAGCTTTAAAACTGAGAAACTAGTCCGCATAGAAACAGACAGCCGGACAGACGGACAGACGGACATGGCTATATCGACTCGACTGTTGATGCTGATCAAGAATATATAGACTTTATGGGGTCGGAGATGTCTCCTTCTATGCGTTACACATTTCACGACAATATTATAATACCCTCTGCAAGGGTATAAAAAGGCTTTTAATCAAAAACCTAGTTTTCGACCGATCGTTCCTATGGCAGCTATATGATATAGTGGACCGAACTTAAAAGGATTTTGCTTATATATGAGGAGCTTAGTAAAACTTATAAATGCCGAGTTTGGTCAAGATATCTTGAAAAACAAAATGTTTTTTCATACAAAATCTTAATTTTCGACCGATAGTTCCTATGGCAGCTATATGATATAGTGGTCCGATCTTCATAGGATCTTGCATATATATGAGGAGCTTAAAAAACTAATAAATGCCGAGGTTGGTGAAGATATCTTGAAAAACAAAATGTTTTTTCATACAAAATCTTAATTTTCGACCGATCGCTCCTACGGCAGCTATATGATATAGTGGTCCAATCTTAATAGGATCTAGCATATATGTGAGGAGCTTAGTAAAACTAATAAATGCCGAGTTTGGACAAGATATCTTGAAAAACAAAATGTTTTTTCATACAAAATCTTAACTTTCGACCGATCGTTCCTATGGCAGCTATATGATATAGTGGTCCGATCTTAATAGGATTTTGCATATATATGAGGAGCTTAGTAAAACTAATAAATGCCGAGTTTGGTCAAGATAACTTGAAACACAAAAAATTTTTTCTTACAAAAACTTAATTTTCGACAGATCTTTCCTATGGCAGCTATATGATATAGTGGTCCGATCTTAATAGGATCTAGCATATATATGAGAAGCTTAGAAAAACTCATAAATGCCGAGTTTGGTCAAGATATCCTGAAAAACAAAATGTTTTTTCATACAAAATCTTAATTTTCGACCGATCGTTCCTATGGCAGCTATATGATATAGTGGTCTGATCTTAATAGGATTTTGCATATATATGAGCAGCTTAGTAAAACTAATAAATGCGGAGGTTGATGAAGATATCTTGAAAAACAAAATGTTTTTTCATACAAAAACTTAATTTTCAACCGATCGTTCCTATGGCAGCTATATGATATAGTGGTCCGATCTTAATAGGATCTAGCATATATGTGAGGAGCTTAGTAAAACTAATAAATGCCGAGTTTGGACAAGATATCTTGAAAAACAAAATGTTTTTTCATACAAAATCTTAATTTTCGACCGATCGTTCCTATGGCAGCTATATGATATAGTGGTCCGATCTTAATAGGATTTTGCATATATATGAAGAGCTTAGTGAAACTAATAAATGCCGAGTTTGGACAAGATATCTTGAAAAACAAAATGTTTTTTCATACAAAAACTTAATTTCCGACCGATCGTTCCTATGGCAGCTATATGATATAGTGGTCCGATCTTAATAGGATTTTGCATATATATGAAGAGCTTAGTGAAACTAATAAATGCCGAGTTTGGACAAGATATCTTGAAAAACAAAATGGTTTTTCATACAAAATCTTAATTTTCGACCGATCGTTCCTATGGCAGCTATATGATATAGTGGTCCGATCTTAATAGGATTTTGCATATATATGAGGAGCTTAGTAAAACTAATAAATGCCGAGTTTGGTCAAGATAACTTGAAACACAAAATGTTTTTTCATACAAAAACTTAATTTTCGACCGATCTTTCCTATGGCAGCTATATGATAGAGTAGTCAGATCCAGCTGGTTTTGACATATTTGCTGCGTGCAACAGAAAAAGGGACTTCTGCAAAGTTTCGCATAGAAACAGACAGCCGGACAGACGGACAAGCGGACAGACGGACATGGCTATATCGACTCGACTGTTGATGCTGATCAAGAATATATATACTTTATGGGGTCGGAGATGTCTCCTTCTATGCGTTACACATTTCACGACAAAATTATAATACCCTCTGCAAGGGTATAAAAAGGCTTTTAATCGACCGATCGTTCCTATGGCAGCTATATGATATAGTGGACCGAACTTAAAAGGATTTTGCTTATATATGAGGAGCTTAGTAAAACTTATAAATGCCGAGTTTGGTCAAGATATCTTGAAAAACAAAATGTTTTTTCATACAAAATCTTAATTTTCGACCGATAGTACCTATGGCAGCTATATGATATAGTGGTCCGAACTTAAAAGGATTTTGCTTATATATGAGAAGCTTAGTAAAACTTATAAATGCCGAGTTTGGTCAAGATATCTTGAAAAACAAAATGTTTTTTCATACAAAATCTTAATTTTCGACCGATCGTTCCTATGGTAGCTATATGATATAGTGGTCCGATCTTCATAGGATTGTGGATATATATGAGGAGCTTAGTAAAACTTATAAATGCCGAGTTTGGTCAAAATATCTTGAAAAACAAAATGTTTTTTCATACAAAAACTTAATTTTCGACCGATCTTTCCTATGGCAGCTATATGATATAGTAGTCAGATCCAGCTGGTTTTGACATATTTGCTGCGTGCAACAGAAAAAGGGACTTCTGCAAAGTTTCATTAAGATAGCTTTAAAACTGAGAGACTAGTTCGCATAGTTCGCATAGTAAAACTAATAAATGCGGAGGTTGATGAAGATATCTTGAAAAACAAAATGTTTTTTCATACAAAAACTTAATTTTCAACCGATCGTTCCTATGGCAGCTATATGATATAGTG
Source organism: Drosophila kanekoi (assembly GCA_037075305.1). NCBI lineage: Eukaryota > Metazoa > Arthropoda > Insecta > Diptera > Drosophilidae > Drosophila > Drosophila kanekoi. The sequence continues at coordinate 14,200 of JBAMCE010000110.1, read as the reverse complement.
GTCCGATCTTAATAGGATCTAGCATATATGTGAGGAGCTTAGTAAAACTAATAAATGCCGAGTTTGGACAAGATATCTTGAAAAACAAAATGTTTTTTCATACAAAATCTTAATTTTCGACCGATCGTTCCTATGGCAGCTATATGATATAGTGGTCCGATCTTAATAGGATTTTGCATATATATGAAAAGTTTAGAAAAACTTATAAATGCCGAGTTTGGTCAAAATATCTTGAAACACAAAATGTTTTTTCATACAAAAACTTAATTTTCGACCGATCTTTCCTATGGCAGCTATATGATAGAGTAGTCAGATCCAGCTGGTTTTGACACATGTGCTGCCTGCAACAGAAAAAGGGACTTCTGCAAAGTTTCATTAAGATAGCTTTAAAACTGAGAGACTAGTTCGCATAGAAACAGACAGCCGGACAGACGGACAAGCGGACAGACGGACATGGCTATATCGACTCGACTGTTGATGCTGATTAAGAATATATATACTTTATGGGGTCGGAGATGTCTCCTTCTATGCGTTACACATTTCACGACAAAATTATAATACCCTCTGCAAGGGTATAAAAAGGCTTTTAATCAAAAACCTAGTTTTCGACCGATCATTCCTATGGCAGCTATATGATATAGTGGACCGAACTAAAAAGGATTTTGCTTATATATGAGGAGCTTAGTAAAACTTATAAATGCCGAGTTTGGTCAAGATATCTTGAAAAACAAAATGTTTTTTCATACAAAATCTTAATTTTCGACCGATAGTTCCTATGGCAGCTATATGATATAGTGGTCCGATCTTCATAGGATTTTGCATATATATGAGGAGCTTAAAAAAACTAATAAATGCCGAGGTTGGTGAAGATATCTTGAAAAACAAAATGTTTTTTCATACAAAAACTTAATTTCCGACCGATCGTTCCTATGGCAGCTATATGATATAGTGGTCCCATCTTAATAGGATCTAGCATATATATGACAAGCTTAGTAAAACTTATAAATGCCGAGTTTGGTCAAGATATCTTGAAAAACAAAATGTTTTTTCATACAAAATCTTAATTTTCGACCGATCGTTCCTATGGCAGCTATATGATATAGTAGTCTGATCTTAATAGGATTTTGCATATATATGAGGAGCTTAGTAAAACTAATAAATGCGGAGGTTGATGAAGATATCTTGAAAAACAAAATGTTTTTTCATACAAAAACTTAATTTTCGACCGATCTTTCCTATGGCAGCTATATGATATAGTGGTCCGATCTTAAAAGGATTTTGGATATATATATGAGGAGCTTAGTAAAACTTATAAATGCCGAGTTTGTTCAAGATATCTTGAAAAACAAAATGTTTTTTCATACAAAATCTTAATTTTCGACCGATCGTTTCTACGGCAGCTATATGATATAGTGGTCCGCTCTTAATAGGAATTTGGATATATATGAGAAGCTTAGTAAAACTAATAAATGCGGAGGTTGATGAAGATATCTTGAAAAACAAAATGTTTTTTCATACAAAAACTTAATTTTCGACCGATCTTTCCTATGGCAGCATTATGATATAGTAGTCAGATCCAGCTGGTTTTGACATATTTGCTGCGAGCAACAGAAAAAGGGACTTCTGCAAAGTTTCATTAAGATAGCTTTAAAACTGAGAGACTAGTTCGCATAGAAACAGACAGCCGGACAGACGGACAAGCGGACAGACGGACATGGCTATATCGACTCGACTGTTGATGCTGATCAAGAATATATATACTTTATGGGGTCGGAGATGTCTCCTTCTATGCGTTACACATTTCACGACAAAATTATAATACCCTCTGCAAGGGTATAAAAAGGCTTTTAATCAAAAACCTAGTTTCGACCGATCTTTCCTATGGCAGCTATATGATATAGTAGTCAGATCCAGCTGGTTTTGACATATGTGCTGCGTGCAACAGAAAAAGGGACTTCTGCAAAGTTTCATTAAGATAGCTTTAAAACTGAGAGACTAGTTCGCATAGAAACAGACAGCCGGACAGACGGACAAGCGGACAGACGGACATGGCTATATCGACTCGACTGTTGATGCTGATCAAGAATATATATACTTTATGGGGTCGGAGATGTCCCCTTCTATGCGTTACACATTTCACGACAAAATTATAATACCCTCTGCAAGGGTATAAAAAGGCTTTTAATCAAAAACCTAGTTTTCGACCGATCGTTCCTATGGCAGCTATATGATATAGTGGTCCGATCTTAAAAGGATTTTGCATATATATGAGGAGCTTAGTAAAACTTATAAATGCCGAGTTTGGTCAAGATATCTTGAAAAACAAAATGTTTTTTCATACAAAATCTTAATTTTCGACCGATCGTTCCTACGGCAGCTATATGATATAGTGGTCCGATCTTAATAGGATTTTGGATATATATGAGAAGCTTAGTAAAACTAATAAATGCCGAGTTTGGACAAGATATCTTGAAAAACAAAATGTTTTTTCATTTAAAAACTTAATTTTCAACTGATCGTTCCTATGGCAGCTATATGATATAGTGGTCCGATCTTAATAGGATTTTGCATATATATGAGCAGCTTAGTAAAACTAATAAATGCGGAGGTTGATGAAGATATCTTGAAAAACAAAATGTTTTTTCATACAAAAACTTAATTTTCAACCGATCGTTCCTATGGCAGCTATATGATATAGTGGTCCGATCTTAATAGGATCTAGCATATATGTGAGGAGCTTAGTAAAACTAATAAATGCCGAGTTTGGACAAGATATCTTGAAAAACAAAATGTTTTTTCATACAAAATCTTAATTTTCGACCGATCGTTCCTATGGCAGCTATATGATATAGTGGTCCGATCTTAATAGGATTTTGCATATATATGAAGAGCTTAGTGAAACTAATAAATGCCGAGTTTGGACGAGATATCTTGAAAAACAAAATGGTTTTTCATACAAAATCTTAATTTTCGACCGATCGTTCCTATGGCAGCTATATGATATAGTGGTCCGATCTTAATAGGATTTTGCATATATATGAGGAGCTTAGTAAAACTAATAAATGCCGAGTTTGGTCAAGATAACTTGAAACACAAAATGTTTTTTCATACAAAAACTTAATTTTCGACCGATCTTTCCTATGGCAGCTATATGATATAGTAGTCAGATCCAGCTGGTTTTGACATATTTGCTGCGTGCAACAGAAAAAGGGACTTCTGCAAAGTTTCATTAAGATAGCTTTAAAACTGAGAGACTAGTTCGCATAGAAACAGACAGCCGGACAGACGGACAGACGGACATGGCTATATCGACTCGACTGTTGATGCTGATCAAGAATATATATACTTTATGGGGTCGGAGATGTCTCCTTCTATGCGTTACACATTTCACGACAAAATTATAATACCCTCTGCAAGGGTATAAAAAGGCTTTTAATCAAAAACCTAGTTTTCGACCGATCGTTCCTATGGCAGCTATATGATATAGTGGACCGAACTTAAAAGGATTTTGTTTATATATGAGGAGCTTAGTAAAACGTATAAATGCCGAGTTTGGTCAAGATATCTTGAAAATCAAAATGTTTTTTCATACAAAATCTTAATTTTCGACCGATCGTTCCTATGGCAGCTATATGATATAGTGGTCCGATCTTCATAGGATTTTGCATATATATGAGGAGCTCAGAAAAACTAATAAATGCCGAGGGTGATGAAGATATCTTGAAAAACAAAATGTTTTTTCATACAAAAACTTAATTTTCAACCGATCGTTCCTATGGCAGCTATATGATATAGTGGTCCGATCTTAAGAGGATCTAGCATATATGTGAGGAGCTTAGTAAAACTAATAAATGCCGAGTTTGGACAAGATATCTTGAAAAACAAAATGTTTTTTCATACAAAATCTTAACTTTCGACCGATCGTTCCTATGGCAGCTATATGATATAGTGGTCCGATCTTAATAGGATTTTGCATATATATGAGGAGCTTAGTAAAACTAATAAATGCCGAGTTTGGTCAAGATAACTTGAAACACAAAAAATTTTTTCTTACAAAAACTTAATTTTCGACCGATCTTTCCTATGGCAGCTATATGATATAGTGTTCCGATCTTAATAGGATCTAGCATATATATGAGAAGCTTAGAAAAACTCATAAATGCCGAGTTTGGTCAAAATATCTTGAAAAACAAAATGTTTTTTCATACAAAATCTTAATTTTCGACCGATCGTTCCTATGGCAGCTATATGATATAGTGGTCTGATCTTAATAGGATTTTGCATATATATGAGGAGCTTAGTAAAACTAATAAATGCGTGGGTTGATGAAGATATCTTGAAAAACAAAATGTTTTTTCATACAAAAACTTAATTTTCAACCGATCGTTCCTATAGCAGCTATATGATATAGTGGTCCGATCTTAATAGGATCTAGCATATATGTGAGGAGCTTAGTAAAACTAATAAATGCCGAGTTTGGACAAGATATCTTGAAAAACAAAATGTTTTTTCATACAAAATCTTAATTTTCGACCGATCGTTCCTATGGCAGCTATATGATATAGTGGTCCGATCTTAATAGGATTTTGCATATATATGAAGAGCTTAGTAAAACTAATAAATAGCGAGTTTGGTCAAGATAACTTGAAACACAAAATGTTTTTTCATACAAAAACTTAATTTTCGACCGATCGTTCCTATGGCAGCTATATGATATAGTGGTCCGATCTTAATAGGATCTAGCATATATATGAAAAGTTTAGAAAAACTTATAAATGCCGAGTTTGGTCAAAATATCTTGAAACACAAAATGTTTTTTCATACAAAAACTTAATTTTCGACCGATCTTTCCTATGGCAGCTATATGATAGAGTAGTCAGATCCAGCTGGTTTTGACACATGTGCTGCCTGCAACAGAAAAAGGGACTTCTGCAAAGTTTCATTAAGATAGCTTTAAAACTGAGAGACTAGTTCGCATAGAAACAGACAGCCGGACAGACGGACAAGCGGACAGACGGACATGGCTATATCGACTCGACTGTTGATGCTGATCAAGAATATATATACTTTATGGGGTCGGAGATGTCTCCTTCTATGCGTTACACATTTCACGACAAAATTATAATACCCTCTGCAAGGGTATAAAAAGGCTTTTAATCAAAAACCTAGTTTTCGACCGATCGTTCCTATGGCAGCTATATGATATAGTGGACCGAACTAAAAAGGATTTTGCTTATATATGAGGAGCTTAGTAAAACTTATAAATGCCGAGTTTGGTCAAGATATCTTGAAAAACAAAATGTTTTTTCATACAAAATCTTAATTTTCGACCGATAGTTCCTATGGCAGCTATATGATATAGTGGTCCGATCTTCATAGGATTTTGCATATATATGAGGAGCTTAAAAAACTAATAAATGCCGAGGTTGGTGAAGATATCTTAAAAAACAAAATGTTTTTTCATACAAAAACTTAATTTCCGACCGATCTTTCCTATGGCAGCTATATGATATAGTGGTCCCATCTTAATAGGATCTAGCATATATATGACAAGCTTAGTAAAACTTATAAATGCCGAGTTTGGTCAAGATATCTTGAAAAACAAAATGTTTTTTCATACAAAATCTTAATTTTCGACCGATCGTTCCTATGGCAGCTATATGATATAGTAGTCTGAACTTAATAGGATTTTGCATATATATGAGGAGCTTAGTAAAACTAATAAATGCGGAGGTTGATGAAGATATCTTGAAAAACAAAATGTTTTTTCATACAAAAACTTAATTTTCGACCGATCTTTCCTATGGCAGCTATATGATATAGTGGTCCGATCTTAAAAGGATTTTGGATATATATATGAGGAGCTTAGTAAAACTTATAAATGCCGAGTTTGTTCAAGATATCTTGAAAAACAAAATGTTTTTTCATACAAAATCTTAATTTTCGACCGATCGTTTCTACGGCAGCTATATGATATAGTGGTCCGCTCTTAATAGGAATTTGGATATATATGAGAAGCTTAGTAAAACTAATAAATGCCGAGTTTGGACAAGATATCTTGAAAAACAAAATGTTTTTTCATACAAAAACTTAATTTTCGACCGATCTTTCCTATGGCAGCATTATGATATAGTAGTCAGATCCAGCTGGTTTTGACATATTTGCTGCGAGCAACAGAAAAAGGGACTTCTGCAAAGTTTCATTAAGATAGCTTTAAAACTGAGAGACTAGTTCGCATAGAAACAGACAGCCGGACAGACGGACAAGCGGACAGACGGACATGGCTATATCGACTCGACTGTTGATGCTGATCAAGAATATATATACTTTATGGGGTCGGAGATGTCTCCTTCTATGCGTTACACATTTCACGACAAAATTATAATACCCTCTGCAAGGGTATAAAAAGGCTTTTAATCAAAAACCTAGTTTCGACCGATCTTTCCTATGGCAGCTATATGATATAGTAGTCAGATCCAGCTGGTTTTGACATATGTGCTGCGTGCAACAGAAAAAGGGACTTCTGCAAAGTTTCATTAAGATAGCTTTAAAACTGAGAGACTAGTTCGCATAGAAACAGACAGCCGGACAGACGGACAAGCGGACAGACGGACATGGCTATATCGACTCGACTGTTGATGCTGATCAAGAATATATATACTTTATGGGGTCGGAGATGTCCCCTTCTATGCGTTACACATTTCACGACAAAATTATAATACCCTCTGCAAGGGTATAAAAAGGCTTTTAATCAAAAACCTAGTTTTCGACCGATCGTTCCTATGGCAGCTATATGATATAGTGGTCCGATCTTAAAAGGATTTTGCATATATATGAGGAGCTTAGTAAAACTTATAAATGCCGAGTTTGGTCAAGATATCTTGAAAAACAAAATGTTTTTTCATACAAAATCTTAATTTTCGACCGATCGTTCCTACGGCAGCTATATGATATAGTGGTCCGATCTTAATAGGATTTTGGATATATATGAGAAGCTTAGTAAAACTAATAAATGCCGAGTTTGGACAAGATATCTTGAAAAACAAAATGTTTTTTCATTCAAAAACTTAATTTTCAACCGATCGTTCCTATGGCAGCTATATGATATAGTGGTCCGATCTTAATAGGATCTACAATATATGTGAGGAGCTTAGTGAAACTAATAAATGCCGAGTTTGGACAAGATATCTTGAAAAACAAAATGGTTTTTCATACAAAATCTTAATTTTCGACCGATCGTTCCTATGGCAGCTATATGATATAGTGGTCCGATCTTAATAGGATCTAGCATATATATGAGAAGCTTAGTAAAACTTATAAATGCCGAGTTTGGTCAAGATATCTTGAAAAACAAAATGTTTTTTCATACAAAATCTTAATTTTCGACCGATCGTTCCTATGGCAGCTATATGATATAGTAGTCTGATCTTAATAGGATTTTGCATATATATGAGGAGCTTAGTAAAACTAATAAATGCGGAGGTTGATGAAGATATCTTGAAAAACAAAATGTTTTTTCATACAAAAACTTAATTTTCGACCGATCTTTCCTATGGCAGCTATATGATATAGTGGTCCGATCTTAATAGGATTTTGCATATATATGAGGAGCTTAGTAAAACTTATAAATGCCGAGTTTGTTCAAGATATCTTGAAAAACAAAATGTTTTTTCATACAAAATCTTAATTTTCGACCGATCGTTCCTACGGCAGCTATATGATATAGTGGTCCGCTCTTAATAGGATTTTGGATATATATGAGAAGCTTAGTAAAACTAATAAATGCGGAGGTTGAAGAAGATATCTTGAAAAACAAAATGTTTTTTCATACAAAAACTTAATTTTCGACCGATCTTTCCTATGGCAGCAATATGATATAGTAGTCAGATCCAGCTGGTTTTGACATATTTGCTGCGAGCAACAGAAAAAGGGACTTCTGCAAAGTTTCATTAAGATAGCTTTAAAACTGAGAGACTAGTTCGCATAGAAACAGACAGCCGGACAGACGGACAGACGGACATGGCTATATCGACTCGACTGTTGATGCTGATCAAGAATATATATACTTTATGGGGTTGGAGATGTCTCCTTCTATGCGTTACACATTTCACGACAAAATTATAATACCCTCTGCAAGGGTATAAAAAGGCTTTTAATCAAAAACCTAGTTTCGACCGATCTTTCCTATGGCAGCTATATGATATAGTAGTCAGATCCAGCTGGTTTTGACATATGTGCTGCGTGCAACAGAAAAAGGGACTTCTGCAAAGTTTCATTAAGATAGCTTTAAAACTGAGAGACTAGTTCGCATAGAAACAGACAGCCGGACAGACGGACAAGCGGACAGACGGACATGGCTATATCGACTCGACTGTTGATGCTGATCAAGAATATATATACTTTATGGGGTCGGAGATGTCTCCTTCTATGCGTTACACATTTCACGACAAAATTATAATACCCTCTGCAAGGGTATAAAAAGGCTTTTAATCAAAAACCTAGTTTTCGACCGATCGTTCCTATGGCAGCTATATGATATAGTGGTCCGATCTTAAAAGGATTTTGCATATATATGAGGAGCTTAGTAAAACTTATAAATGCCGAGTTTGGTCAAGATATCTTGAAAAACAAAATGTTTTTTCATACAAAATCTTAATTTTCGACCGATCGTTCCTACGGCAGCTATATGATATAGTGGTCCGATCTTAATAGGATTTTGGATATATATGAGAAGCTTTGTAAAACTAATAAATGCCGAGTTTGGACAAGATATCTTGAAAAACAAAATGTTTTTTCATTCAAAAACTTAATTTTCAACCGATCGTTCCTATGGCAGCTATATGATATAGTGGTCCGATCTTAATAGGATCTACAATATATGTGAGGAGCTTAGTGAAACTAATAAATGCCGAGTTTGGACAAGATATCTTGAAAAACAAAATGGTTTTTCATACAAAATCTTAATTTTCGACCGATCGTTCCTATGGCAGCTATATGATATAGTGGTCCGATCTTAATAGGATTTTGCATATATATGAGGAGCTTAGTAAAACTAATAAATGCCGAGTTTGGTCAAGATAACTTGAAACACAAAATGGTTTTTCATACAAAAACTTAATTTTCGACCGATCTTTCCTATGGCAGCTATATGATATAGTAGTCAGATCCAGCTGGTTTTGACATATTTGCTGCGTGCAACAGAAAAAGGGACTTCTGCAAAGTTTCATTAAGATAGCTTTAAAACTGAGAGACTAGTTCGCATAGAAACAGACAGCCGGACAGACGGACAGACGGACAGACGGACATGGCTATATCGACTCGACTGTTGATGCTGATCAAGAATATATATACTTTATGGGGTCGGAGATGTCTCCTTCTATGCGTTACACATTTCACGACAAAATTATAATACCCTCTGCAAGGGTATAAAAAAGCTTTTAATCAAAAACCTAGTTTCGACCGATCTTTCCTATGGCAGCTATATGATATAGTAGTCAGATCCAGCTGGTTTTGACATATGTGCTGCGTGCAACAGAAAAAGGGACTTCTGCAAAGTTTCATTAAGATAGCTTTAAAACTGAGAGACTAGTTCGCATAGAAACAGACAGCCGGACAGACGGACAAGCGGACAGACGGACATGGCTATATCGACTCGACTGTTGATGCTGATCAAGAATATATATACTTTATGGGGTCGGAGATGTCTCCTTCTATGCGTTACACATTTCACGACAAAATTATAATACCCTCTGCAAGGGTATAAAAAGGCTTTTAATCAAAAACCTAGTTTTCGACCGATCGTTCCTATGGCAGCTATATGATATAGTGGTCCGATCTTAAAAGGATTTGGCATATATATGAGGAGCTTAGTAAAACTTATAAATGCCGAGTTTGGTCAAGATATCTTGAAAAACAAAATGTTTTTTCATACAAAATCTTAATTTTCGACCGATCGTTCCTACGGCAGCTATATGATATAGTGGTCCGATCTTAATAGGATTTTGGATATATATGAGAAGCTTAGTAAAACTAATAAATGCCGAGTTTGGACAAGATATCTTGAAAAACAAAATGTTTTTTCATTCAAAAACTTAATTTTCAACCGATCCTTCCTATGGCAGCTATATGATATAGTGGTCCGATCTTAATAGGATCTACAATATATGTGAGGAGCTTAGTGAAACTAATAAATGCCGAGTTTGGACAAGTTATCTTGAAAAACAAAATGGTTTTTCATACAAAATCTTAATTTTCGACCGATCGTTCCTATGGCAGCTATATGATATAGTGGTCCGATCTTAATAGGATTTTGCATATATATGAGGAGCTTAGTAAAACTAATAAATGCCGAGTTTGGTCAAGATAACTTGAAACACAAAATGTTTTTTCATACAAAAACTTAATTTTCGACCGATCTTTCCTATGGCAGCTATATGATATAGTAGTCAGATCCAGCTGGTTTAGACATATTTGCTGCGTGCAACAGAAAAAGGGACTCCTGCAAAGTTTCATTAAGATACCTTTAAAACTGAGAGACTGGTTCGCATAGAAACAGACAGCCGGACAGACGGACAGACGGTCATGGCTATATCGACTCGACTGTTGATGCTGATCAAGAATATATATACTTTATGGGGTCGGAGATGTCTCCTTCTATGCGTTACACATTTCACGACAAAATTATAATACCCTCTGCAAGGGTATAAAAAGGCTTTTAATCAAAAACCTAGTTTTCGACCGATCGTTCCTATGGCAGCTATATGATATAGTGGACCGAACTTAAAAGGATTTTGTTTATATATGAGGAGCTTAGTAAAACTTATAAATGCCGAGTTTGGTCAAGATATCTTGAAAATCAAAATGTTTTTTCATACAAAATCTTAATTTTCGACCGATCGTTCCTATGGCAGCTATATGATATAGTGGTCCGATCTTCATAGGATTTTGCATATATATGAGGAGCTCAGAAAAACTAATAAATGCCGAGGTTGGTGAAGATATCTTGAAAAACAAAATGTTTTTTCATACAAAAACTTAATTTCCGACCGATCGTTCCTATGGCAGCTATATGATATAGTGGTCCGATCTTAATAGGATCTAGCATATATATGAGAAGCTTAGTAAAACTTATAAATGCCGAGTTTGGTCAAGATATCTTGAAAAACAAAATGTTTTTTCATACAAAATCTTAATTTTCGACCGATCGTTCCTATGGCAGCTATATGATATAGTGGTCTGATCTTAATAGAATTTTGCATATATATGAGGAGCTTAGTAAAACTAATAAATGTCGAGTTTGGTCAAGATATCTTTAAACACAAAATGTTTTTTCATACAAAAACTTAATTTTCGACCGATCTTTCCTATGGCAGCTATATGATATAGTAGTCAGATCCAGCTGGTTTTGACATATGTGCTGCGTGCAACAGAAAAAGGGACTTCTGCAAAGTTTCATTAAGATAGCTTTAAAACTGAGAGACTAGTTCGCATAGAAACAGACAGCCGGACAGACGGACGGACGGACAGACGGACATGGCTATATCGACTCGACTGTTGATGCTGATCAAGAATATATATAATTTATGGGGTCGGAGATGTCTCCTTCTATGCGTTACACATTTCACGACAAAATTATAATACCCTCTGCAAGGGTATAAAAAGGCTTTTAATCAAAAACCTAGTTTTCGACCGATCGTTCCTATGGCAGCTATATGATATAGTGGACCGAACTTAAAAGGATTTTGCTTATATAAGAGGAGCTTAGTAAAACTTATAAATGCCGAGTTTGGTCAAGATATCTTGAAAAACAAAATGTTTTTTCATACAAAAACTTAATTTCCGACCGATCGTTCCTAAGACAGCTATATGATATAGTGGTCCGATCTTAATAGGATTTTGGATATATATGAGAAGTTTAGTAAAACTAATAAATGCGGAGGTTGATGAAGATATCTTGAAAAACAAAATGTTTTTTGATACAAAAACTTAACTTTCAACCGATCGTTCGTATGGCAGCTATATGATATAGTGGTCCGATCTTAATAGGATCTAGCATATATGTGAGGAGCTTAGTAAAACTAATAAATGCCGAGTTTGGTCAAGATATCTTGAAAAACAAAATGTTTTTTCATACAAAATCTTAATTTTCGACCGATCGTTCCTATGGCAGCTATATGATATAGTGGTCCGATCTTAATAGGATTTTGCATATATATGAGGAGCTTAGTAAAACTAATAAATGCCGAGTTTGGTCAAGATAACTTGAAACACAAAATGTTTTTTCATACAAGAACTTAATTTTCGACCGATCTTTCCTATGGCAGCTATATGATATAGTAGTCAGATCCAGCTGGTTTAGAAATATTTGCTGCGTGCAACAGAAAAAGGGACTTCTGCAAAGTTTCATTAAGATAGCTTTAAAACTGAGAGACTAGTTCGCATAGAAACAGACAGCCGGACAGACGGACAGACGGACATGGCTATATCGACTCGACTGTTGATGCTGATCAAGAATATATATACTTTATGGGGTCGGAGATGTCTCCTTCTATGCGTTACACATTTCACGACAAAATTATAATACCCTCTGCAAGGGTATACCGAGGAAGAAAGGCTGCCTTCGGCACGCCGAAGATCTAATACCCTTGCAACCTTTTAATGCCGAGAAAATGGTTAACGCCTAGCTTGGTGAAGGTATCTTGATAAACAAAAAAGGCTTTTAATCAAAAACCTAGTTTTCGACCGATCGTTCCTATGGCAGCTATATGATATAGTGGTCCGATCTTAAAAGGATTTTGCATATATATGAGGAGCTTAGTAAAACTTATAAATGCCGAGTTAGGTTAAGATATCTTGAAAAACAAAATGTTTTTTCATACAATATCTTAATTTTCGACCGATCGTTCCGACGGCAGCTATATGATATAGTGGTCCGATCTTAATAGGATTTTGGATATATATGAGAAGCTTAGTAAAACTAATAAATGCGGAGGTTGATGAAGATATCTTGAAAAACAAAATATTTTTTCATACAAAAACTTAATTTTCAACCGATCGTTCCTATGGCAGCTATATGATATAGTGGTCCGATCTTAATAGAATCTAGCATATATGTGAGGAGCTTAGTAAAACTAATAAATTCCGAGTTTGGACAAGATATCTTGAAAAACAAAATGTTTTTTCATACAAAATCTTAATTTTCGACCGATCGTTCCTATGGCAGCTATATGATATAGTGATCCGATCTTAATAGGATTTTGCATATATATGAGGAGCTTAGTAAAACTTATAAATGCCGAGTTTGGTCAAGATAACTTGAAACACAAAATGTTTTTTCATACAAAAACTTAATTTTCGACCGATCTTTCCTATGGCAGCTATATGATATAGTAGTCAGATCCAGCTGGTTTTGACATATGTGCTGCGTGCAACAGAAAAAGGGACTTCTGCAAAGTTTCATTAAGATAGCTTTAAAACTGAGAGACTAGTTCGCATAGAAACAGACAGCCGGACAGACGGACAGACGGACATGGCTATATCGACTCGACTGTTGATGCTGATCAAGAATATATATACTTTATGGGGTCGGAGATGTCTCCTTCTATGCGTTACACATTTCACGACAAAATTATAATACCCTCTGCAAGGGTATAAAAAGGCTTTTAATCAAAAACCTAGTTTTCGACCGATCGTTCCTGTGGAAGCTATATGATATAGTGGACCGAACTTAAAAGGATTTTGCTTATATATGAGGAGCTTAGTAAAACTTATAAATGCCGAGTTTGGTCAAGATATCTTGAAAAACAAAATGTTTTTTCATACAAAATCTTAATTTTCGACCGATAGTTCCTATGGCAGCTATAAGGATATAGTGGTCCGATCTTCATAGGATTTGGAATATATATGAGGAGCTTCTAGAAAAACTAATAAATGCCGAGGCTAGTGAAGATATCTTGAAAAAACAAAATGTTTTTTCATACAAAAACTTAATTTCCGACCGATCGTTCCTATGGCAGCTATATGATATAGTGGTCCGATCTTAATAGGATCTAGCATGTATGTGAGGAGCTAAGTAAAACTAATAAATGCCGAGTATGGACAAGATATCTTGGAAAACAAAATGTTTTTTCAAACAAAATCTTACCTTTCGACCGATCGTTCCTATGGCAGCTATATGATATAGTGGTCCGATCTTTAATAG